>CP106726.1:86349293-86447951 GCA_025506655.1 Gossypium rotundifolium
CAAGTGAGCAAACATTGCTCTCAAGTCGAGATTACTTTACGACTTAGGGCATTCGCCACCACGTTAGCTTTACCCGGATGATACTTGATCGAGCAGTCATAATCCTTTAACAACTCGATCCACCTCCTTTGCCTTAGATTCAACTATTTCTGGGTCAAAAGGTATTTTAGACTCTTGTGATCGGTATAAATGACAGATTTCTCCCCATACAGATAATGTCTCTAGATCTTCAAGGCAAAAACCACCGCCGCCAATTCCAAATCATGCGTGGGATAATTCAATTCGTGTGGTCTTAACTGTCGAGATGCATACTCAACAACCTTTCCATCCTGCATCAATATGCATCCTAGTCCCACGTGTGACACATCACAGTAAATCACGAACTCCCTTCCAGCCTCCAGCTGAATCAACACCGGAGCCTCCGTCAAAATCCTTTTTAACCTCTCAAAAATATCTTGCTGCTTATCAGACCAAACAAACGGAACCCCTTTTCATAACAACTTAGTCAATGCTGCCGCAATTAAAGAAAATCCTTCCACAAACCTTCGGTAGTACCTGGCCAGACCAAGAAAACTCTAAATTTTTGCCACAGACCTAGGCGGCTTCCAATCCAACACCGCTTCAATTTTTCGAGGGTCAACCCTAATCCCCTCTGCCGACACAACGTGGCCTAGAAAAGTAACTTCTCTTAGCCAAAATTCACACTTACTAAATTTGGCATACAACTGCTTCTTCCTCAGAATCTGCAAAACCACTCGTAGATGTGAATCATGCTCCTCTTCTGACCTTGAATAAACCAGGATATCATCTATAAATACCACGACAAACCGATCCAAGTAGGGTTGGAACACTCGTTCATCATATCCATAAATGCTGCTGGTACATTAGTCAACCCAAATGGCATCACCATGAATTCGTAGTGACCATAGCGAGTCCTAAATGCCATCTTATGAATATCCGCCTCCTTGACTTTAAGCTGATGGTACCCTGATCTCAGATCTATCTTCGAAAAGACTGAGGCCCCCTTCAACTGATCGAACAAGTCATTGATCCTCGGTAACGGGTATTTGTTCTTGATTGTTAACTTATTCAACTGACGATAGTCAATGTACATACGCATTGATCCATCTTTCTTCTTAACAAATAACATCGGTGCTTCCCAAGGTGACACACTTGGTCGAATAGACCCTTTATCCAGTAACTCCTGAATCAGCACTTTCAATTCCACCAAGTCCTTCGGCGCCATTCTATATGGAGCAATAGATACTGACGCTGTTCCTAGAAGAAGATCGATACCAAACTCCACTTCACGATCCGGGGGTAATTCCAAAAGCTCTTCTAAGAAAACATCAGGAAATTCTTTCACCATCCTAACATCCCCGACAGTTAGTTCCTTGGCTTCTAGAGCCCAAACAAACATTAGAATTGCCTCGCATCCTTTCCTCACCATCCTTTCTGCTATTAAGGCAGTCACCACATTCAACAAATAGTTCCCCCTTTTACCTATCACCAATACTTCGCCACCCTCCGGGTTTTTAACACCATACGCTTGGCTACACAATCTACATTAGCTTGATACCTCACCAGCCAATCCATGCCTAGGATTAAATCAAACTTCCCGAACGGTAATTCCATCAGATCAACCAGGAAAACTATTCCCTGAACTTCTAAAGGTACCTCCCGACAAAGCTTATTTACCACCACAGAGTGTCCTAACGGGCTAATTACAGTCATCTCCCTAGAGGAAATCTCAGAATCTATGCTTAAAGTTCCAAACACCCTACTAGCAACATATGAATACGTCGACCCAATATCAATCAATGCAGTGCAAGGAAAACCAAAAATTAAAAACGTACCTGTTATTACATCCAGTGCATCAACCTCCTCTCGACGTCTGGCAGCATAGACTAACCTCGGCTGTCTCGCCTCAATGTTTCCTGCCCCTCGGCCTGGTGCTCTACAGCCTCGACCAAACCGTTACCACCTTTGTCTAGACCATGACCTCTCTGTGGCTGCTGACCTCCTCTACCCTGCTGGGCGTTCTCCTGATCTGTGGGCCCTTCACTACCTTGTTGCTACGGACAGTTTCTAACTTGATGGTCCGTAGATCCACACCTAAAGAACTTCCCACTGCCCGCCCAACACTCACCTACATGAAATTTACCACATCGAGCACACTTCTGTGTCTGGCTAGCAGCAGCAGATCTCTCATCTCGTCTCGGCCCCCCTGACCTAGGTCTTTTCTGAATACGCCTAGCTACCCTTGATGATCTAAAATTTCTCTTACTTCCACCCCTATCTCTATCCCGGTTCAATTTTTCTGTCTGCTTCACCTCCTCAGCTATCTTAGTTTTTTCCACAAGGATGACAAATTCCTCTCTCATTGTGGGGCTATCAACACACGCAGATCATCTCTCAGACCATCTTCAAATCAAACACACTGTTCATGGTCTGTGGCCACCATCCCTCGAGCGTAACGGCTAAGGCGTAAGAATTCCACTCCATATGCAGCCATCGACCTACTTCCCTAAACCAAATTCAGAAATGCTCTGCACTGCGCATCCACATAACTCGATCCATAGAAATGCTCTGAAATGCCATTTTGAAGAAATCCCAAGTGATACGGTCAGCCACTGTACCATCCTTAACTATAAGCCATCATTGATATGCTTCGTCTCGCAAGAGAGATACAACCCCTTTCAATTTCTCCTCTTCCATGAAATCAAGATCATCCATTATGCGTTCAATCGCCCACTACAGCAAAACAGACTTTTAGTAGCATTTTTTTGGGCATTTAGCGGCGTTTATAAATGCCACAAAAAGTATTTGCGGCGCTTTTCTAAGCGCCACAAAAAATGCAGCTAATACAACTGCCGAAAATTTTTGCGGCGTTTATGCGCTAAAAACGCCGCTAAAGATCCTGACTTTGAGCGGCGTTTGTAACAAAAGCGCCGCTAAAAACCATGGTCTTTAGCGGCGCTTCTTTTAAAAACGCCGCTAAAAGCCTGGGGATTTAGCGGTGCTTATAAAAAAATGCCGCTAAAAGTCAGAGGCTTTAGCGGTGCTTTCCCAAAAAATGCTGCTAAAAGTCAGGGGCTTTAGCGGTGCTTTCCCAAAAAACACCGCTAAAAGTCAGGATCTTTAGCGGCGCTTTCCCAAAAATTCCGCTAAAAGTCAGGGCCTTCAGCGGCGCTTTCCCAATAAACGCCCCTAAAAGTTAGGGCCTTTAGCGACGCTTTCCAAAAAATGCAAAAATTTCTCGACATTTAGCGGTAGCTTTTGTACAAACGCCGCTAATTTATGCTGATTTAAAAAATAAATTTTTTCAATATTATACCCTTCGCACTAAAACCAACCAATAACGTTATATAATTCCAACATAAAACAACAAATTTAGCATAAAAATCACATCAATACATTAATTCTAAATGATACTTGAAATTTAATAAATTAAATGAATGATAATCGAAAATGTTGTAACAATAATGTTAAATGTAATAATGTCAAAACTTCTTACAACGAAAAATTAAATGTCTAAGATGGCGGTTTCGCGATCTTTGAAACATCTCGTGCATCATATGTCAAGTCTGGTCTTGGAGCTCTTCAGTATTTTCGTTACGCTCTACTAGCATCGATGTCGCTCTGCTTCCTCGTAGCTACCATTGCCTCTCTCATTCTTCTTCTTGCCTCCCTTGCTTGTGCCGCTTCTGCATCCGCTCTAAGCTGTTGCTGGAGTTCTTTATATTTTCTTTGAACATCAGCAATTTGCTGCCTCTGCTCAACCGTGCTCTCTTGCATCTGAGCTATCTGGTTTTGTAGCCTCTGAACTTCAGCACGAGATTGATGTAACACCCCAAACCAGGCCCATGAGTCCTGACCAGATCTGGTATGTCACGGAGTAAAATAATTTGAGTCATTTTAAAAGGTTAGTGAAAACTTGGTAAAATTTGGCTAAGGTATGAAAACGGGGTTTGAAAACTTAGTTGGGCTTTTATAAATACAATTAATGAGAAACCTGTTGAAAACATTTGATCATGTAGCATTTTAAAATCATCTCGAGTTATTGGTGACTGGTAAATTTTTGTTACCCGATGGTAACTTCCTTGAAAACTCGTAGTAGTTACTTAGTTGAAAAAGTTGCTTTTAACAGTTCAACTAAGATTTATAAAATTCCATTTGTAATATAACATGAGTAAAATAAAGCAATAAAATAAACATCCAACAATAATTAGCGGCCTTATTACAACCCAAATAAAAACTTAGAAAATAAATAATTTTAACTAAATCAAGTAAAAACAAATCCAACGACAAGCATGGCCGCCTCGAGTCCTCTCCGGCTCCATCTCCGTGATCTACTCATCTGCAAAATGTTAAGGGAAAGGGGTGAGTCACCAAGACTCAGTGTGTAAATCCCCCACCCGGAATGTAACTCATACACAAGATATTAATTAACATGCAAATATGCAACCCAACCTAACCATCCATACTCCTTAACTACCCCGTGTGGTCAAAACCACTGATGACTTAGAGTCACAAATTAAATGATGGGGCCAACCCATCGTGTGGTCAAAACCATCGATAACCATAGGTCACAATATATCAAGTGTGGTCAAAACCATCGGTGGTACCAAACCACCGGGACTTAGTCGCAAATTATCAATCGGTGTGGTCAAAACCATCGATGACCATAGGTCACAAATAATCGATGGGGCCAACCCATCTTGTGGTCAAAACCATCGACGACGATCCATAAAATCATCCCCTCCTCTCATCAATCCCACCATCACATGCTTATACATCAATTATCATATATCATGTCATAGCATTTAACATCATGTGATGGCATGCAAATCGTATATCAAAAATCACAATTTAGGGGACTTACCCGGAAACCATGATTTTTCCACAAGCATATCATAGATCACTACCAAAATTTATACACAAGGCAATAATATAGCAAGTTTATTAATAAAGTGTGTAAAGAGTTTACACACCTGTTTCTACCGAAATTCCTAGATCCCGAAGTTTCCAATCTTTAGTGCTAGATCTTGACCCTATATTCGGCCAATCATCTTTGTTAGTATCAAAAGCCTATTCGACCAAACCAAAATTATATCAAAGGGTTACACACGAACCCGAAACCTTACCTACACGTCCTTTGAACACTAACCACCTCACGATTTGTAAATCTGTTTCACTTCCCTACAATCGGCAACCATCCATATTAATAGCCTTCGGCTTTTCTATCACTAAAAATATAGTCTATTAAAGTAGATCCTTACCACCACTTACCTTAGGAGAATAAATCCCGAAAGCTTCCCTTAATGGCTATGGCTTCCCTACAATCACTTTAATCGTATTAGTAAGAATCGTAGGCCATAACTTTGTACTTAAAAGAAGTGATTATCCCTTACCACACCATGAAATTCGGCAGCACCCTAGTTGGGGATGTGAGATTCGGCCTAAGCACAAGATGGAGGGCTGGAATTTGAGAAGAAGAAAAGGTGTATTCGGCTAAGAAGAAACAACAATGCTGGAAATTTCTGAACAATTTTGGCTAAGAGTTAAGGGAGAATTCGGCAGCACAATGAAGAGAGAAAGAAGAAAAGAATTTGCTGGAATTTTTTTTGGCACTTCTATACTATAACAAAATCAAATATGGACAGCCCCTAAGGAGTCCAATATTCGGCAAACACCCTCTTGTTGGTGATAAATTCTAGCCTTTAATTATCCAAAAATTTAAACAAGGTTTATCTTACTTTAATCTCCTATCCTCCCTTCATATAATTTAAATGAAAATAAACTTGCTAATGCTACTCCCTTCTAGCCGAATAAGAGCAAAAATAAGCCTTATCTCTTATCAATTAAGAGTTCAATATGCTGCCAACACTTACTCTCCTTCATGCCAGCAGCAAAGAGAAAAAAAATAAAATCCATATGCTGCTTCTTAGGTTCGAACCAGCGACCTCATGCCCCAGCCCTCTCTTCCAATGCCCCTAGCCACTTCTCCCATTAGACTTTCATGTCAAATAACCCCTTCATTTATTTATAAGACCTTCTTCTTGGCCCTTTTTCTTTTAACGCAAAAAGCCCAAAATAAAATGCTCCTTGTGTCCCTTGTGTCTCGAACCCGAGACACGCCACTCTAAACTCTTAAGTGGCGCCCCAAGCCACTCCAACCACCGGACTTTCATGCTCAAACCTTGCCCGAAATTTCTTTAAAGCCCTCTTCACTTTAACGCCCCAAAAACCCAAAAGAAAAAAACATTTCCCCCTTGTAACTCCCAAGAATCGAACCCAAGACCTCCCTTGCAAACCCTTAGACGCACCAAGCCAAATGTGCCAAGCCCATTCTTTGTGTCATATTTCTCACTAAATTTTATTTAAGCCCTATCTCACCTAGCTTCCCTCCTTTAAGCACTTAAAAAGAAATTTTTAGCTCCAAGTCCCACCTAGCTCGGGGTAAGTTCTAGGCCCTAGAACATGCTTAATAATCCTAGAATTTAATTCTTCAAGCACACACATGGGAAAATATTTAAATTACAAATAACCCCTAATTTAGGGTGTTACAATTGACCCCCGGAAGGCATGTACTGCTGGGAGGCGGATCCAAAATATTGGGTCGGGGTAATACCAGATCCTTTAAATCAAACCCGACCATACCTTTCAAGACCAAAAACATCAGTGATAATTCTATTAAAAATATACTAAAGATTAGCAGAACTATCAGTCAAAGCAGTCGTACCTTTCAGGACCCAAAACATCTGTAATAATTACATTATCAATCTCCTCAAGATTAACAGAACTATCGATCAAGCAGTACCGCTTCATACTCGGCCTTCTTCTCCTTTAGTTTATCCTAATAAATCAACGAAAGAGTTAGAAACGAAATATATAAATAAGAAAGAATGCAACATAATTGAACATTATAAATTTAAAACTATAAACGATGAATTAAACTATTATAATTAAGCGGTAGAAATATTTATAAAAATAAAATTTTATTAAGTAAATATACCAAAATTTCTGCTTCGGATGTCATCGGAGATCCATCCTTCTTTCTATAGTAATGTCAAAAAGTGAACGCGTCCAACTTTTTGACCAATAAGTTTCCTACATTTTAGAAGAAAAATATAATTTAATAGTATAAAGTAATTAATATTTGATGTAATTAATAAATTATAATACCTCGTCGACTACACAAGCAAAACTTCTAGAACTCCGCTGTAAAGCGTGAATTTCTATTTCGTCTCTGCTTATTCCAACTCGCTCACGGTCCTACATAATGCAATTTGAATTATATATATAGTAAATACTATAAACCAAATAATTTATACGATTTTAGATGTACGTAATACCTCTCCTTTTTTGAATTCCAAAATCTAACTTGATCTTCCCATTGGTACCTCAACATTCCTTGGAACATTTCTTAATTTTTCGTCGAGGCTTATGTCTTTCATAAAATATTGTTTTTGAGCGTGATTTTATTGTCTCTCCATTTTTACCCAATGTCTTCTTAACATAGTCATCAGAGACCTCTAAATTAAATCTACCCTGAAGAAAAAAAGTATAAAAAGTTAATATAAATGAAAATTAAATTAAAGTATTATAAATTACATTCACGATTTATTACCTTAATATTTTCGAGAGCTCGATTTTTGTTGGCATCGGGCATGTGATGCCATGATTAAGTAGTTAATGGGCAACATATTGGAATTTCGTGCTAAAATGCCCAAATAGCCTCCTAACAGTCGAGCTTCAGATCCAACAGGCTGGCCGTCATTGTTTCTCCTTACTTTAACACGATCGTTAGGCTCTAAGTCGTATAAATCTTTAAGTAATGTACGTCCCCGACCTCTGCGTCCCACCACCTTCAAATTGAAAAATGATATATTATTATATTAAAATTGAAAAATTAATTAATAGTAAAATTCAACATGCATGTAAAATAAACTTAACATTACTTTCAAATTCTCCGGCTCGTCATCTATGTCCGCAGAGTAGAAGATCCAACAAACTGTTTGGTGTTCACTACTATTAGCTTCTTACGAGTTGGAGTTTCATGGACAATATTTAAATCTAGTAATCGTCTTCTAGGCATTTTTCCCGCAATACACATGAAAATTATATAACATGACCAACATGAAAATTATAATATTACATATAAATAATAAATCATTAAATCTTACTACATCATATTTCAGTAAATATCTTCGTCCACATCTCGCGAACCCATTGAAATTGTTGACTAGTACTAGGGATATTTTCGTTAAGTCTTGTTCGGAAAAGGCATAGTTTTCGATCTTTCGACTATGTCATCTCTACTTCCACCGCCAATGTCGAAGAAGTCTCTAGGGTGTTTCAAAGTACAACGTACCAACCCTCATCGATTGGATCTTCCGAGTAAAAACTTGTTTAACTTGAGAAGAAAACACATACGGCTCGTCCATCGGTTGTTCTCGGTGTGAATTAATCGAGAGAAATTCACCATTGTAAAGCCATATTGATCGCTTTTAATTCAGCGAGCCGTATTCACATCAGCCCAATCACCTCGAAATAGGCCAACTTTGCATTTGCCATTATAATCCAACTCAATGATGTCAGTAATAAGTCCATAATATTCCAAATTCCCTCGTAGGATTTCTATCCCTAGCACTAGCATAACTTGTAATCGAAGAATTAACAATAATTTCGCAATTTTGGGTTCTCCTCAATCTCGCGATACCTTGTATGAAATCAGATCCGTTGATGAGGAAGCCACTATATCTTTAACTATTCTGTTTGGACCTTGTGAAAGCCATTTAACGTCGTCATTTACTTCATTCGACTCCAAACCTATTGAGTCGAAAGTAAATCGAGTAATTATGAATGTTATGAGAAAATATTATTACTTGTCAATGAAAATTTAAATTGCATACCATTTGGCTTAACCACTCATGGAATGATTCTGCGAACAACTTATTAATTTCTCGTCGATTTAATCTTGAGATCGTGAACGAGCTCTCAATATTTGTTTATACTCACTACGGTAAAAAGGTTTTACTTTGTTAGAAGACAAACAAATCATAATTGATGAGTATTTATCAAATTGTAGAACGTATTCAAATGGTTCCATTGAATCTTGATGAAAAGAACGTGTCGATGTGCTTGGACCCACGATCTATCGTCTAATTTCGTAATTTTGACTCGGCGATCGGTTCTCGAAACTTTGAAATAAATAAGTTTCAGCCAAATTATGATCGATGAGCCTAGCATTTCTACTTGGTCATTCATTCTTGTTTTAACATCTTCCAAATACCTCGAATGTAAAGTCATACATTCCTCCGCCAAGTATCCTCGGCAATTGATCCTTCCAGATAACGCTTATTGCGGCAGTATGACTTCAATTTGGAAAGGAACCTAAACATGATATACAACATTATCAAAAGTTGAAAATAAAGGCATTTAGCCAAATGAATGAATATTTTGCAAATAAAGTAAGACTTTTCAATGGGATACATCCATCGATAGAAAACGGGTCCACCAAGAAGTGCTTCACGCGAGAGATGAATTAACAAGTGCACCATGATAGTGAAGAAGGAAGGCGGGAATATCTTCTCCAGATTGTATAAAGTTAATGCGGCTTGATCTTGTAGTCTCTCAAGTTCTTGAACATTCAAAACTTTACCACAAATGCCTTTCATTATATTTGACAGTTCAATTACAGGAACCGTCACCTTTTTCGACATACAACACCGCATAGCAACTGAAAGTAAGTCTTGCATCAATATGTGATAGTCATGCGATTTTAAGTCATATAATCTTCGATCCTTAAGACTCACACATCACGATATATTTGATGCATACGCATTCGGGACCTTTATATCCTTCAACACCGTACAGAACACTTCTTTCTCCATCTTCGACATTGAAAAAATAGTAGGCGGCAACCGATATTTTATATTCGGAAGTGCTAGGGGATGAAGCTCACGCCGAATTCCCATGTGGACTAAATCAAGTCGACTCTGAAGATTATCTTTCGATTTTCCATCGACATTCAAAATAGTCACAATGATGTTCTCGCAGATATTTTTCTCTATGTGTATGACATCAAGGTTATGGCGTAAAATCTGATGCTCCTAATAAGGCAACTCGAAAAAAATACTTCTTTTTTTTCCACAAGTCTACCTCATTAGGATCATCCTCTTCATCAGATTCATCATCAGATTCGTCCCTAGATCTTCTATTTCTATGCGGGTTTCCTGGTTGATTCATCTTCCCATAAATGAAATTCATATCTTTCAACATCAACAATATTTCGGATCCACCGGTCTGCAAAGGAGCTAATCTGAACTCTTCAGTACCATCAAACTGAGCACTCTGAAATCTAAATGTATGATTTTTCGGTAACCACCGACGATGCCCCATGCAAGAAAACTTCTTCCCATTATATAACCATTGCGAACATGTCTGCGCAGCACAACACAGACAAGCATAACGTCCCTTAGTACTCCAACCAGATAAATTAGCATAAGCTGGAAAGTCGTTAATAGTCCACATTAATGCCGCACGTAAATTAAAGTTTTCTTTTCCCATTGCATCAAATGTCTGAACCCCAACCCATAGTTGTTTTAACTCGTTAACAAGTGGCTGCAAATAGACGTCAATATCATTCCCCGGCCCTTTCTCTCCAGGTATAATCATAGCCAAGATAAAAGAAGATTGTTTCAAGCAAACCCATGAAGGCAAATTGTAAGGAACAAGCACCACAGGCCAAGTACTGTACATTGTGCTCATAAGTTTGTAAGGGTTAAATCCATCGGATGCTAGCCCAAGCCTCACACTCCGAGGATCACTTGCAAAGCTTGGAAATTTGGAGTCAAAACATTTCCAAGCTAAAGAATCTGCAGGATGCCTTAACAACCCATTATCGGTTCGTCCATCACAGTGCCACGTCATTGATTCGGCTGTCTTCGACGACATGAAAAGCCGTTGAAGCCTCGATATAAGGGGAAAATACTGTAAAATCTTAACTGGCTGATTCTTTGACTGTGTACCGTGTTCATCCTCGTTACCGTCCTCTATATTTCTATTAATCCAATGGGATTGGCCGCATACATAACAGCACTGTTGGTTTATTCGATCGCCCCAATACAACATGCAGTCATTTGGGCAACTGTGAATTTTGTTGTATCCAAGGCCCAAATCCTTTATCAATTTCTTCATGTCTTTGAAAGATCGAGGGATTTTTGCAAACAGAAACATTTCTTGCAGAAACTCTAACAGCATTGTCAATGAGTTTCCGGTCCACCCCCAAACATTTCAAGTGAAAAGACGAATCTGAATGATAATTTGGAAAATTTTGATCCCTCACGCTTCTTCATTCATTTCACCAAGTAACGTGTAGAACCTCGCCGCTTCTTCATTTGGTCGTTCATCCGGTACACTTCTTTCCCTTCGGTGAAAGTATTTCCTCCAAAATTATGATCATCGGTTGCACCCAAGTCGTGGAAATGACCAAACCATCATCTGCAAGATATTAAAAGCATCCCCAACATGTTTTCCATGTTATCGTCACTAACATTCGATTGAATGCACTATGAGGATACCCAGATTCATCGATGAAGATGCTCCACTAGATGTAGACTCGCCATGAAAAAACCATATTTTGTACCCCGGACAAAGCCATCAACAACTAGATGTTCGTGAGACCACTTCACGATAATGCCGATTAATATTGCAACACTTCTTACACGGGCAAAGAATCATATTCTCTTGGCTTGCATTTTGAAATGCGAAATTGTAAAAGTTTCTACTCCATTTCGATAGCAGTTACTTACCCTTGACAATTTCATCCAACTCCTATCCATTTCGTAGTTGTTGAAGTCTAAAGTTGACAATAAATTATACTGGCTAAACTGTTAATTAATAATTAATGTAAATAATGCTATAGAATTTGATCTTAAAATTAGGTAAGTTATGTATTCTATAAGATCCATCATACGTGGCATTGTTACACCTAGGGAGGATCCATTATATCTAACAATGAGATATAAGGCAACCCGTCAGGTTTCAAATTTATATACTTTGAATCTTTTTTTTAAAAAAATTATGCAAGTATTATGTAAGTTATGGAATTTGATCTTAAAATTAGGTAAGTTATGTATTCAGAAGATCCATCATACGTGGCATTGTTACACCTAGGAGGATCCATTATATCTAATGATGAGATATAAGGCAACCCGTCAGTTTTCAAACCTATATACTTTGAATCCTTTTTTTTAAATTATACAAGTATTATGTAAGTTATGAAGTTTGATCTTAAGGAAAATTATGTAAGTTATGAAATTTAATCGTCAACTTATGTAATTTATGAAATTTGATCTTAAAATTAGGTAAGTTATGTATTCTTTAAGATCCATCATGCGTGGCATTGTTACACCTAAGGAGGATCCGTTATATCTAATGATGAGATATAAGGCAACCCGTCAAGTTTCCGACCTATATACTTTGAATCCTTTTTTTAAAATTATACAAGTATTATGTAAGTTATGAAGTTTGATCTTAAGGAAAAATTATGTAAGTTATGAAATTTAATCGTCAACTTATGTAATTTATGAAATTTGATCTTAAAATTAGGTAAGTTATGTATTCTTTAAGATCCATCATACGTGGCATTGTTACACCTAGGAGGATCCGTTATATCTAACGTTGAGATATAAGGCAACCCGTCAGTTTCCAAACCTATATCTTGTGAATCCTTTTTTTTAAAAAAAATTATACAAGTATTATGTAAGTTATGAAGTTTGATCTTAAGGGAAAATTATGTAAGTTATGAAATTTAATCGTCAACTTATGTAATTTATGAAATTTGATCTTAAAATTAGATAAGTTATGTATTCTTTAAGATCCATCATGCGTGGCATTGTTACACCTAAGGAGGATCCGTTATATCTAACAGTGAGATATAAGGCAACCCGTCAGGTTTCCAGCCTATATACTTTGAATCCTTTTTTTTTTTAAATTATACAAGTATTATGTAAGTTATGAAGTTTGATCTTAAGGGAAAATTATATAAGTTATGAAATTTAATCGTCAACTTATGTAATTTATGAAATTTGATCTTAAAATTAGGTAAGTTATGTATTCTTTAAGATCCATCATACGTGGCATTGTTACACCTAGGAGGATCCGTTATATCTAATGATGAGATATAAGGCAACCCGTCAGTTTCACCTATATACTTTGAATCTTTTCTTAAAATTATACAAGTATTATGTAAGTTATGAAGTTTGATATTAACTTAAAATTAGGGGTTAAGGGTTATAGGTTAGGGGTTAGGGTTTAAGGTTTAGGGTTTAAGATTTAGGGTTTAAGCTTTATGGCTTTAAGGGTTTAGGGTTTAGGGGTTTAAGGTTTAAGGGTTAGGGGTTTAAGGTTTAGGGGTTTAAGGGTTTAGAGTTTAGGGTTTATGGGTTAGAGTTTAGGGTTTTAGGGTTTTAGGTTTTGGGGTTTAATAAATGTTATATTATTTCGATATTTAATTTGGTATTTCGTTTAGATCCATCATACGTGGCATTGTTACACCTAGGGAGGATCCGTTATATCTAACAGTGAGATATAAGGCAACCCGTCAGGTTTCCAGACTATATACTTTGAATCTTTTTCTTAAAATTATACAAGTATTATGTAAGTTATGAAGTTTGATATTAACTTAAAATTAGGGGTTAAGGGTTATAGGTTAAGGGTTAAGGGTTAGGGGTTAGGGTTTAGGGTTTAGAGTTTAGGGTTTAAGGTTTAAGGTTTATGGTTTAAGGTTTAAGGTTTAAAGGTTTAGGGTTTAAGGGTTGGGGGTTTAAG
This sequence comes from Gossypium rotundifolium, assembly GCA_025506655.1. Classification (NCBI taxonomy): domain Eukaryota; kingdom Viridiplantae; phylum Streptophyta; class Magnoliopsida; order Malvales; family Malvaceae; genus Gossypium; species Gossypium rotundifolium. The sequence goes on from CP106726.1 coordinate 86,363,133, forward strand.
GTTTAGGGGTTTAAGGGTTTAGAGTTTAGGGCTTATGGGTTTGAGTTTAGGGTTTTAGGGTTTTAGGGTTTTAAGTTTTGGGGTTTAATAAATGTTATATTATTTTAATATTTAATTTGGTATTTCGTTTAGATCCATCATACGTGGCATTGTTACACCTAGGGAGGATCCAGTTATATTTAATGATGAGATATAAGGCAACCCGTCAGGTTTCCAGCCTATATACTTTGAATCTTTTTCTTAAAATTATACAAGTATTATGTAAGTTATGAAGTTTGATATTAACTTAAAATTAGGTGTTAAGGGTTATAGGTTAGGGGTTAGGGGTTAGGGGTTAGGGTTTAGGGTTTAGGGTTTAGGGTTTAGGGTTTAGGGTTTAAGGTTTAAGGCTTTAGAGGTTTAAGGTTTAGGGTTTAGGGGTTTAGGGTTTAAGGGTTAGGGGTTTATGGTTTAGGGGTTTAAGGGTTTAGAGTTTAAGGCTTAAGGGTTAGAGTTTAGGGCTTTAGGGTTTTAGGGTTTCAAGTTTTGGGGTTTAATAAATGTTATATTATTTCGATATTTAATTTGGTATTTCGTTTAGATCCATCATACGTGGCATTGTTACACCTAGGGAGGATCCGTTTTATCTAACAGTGAGATATAAGGCAACCCGTCAGGTTTCCAGCCTATATACTTTGAATCTTTTTCTTAAAATTATACAAGTATTATGTAAGTTATGAAGTTTGATATTAACTTAAAATTAGGGGTTAAGGGTTATAGGTTAGGGGTTAAGGGTTAGGGGTTAGGGGTTAAGGTTTAAAGTTTAGGGTTTAGGGTTTAAGGTTTAGGGTTTAAAGTTTATATGTTTAGGGGTTTAGAGGTTTAGAGGTTTAGGGTTTAAAGGTTAGGGGTTAAAGGTTTAGGGGTTTAAGGGTTTAGAGTTTAGGGCTTATGGGTTAGAGTTTAGGGTTTTAGGGTTTTAGGGTTTTAGGGTTTTAGGGTTTGGGGTTTAATAAATGTTATATTATTTCGATATTTAATTTGGTATTTCGTTTAGATCCATTATACATGGCATTGTTACACCTAGGGAGGATCCGTTATATCTAATGATGAGATATAAGGCAACCGTCAGTTTCAACCTATATACTTTGAATCTTTTTCTTAAAATTATACAAGTATTATGTAAGTTATGAAGTTTGATATTAACTTAAAATTAGGGGTTAAGGGTTATAGGTTAGGGGTTAAGGGTTAAGGGTTAGGGTTTAGGGGTTAAGGTTTAGGGTTTAGGGTTTAAGTTTTAGGGGTTTAGGGGTTTAAGGTTTAGGGGTTTAGGGTTTAAGGGCTTAGGTGTTTAAGGGTTAGGGGTTTAAAATTTAAAGGTTTAAGGGTTTAGAGTTTATGGCTTAGAGTTTAGGGTTTTAAGGTTTTAGGGTTTTAGGGTTTTAGGGTTTTAAGGGTTTTAGAGGTTTAGGGGTTTAGGTTTTTACATTTTGAATTTTAAGAAAAGCTTTATGTAATTACTTTTAATTAGTTTTTGTATTGACTTATTGGTTGTTTAATTCAAGATTTGTAATTTAAGTAGCTATGTCATGTTATATTTAATTTCTTGGACATCGTTTAATTTATTATTTGATGTTATATATATTCATTCCATTCACCATAGTGTAATTGATTATATTATGTTATGATGGATTCATTATAGATATGATGAAATCACCTTTTTATTGTAAACTTCAAAATACTAGTTGTAGGGCATATTACAAGCTCTTAACAAAATATTTTAAGCTATTAATCGAACAATTACACGTTAAAACAATCAATCCACTAAGATCTTGTGAACTTTTTAAAGCTGTTGGTTGCTCTTGCTCGACTTGCTAAATCGTCATGAGATGCATGACATATAATCTCATGTGGTTTACAAAGAAATGGAAAACACCGAGTGGCTTTTGTTGGTCCAACTAGCATATATAAAGCTTCTGCTTAGGGTTGTAGGGTTTATGTTTAAAGTTAGTGGATTGTAGAAAAGGGTTAGCTTACTATTTTTATTTTATTTTTACAGAGTGCATCAAAACTTAGAAAATATGAAAATGATACAAAATTAATATGATAAAATTCTACTATAAACCGATAAAACCAAACAAAACCCAGATTGGAAACTAACCTCAAATGCTTTGGAAAGTTGCAACAAAGACTCCGACAACCTTTGAACCGTGTATAATTGAAGAGCGAAGTGTGTAGTAAATTCTAGTCTTCCTGCAGTTGTTATTACAAGTTTAAGTGGACGATTATAGACAATTAATAAGCACATGGCATATAATAAATTACGTCTTGACCAATTTCAATTGCATGCATATAATAAATTGCAAGGTTCAGAATACAATGGAATTTTCGCATATACCTTGATAAATTAAGCCTTTTTCGTGAAGTCTAATAAACGCCTGTATAATAGCTCCTGCAATTGGAATACAAGGTTCAGAACACAACCTTACTTGATATTCTTATCAAAGGTTCTGAACATAAGGTTCAGAATACAAGGTTGAGAGAATTATGGAAATTATGTAGAAGATTTGAAACCTCTAATTAAGCATGTAAAATATAAGATTGGACCTATTCACAATCATCTTAGAGGCAGAGAACAAGCTACTGATATTCTTATCAATGGTAAATGTAACTCACTTAGCTGTTAAAAAAATCATTTATAACCCCTCCAACCCATTTTTATATGGAAAGATAATTAATAACACTAAGAAAAGAGAATGGATAGCTGAGCAATGAGCAACAAAGCAGAGCAAGAGTCGACTTTGAAGACAATTTCAAGCTCACAACCTTTAAAACTTTAGAGTACACATCCTGTATTCCTAGTCATCAATGAAAACCCAAGGAAAGAAGCCTAGTTCAAGTGAAAGAAAGCCTTTTAATCATGTTTACAGCACTAATTTTAACATAAAAGCTATGTGTTGTGTTAAAAATGCTAGATAGCAAGCAAAATTACTGTGAAAAAAAAAACTTGATAATAACTAGACAATAATAAACAGTACAAGGCAGAACAGTCCACGTTTTATTCCTTGAAATCCAATCTAAAAATCTTTGTCGAATTGAAACAAACAATGATCCTAAAATGAATGCAAACAAGGGAACTAAAATGAATGCAACTGAAAAATAAGGCAAACCCAACAGGGGAAACATCTGCAATATTTATCATCACATTAAATCGAACAGAATCGAACAAAATTGCACCAGAAAGTAATCGGAGACGACGAACAGAGTAAGAGTAGACTTTGAAGATAATTTCAAGCTCACAACCTTTAAAACTTTAGAGTACACATCCTGTATTCCTGGTCATCAATGAAAACCCAAGGAAAGAAGCCTAGTTCAAGTGAAAGAAAGCCTTCTAATCATGTTTACACACTAATTTTAACATAAAAGCTATGTGTTGTGTTAAAATGCTAGATAGGCAAGCAAAATTACCGTGAAAAAAAAACTTGATAATAACTAGACAATAATAAACAAAGACAAGGCGTAGCAGGTCCATGTTTTATTCCTTGAAATCCAATCTAAAAATCTTTGTCGAATTGAAACAAACAATGATCCTAAAATGAATGCAAACAAGGGAACTAAAATGAATGCAATCGAAAAATAAGGCAAACCCAACAGGGGAAACATCTGCAATATTTATCATCACATTAAATCGAACAAAATTGCACCAGAAAGTAATCGGAGACGATAACGTAATTCTAAAATAGTAAATCATTACCTGGTGGGGAAAGTAATCAAATAGGGGAAGAAATTGCACCAGAATCGAACAAAAAATTTGGGAATCGGAGGGGAATTGTAAAGGGGATGAAGAAATTAGGGATTTGAAAGTTAGAACGAATGGGAACCGTCGAAATGACGCTTGGTTTTTGGTTCCTTAATTCGGCTGTGAAAAGAACGACGCCGTTTATGAAATCCCTATTGCGGCGCTTTTAAATAAACGCCACCAAATAAAATACAAAACGCTATTGTTTTCTCCACTTTATGGCATTTTTATAACAAACGCCACTAATAAAATATACCAACACTAGCAGCTTTTGGAAACTCTTGATATATTAGTGGCGTTTTCGGGTTAAAACACCGGTAAAACGCACCTTTTTGGCGCTTTTGACTAAAACGCCACTAAACTTTCGAGAAAAATACGACGTCATTCTATTATATATTACCGCGTTTTTCTAGGAAACGCCACTAATGGGTAACTTGTTTTAAGTTATTTAGATTTTTCTTTACTAAATAAATTTCATTTTAAAATATTGAAAAGTAGACATTTATTTACTTATAAATATTATTTAGTTTTGTATATATTTTATAGAAATTAAACATTCACATATATATATATATATATATATATTTTCAAAATTTTTATGTTTTTAAATTTTGTGTTTTAAGAATTAATAAAGATTAAATTTAATTAAATTTTGATCAGGTTTTAATTAAAATTAAAATTCAAATCAAAATACAAAATAAATTTATTGTTATTCCTAAATTAAAATAGAGAATAGTTAGGTAATTATTTTTATAATTTTTTATTTATTATAATTTATTTATATCAAGAAAACAAGATTTTATGATTTATTATAATTTCTAAATTTTAATAAACTTTTTAATCAATAGCAAGTGCTTCCACTAAATATTATAAACATAAGATTTTACATTAATATTTTCATGAATGCACGTCAATATATATATTCTTATGATCAAATAAAGTATCAAGGTTTAGACTTTTTAGGGTTTAATAATATGCCAAAATTTAATTGGTTAATAGTTTAGTGTTTGCAGTTTAGGAGTTTATGGTTGAGTATTTAGAGTTATGATTTAGGGTTTAGAATCTAAATCTGATATTTAGAGTTTAGGGTTTAGACCGTGCAGGTTTTATATTTTAGGGTTTAAGGATAAAGAGATGTACAATCAGATTTAATTTGTAGCATATATTTTTATAATTTCTTAAGGATTAAATGAAATCTGATATTCTATCTTCATTCCATAAACCCTAAACCTGTGAACCTTAAACCATACACCCACAAACCCATAAACCCAAGCCTTAACCCTAAACTCTAAACCACAAACCCTAAACCATAATTCATAAATCTTAAAACACTAAACTCAAAACCCTAAAACCCTAAAACCCTAAACTCTAATTCATATATTTAGCCTTAAACCCTAAAATCCTAAAACCCTAAAACCCTAAAACCTAATTCATATATTATAGCCTTAAACCTTAAAACCCTAAATCCTAAATCCTAAACCCTAAACTATATATATGCTAAACCATAAACCCTAAACTATGATGATAATTAATTTAATATTTTAAAATTAATATATATCTTTTACGATTATATAATAACTTATTTAATATATAAATTTAAAAAATCCAAAAAATGGCTAAAGAAAAACTCTGACTTTTAGCGGCGTTTTTCAAGAAGCGCCGCTAAATGTCTGACTTTTAGCGGCGTTTTTGCCATAGCACCACTAATGCTCGGACTTTTAGCGGCGTTTTTGATGAAGCGCCGCTACATCTCTGACTTTTAGCGGCGTTTGTTGTGTAGCGCCGCTAAAAGTAAGAGTTTTAGCGGCGTTTTATTGATAAACACCGCTAGATATCATCTTTAGTGGCGTTTATTTCAAAAACGCCGCTATTTATCATTTTTTAGTGGCGTTTTCCATCAAACGCCGCTCCTGTATAATATTTGCGGCGTTTGTATTGAAAACGCCGCTAAAAGTCTGTTTTGCTGTAGTGGCCTCCAACCAATACTCAGCTGTACTCAAGGCTATACTAGAAATTCCCCTAAACACTTTTGCCCTATTGGCTCGAAGTCGCTCTGACACGAATTTTTGGGCACCTGTGCCCATGCCTTCCCAACAACCCTCTCTAAAACCCTTAACATCACCTGAGATACCGCATCATCTCCGGCCATTTGATCCTGAAATTCCACCTCCGCAGCTGGGGGTACTGGCATCTCATCTCCTAACCCATGGCCAGATCCCACTGGTTTTGACACAGCCATCCTGCCCCTACCACGACCACGCATAGGACGTCCACGACCCCTTGTACTCATTCTACCGATTCACGTTTATCTTATTAGAAATTTTATGAATGATTAATTTCTTTCACTGATTAACCACGAACAATCTTATGGAAAGTAGTTTAATTAGTAGTTCTTTCAAATTCAAAAATCAGTCTCAAGTCTGTATCTTTTAGTTCTAGAAATCACATACATTCCACATCCATATGCATCATAACAGAGCATCACATAATAGCATCAAACACAAAAGTGACATCCATAAACTCACATTCATCACATAAGGGTATTTTCGTCATTTCACCACCTAGGGGTATTTTCGTAATTTTACCCTAAAGGGGTATTTTGGTAATTTCATAAAATAAGGTATCTTGGTGATTTTACAAAATAGGGGTATTTTGGTAATTTCATAAATCAGGGGTATTTCGATAATTTTTACAAACCAGGAGTATTTTAGTAATTTTTCTCAAACCTAGGGTATTCTGGGTAATTTTACAAAACTAGGGATATAAGTAATTTTACAAAAATAGGGTATTGGTCCCTTTTGGGTTTTAGTTATGAATTTTGACCCATCAATAAGCCCTCTCGGTTAAAGTGAACAAACATTACGCACCAGGTAGGATTCTAACGAAGAGGAGGTGGGCTACTAGGACCACTTTAATACCAAGCTCTCCCTAGATCCAATCCTAGACATGCATATGCCTGTTGCCACACTCCAACCCAACGACTTGTTCACGGACATGTTTAATTAGAGAAATTAAGTTTTATAGATTTTAAGAGTCATTTAACTAGGCCTAAGGTCCATAAACCCTAGCATACTCGCCTATGTCCCCATAAAGCCTATCACATCCAATTATGCCTACCACATAAAATCTTAGAATACTTACCTGGGTGGATCAGGTGTCGCCAGACTCGAAGGCCATATCTCAACCCAAAGCTTTTTCTTAAACTCACATCAAACTATAAAACACCACTAGACCCAATTCACAGCCCAAGTTTTGCAAATGGGCTCTGATACCAAAATGTAATACCCCAAACCCAGCCCAAAATGCCACGACTAGATCTGGTATGCTACGAGTTAAATGTTGAAAACCTTGCTTCGGAGGGTTTTAAAAATCTCGGTTCGTTTATGTAGATATTCATTAAATAAGAGATATTTGTAGAAAGCCTTTGAAGTGTTTTTTTTTAGAACTTGTTTGAAAATCCTTTTTTTCCTTCTTATGATTAAGTCCTTGAACATAAATTTATAGAATATAAACCTTAACAAATATAAATTGATAACCTAAGCTACGGAGGCCTTATTACATAAATAATCCAAAAAATTAAAACATAAAGGAAAATCGAAAATAGTTTATGAAAATAAAACCTTGATGGCCCTCTAGTCCGCCTCGGCTCTCATGTCCACGATCTACTGCTCATCTAAAAAGTTAGGGAAATAAAAGGGGTGAGTCACCAAGACTCAGTGTGTAAAACCCGAAATCACATAAAAGGCTTGAGGCCCACAAACACATTATGGGCCTTGTCCCATAAACAATGGTAACAAAATATTTACATGCTGCATGGCCAAACCCAACGTAACATCCATCCTCTACACATCACCGGTACCAGCCATCACACCTCGGGGATTTCTACAATCAACCCTCCAATCGCTACACACCATATCGAAAGCCATGTTGCCTATTCCTAACAACCAGGAATAAATTTAACGTGGCTTAGCCATCGATCACTATTGTGACCTAACTTTACAGTTCATGGTTTAATCACTGATCACCAAGTGACCTATTAACATGCTCTTCCCCTTCATCATATTAGCCCCATCCCATGCATACATCCATGCAGAATCAAAACAATATACTATTTAAAAGATCATAGACTATCACAAACTTTGATACATATAGAGAAGTTTCTATGATTACGTACCTGACATTCCTTGCCTACCCTTTTCGGGTATACGACTATCCATACAGCCTTTTTTTCAGCTTTTAGCCCATAACATATATAGCACAGATTAACTAATGTGATAGAGATTTACACACCTGATTACAGACAAGACGAGACTTTCTATGTCCACACTATTAGAAGCTGATACCACTGCTAACTGTCTAAGGTTTTGTTCAGAAGCCAGTCCACAACCCGGTGGCCAATCCCATACTACTGACACCGCTCGCTTCTTAAATCTAGGGGTTGGATTTACGGGTCCAACTCCCTCTTTCGTTTGACTAGCATTTGTATCCATGGAATAGGTCTTAGTCAACAAACCGGATTAAAACATTGAATCGAATACAAACACGAATGTACATTCATAGTGCATAGGTCCCTTACCTAGAAATCCCAAAAGAGATGGAGTTTAGAGACTAGCGATTTTTGACTTTTAGATCTAGACGATCTACTTTGATTCTCGATGTGTCTCCCCAAAATAAGAATACGAGAACAATTAAAACATTACTCCAAGGATAATCTTATCACGCCAACTAACCTTTCGGCTTTGGCCTCAACAAAAAAAAAACCCAGATGAGAAAAAGTTAAGAGAGAATTTGGCACGTATTTTAACATCAACAGATTCGACTAACCCTTAGAGATTCCGACACTTAGCACGTTAGAAGAAAGAAATCGACAAGGAGAAAAGAGTGGACAAGGTATTCGGCTAGTAGGAAAGAGTGGAGAAGAGAGTTGAAGTGAAGAGATTCGGCTTTAGAAGAGATCAAAAGAAAAGATGTAGAGAGAAACTGTGAGGTTTCAGCTTGTAGAGGGATGCAAAGAAAAGAACAATAGAATTTCAGCTTTTACATAAAAGTGGAGATGAGAGGGAAGAAAAGAAAAAAGAATAGGATCCAAATGCCAGAATTGAAGAGATATCCCCCTACTTAACCTAAATTTCGGCAACTACTACCTAAAAACCGAAAATGCCCCCTTTTTAAAACTAAAACTAAGCTATTAATCAAGGGAAATTTTGGCACCCCTTGAACATATCAGAACCAATTCCTCCTCCCCCCTCAGTGTTGGAATTTCGGCCACCACTGTGACCAGCAGATAAATCCTAAATTTCCTCCCTTATCTTTATCTGATCACACCTCCAAAAGAACCCTACATAACACTACCTCTTCCTCCCTTTATCTGCCATATTATCTATATTATCTACTCAAATAAATCCTCATATTTCCAAGCCTCATTGACGTCCCACTCTACCCTTTTAAATGCCAAAAATTAACTAAATTTAATTAAAATAGTCGGGCTTCATGCGACTCGAACTTGGGCCTCCTCTGTAACATGCTAAATTTTTGAGCCTATGCATTTAATGGGTGAATATGTGGAATGAGTTAATTTAAGTGTTAGGGACCCAAATTTTAAGTTTTAAAGAGCCCAAATCTTCTAATTTAAGTTAGTTAAATTTGGCATTAGGGATTAAGGAAGTGGACGGCACAAGGCTATTTTTTTGGGGAATTTTATTATATTTATTCTATGTGGATAATAAGCAGATAAAGGCTATTATTTAGGGATTTAGTCTTTAAGGATAATAAGCAGATAAAGACTATTTTTGAGGAGATAATAGATTAAGATAAGGGAAAGCGGATAGGAGCTATCATGTGTGGTAGTGTTGGCTGAAAATCATTCTCTGGTAAAGGGAGGAATCGGTTTTCTATATAAAGAGGGGGTGTGCCAAAATTTTGGAAGCCTTTCCCTTATTTTCTTTCTCATCTTCTTCCTCTCAAAATCTGAAAACCACCATTTTCTTCACCCTTTCTTCCTTTCTAAATTTTCCTGGTTGGCTAAATCTTTTAACCTCTATTGTTATTTTTCTTCTAATCCCTAAAAGCTGAAATCACATCTCTATTATTCTATTCTTCTCCTTAATATTCATTGGCCAAATCTCTCTTAGCCATCTCTTAAATTCTTAAATCTTTTAAAAACTGAAATTCTTAGATCTCACCTCTTGAAGTTGCGAATTTTCTTGATAAAAAGTCTGCTTGTGCGAATATGAAGAAAACAATAGGTATGTGTCGATTTTGAGTTTCCAATATTTCTCGACTTTTCAAAGTCCCTAAAGAATGGCCATTTAGTGACTAATCAATGGTTTTTCTTATTTTTGGCATTACGAGATCGAAGAGGAGTCCAACGCTTAGATCTCTAAGTCAAAGATCAGTAACACTCAAGTCGTGTTATTTTCGGGATTTCAAGGTAAGGAGATTGGTTTATTTATAAATATATGAAATCGGGTAGAACACTAACCATGGCCGAATATAGGAGAGGCCCTATTTTCACATCTTTCCGGCTTTTTGAGCAAAGTTGTAGATCGAGATAACAAGGATATCGACTAAGAATATTGGATTTCGCGATATCAGGTGTGTAACACTTTCCCACCATCTAGATCTGTTTGATTAATATATGATTATAAGTCTTATATGTTTTGATAAATGCCGAAATTCGGGCATAATAGAGGAAACCCAAAGAGGGTAAAAACAAATCATCATGTTAGTGAATGTTCTGATTAAACGATATAAGTATATTGATTTTATGTGATTACATGGGTTGGGTTTGATGAAAGGAGGAAATTATATGTTGTAGAGATTTTCACCGTGATCTGTTGTAGCGATTTTTACCGTGATCTTTTGTAGCAGTTTTTACCTGATCTGTTGTAGCGATTTTTACCGTGATCTGTTATAGCGGTTTTTACCGTGATCTATTCTAGTGGCTTTTGCCGTGATCTGTTGTAGTGGCTACGGCCATGATCTGATGATGAGTAGCACGACTGCCATCAAGGCGTGTAGTGGTGTGGGTTGATTGTAGAAATCCCCAATGGTGTGAATGGCTGGTACGGGGGCGTGTAGTGGATGGAAACCTAGGATTTGGGTTGGGCTTGCATATTATTTTTATTATGTCTATTAATTTTGATTATTTTAGTTTTATGGGGATAAGGCCCAAATCTAATGGTGCATGAGGGTTGCACACTGAGTCTGGCGACTCAACCAATTAATTAACATTTCAAGTAGCATTTAGTGCATCAGACCGGGCTGGAGAGGAGCGCAAGGTGGCCATGCAAAAGAACATTTAGATTCAGCAAAAAGACTCTAGTTTATTATTATTATATATTTATTTAATGGGTTTTAAATCTCGTTGTAATAAGGCCATTGGCCACTAGTTTATATTTTGTTATATTATGGGCTTTTAGTATCATTAGTTAGTTAAATTTTTATTTTAATTGAACTAAGGAATGTATTTAAATTTGGATTTTTAATTCATAAAGGCACATTTTATTTAAACTATTAACTATTAAATTTTCCCGAATAAATGGTTAAACATAAGAAAAATATTTTCTAAAAATACGACATGTTTTACAAAATTTTCTTAGTGACATACCAGATCCGGTGGTAGCCTTTGGGCGGGTTTGGGTTGTTACAAATTGGTATCAGAGCCCGGTTCAAAACTCAGCTTTGGGGTTTTTGGGCTTAAAACATTTTCTAAAGGTGGGCTTTTGAAACTTGCATGTTGTTTTTTTTTTTTTGAAATGATAACAGGTTTGTTAGCTCGGCATGGCACCTGCGTCTCCGGCCCAAGTCCGCCAGGTAAGTATTCTAAACCCACTCTGTGATATATATGCATGTGGGCTTGATGGGCTTTAAGGGACGTAGATTAATCAGATTAGAACTTGATGGACTCTAGGCCTAGCTTAAAACACTTCTTAAATTTCATAAGACTTAATTCCACTAAACAAACCCGTGAAGAAGCCGCAAGACTAGGGTGTGGTAACAGGCATACGCATGTCTAGGATTGGATCCGGAAGAGCCTGGTATTTAAGCAGTCCTAGTGACTCACCTCCTCTTCGCTGGAATCCTACCTAGTGCGTAGTGACTATTCACCTTAGTCGAGTTAGGGTGTGGCAATAGACATACACATGTCTAGGAGTAGAATCAGGGAGAGCTTGGTATTTAAGCAGTCATGGTGACTCACCTCCTCTTCACTAGAATCTTACCTGGTGTGTAGTGACTATTCATCCTAGCTACAAGGATTTGTTGATGGGCTAAACCTTATAATTAAAACCCGAAAGGACCCGACCATCCTATTTTTTAAAAAAATAAAAAAATCACCAAGTTTTGTAAAATTTTCAAAAGTACCTTTGAGTTATGAAAATTTCCAATCAACCATGTTTTGAAAACTTTACCCGAAAATCCTCATGTTTACAAGAGTAACCCAGACTATGAAACTAGATATCCCCAAAGTACCCCTGTTTAAAAAAAAAACAACATCGAAATATCCCTAGTTTGAAAAATTACCAAACTACCCTTATTTTGCAAACTGACCAAAATACCCCTGGTTTGTAAAATTACCAAGTTAACCCTAATTTGTAAAATTACTAAATTGTCCCTAATTTGCAAAATTATTGAAATGCCCCCACATTTCAAAATTACCAAATACCCCAGTTGCAAAATTACCAAAATACCCTTATTTTGAAACATCACCAAGATACACTATTTTAAAAATTACGAAAATACCCCAGAGGTAAAATTACAAAAATACCACAGGTAGTGAAGCGACGAAAATACCCCTAGGTGGTGAATGTAAGTTTATAAAATTTGTTTTATGATTGATGTGTCTTGAATGTTGGTGAAGGTGAACTCTAGGACTTGGAAGTATCGACTTGAGAACTAAACCCGTAGATAGAATTGAATTCGAAAGAACTACTATCGAAATGATTTTACATAAGATTGTTCGCAGTTAATAAGTGGGAAGAATTAATTATTCATAAAATTCTTAATCAGATAAACGTCGATCGAAAGAATGAGTACAAGGGGACGAAGATGCTTTAGATGTGAAAAATGGTGCGTACCCTACCATAGTATACTAAGTGTTTATTTTGGCTTTAGAATTAGAGTGCGCAGCGAAAGCATAGTGGTGAGACTTAGGTAATATGATTTCTAGTTAGTTAGAAATTTTGAGGACGAAATTTCTTTAAGGAGGGTAGAACTGTAACATCCTAAATTTCTGGGCCGATGCGTTTAATGGGTGAATATGTGGAATGAGTTAATTTAAGTGTTAGGGACCCAAATTTTAAGTTTTAAGGAGCCCAAATCTTCTAATTTAAGTTAGTTAATTTTGGCATTAGGGATTAGGGAAGTGGACGGCTGGCATTAGGGATTAGGGAAGTGGACGGCACAAGGCTATTTTTTTTGGGAATTTTATTATATTTATTTTATGTAGATAATAAGTAGATAAAGGTTATTATTTAGGAATTTACTCTTTAAGGATAATAAGCAGATAAAGACTATTTTTGAGGAGATAATAGATTAAGATAAGGGAAAAGGGATAGGAGCTATCATGTGTGGCGGTGTTGGTTGAAAATCAATCTACGCTAAAGGAGGAATCGATTTTCTATATAAAGAGGGGTGTGCCGAAATTTTGGAAGCCTTTCTTTTATTTTCTTTTCTCATCTTCTTCCTCTCAAAAGTTGAAAACCACAATTTTCTTCACCCTTTCTTCCTCTCTAAAATTTCTGGTTGGTCAATCTTTTAACCTCTATTGTTATTTTCTTCTACTCCCTAAAAGCCGAAATCACATCTCTATTATTCTATTCTTCTCCTTAATATTCATTGGCCAAATCTCTCTTAGCCATCTCTTCAATTATTAAATCTTCTAAAAACTGAAATTCTTAGATCTCACCTCCGAAGTTGCCAAATTTTCTTGAGAAAGTGCCTTGTGCGAATCAAGAAAACAATAGGTATGTGTCAATTTTGAGTTTCCAATATTTCTCTGGCTTTTCAAAATCCCTAGCCGAATGGCTATTTAGTGACTAATCAAGGGTTTTTCTTATTTTCGGCATTTCGGGATCTGAAGAGGACCTACAATTGATAAATGAATGGATTATCATATATGCTATAATATATTTTATTTTTTAAAAGAAATAGTTAATCTTTAATATAATTACCATGTGAAAAAAGTGAAGTCAGTCTAATGCTATACCATGGGCAAGAATTAATTAGAAACTGAGTGATTAATATTTACCTGATTATCAGTGGTCCAAAAAATGATCCACCTGAGACTATGACCGACTTCATACACAAGAGCTCCGTTCAGATAGATGGCTGGCATAGTCAGCGTAAAAGTTGCTGTTTCTGTATTATTGATCGTTTCCGCAGCAGTTTCGTAGTTCGACAAAGCCAATACTAGATTCTGGCCAGCATCATTTGTAATAGTGCACTCAGTGGTAGCAGTAGAAGCCATTTGTAGTTGGTTTATACAAATTTCAGCTATATACTGAGTCTGATTGTTTATTTCCTTGTGTTGTGCTTCATGCAGGGTTCCATACACACATATTTATACACAGGTTTATAGCATAAAAAAATCAAGTCAAGTCAAGGAGCTTATAATTATTTAGCTTGAGCCAAGTCAATAAGATTTTATTAATTAGCCAAGGTTGTGACTTCATCGAAAGTTCTAACTATATTTATATCCTTATAACTATAAAACTTTTGTCCTTACTTTTCCTTTTCTTTCAATTCATTGTCCCGAAAACAAATAATATACTTTTTCTATAACATAAATCTATTCATATAATTAAGCTGCCCTCCTATCTATAAAAAAAGAAAAGGGTAAAATGGCATTCACATCCCTAAAACCATCAAACCTTTGTCGTTTTCTTTTTCAAGTTCATTGCATCGAAATGATCAACTCATTAAGGTGGATCTCTCCCCCACTCACACACCCAAGTTTATACAATCAATGTCATTTTAAATATCGTGACTAAAATTTCAATATATAACATGGTTAGTAGCATTCTTAATTTATTAAATCTTTTTTCCTCAGTAATGATATTACAACATTGCATATGCAGTAAAACTGGCAAATGCCCAATATCCCTTTAACAAACAAACCATACCCAAAAACAAATGCACCCACCAACAAAAGCCACAAAAAACTCAACAAAACCGAGAAAATCCCTTCAACAAAAGCTGCTCACAGGTCAAAAGAACAAACACCATCATAAACACCATCATCTAATCCACTTAATACAACAGTAACAGCAAACTACACACTTGACACTATCATAATTATCGCATACCATACTCACCACCAAGCTTGAGTTTGAGATTTTGCTTTCAAATATATAGATTTTTTTTAAAAGGAAAAAAAATTGCGTACCCGTACCAACTCATTTGTATTCGACATTTATGGCTTTGGAACGAGGTAAAAGAGCTCTGGTAAGTAGCATGTGGCTTCCACAGTAGAATTTTGGCCCACTTTGATATTTACTTCTCTTTTTTTTTTTTTTAGTTTATTTTGATACATTGGTATTTAGATCTATTTTGTTTACTAAATTTGAAAGAGCCTAAAAGTTTGATAACGTGGCACTTTGAAATTGTATTGTGTCATTAGATTCAATTTTTTTAGGTGTGCGGGGTGACGTGGCTGAGTGCACGAGCGTGAGGGCCTGGCTGTTGCGGCGCGCGGGGGTTCCAGAAACCTCTAGGGTTTCTGGAAAATTTTGGGTCTTTTGGGCCACGTAATTGGGCCACTATAATTGGTTTAAGCCATTTTGACTGAAATTTAATTGGGCTTGTGTTTATTATTTTTGTAATGGACTGTTATTGGATTTGGATTTTCATAATTTTGGTTTTTATTCTATTTGCTTTTTTTTTTGGTCTTATTATGTTAATAGGGTCCCATGAAATAGGCCCATTGCAACAATTATATTAATGATCAAATTGTATAATCAAAAAAATAAAATATGAAATCTTAAAAATAAAACAAAATAAAAATGGAAAATGCATGATAATAATAATGAAAACTAAATAAAATAATATTAAAATAAAAATAAAAACATAATATAGCAACAAAATGCAAGAATAAAAGAAATAAAAGCGATGTTAAAATAATGACAATAACAAATAAGCAAGTATGTAAACAAATCTAAATCTTATAAATAAATGAATGAACGAATAAATAGTGAAATAAGAATAACAATAATAAAATCATAAAAATAAAAAGAATAATAATAATAATAATAATAATAATAATAATAATAATAATAATAATAAATGGAAATGCCTCATAAAAAGGAAGCAAGTAAATTTTAAATAAAAAATAAAGAACAATAAGTAAATGGATTAAATAAAATAATATATAAAAAATAATCAAGTAAAATAATGGGGATCAAATTGGAATTAAAGTAAAATTATGGGCTAAATTATAATAGATAAATAATTAAAAGAACTAAATTGAGACTAAAATAAAGTTGAATGGCCAGATTTAAAAAGAAAAAAGGGAATCGGGGCCTAAATGTAACGCGCGTAAAAGAGGGGGAACCAATTGGGAAATTATTCCCTGTTCCCAGAACGCAGCGTTTTAGGCCTAAATCGAGGGATTAAATTGAAAACAGAATAAAACTAGAGAGGTAAAATCAAAATAAAAAAATGAGTTGATTGTAAACCATTTAAAAAGCGGAAGGACCAAAAGCACAATAAGACCGCTTTACAAAAAAGGGCTCCCCTAGAGCGGGTCGGGTCACACGCGGGTCATGTCCAAAGCGACGCCCTTTTGGCGCCAAAGACCCAAGGTGAAACGACGTTGTTTCACTAGCTTTATAAAGTCTAATTTTTTTAAAAAAATCATTTCTCCTTTCTTTCAAAAAAAAAAAAAAAAAAAAAAAAAAACAAGACTCTAAATTTTCTCTGCCTCCTTCCCTTGTCTGCGAGCTCCAGCAAGAACTCCGTTCTCTAATTTAGTTTAATTAAATTAGTATTTTCATTAAAGTTGTATTAGGATATGTTATAAGAATAATTAGAGTTTATTTTATTATTGAATTTAACTTGATTTTATTGATAATTAGAAGTGGAAATTAAGTCAAACTAGTCTTCTTCGTTCTCGAGACTTCAATTAGAAGTACTTGAAGCCTAGTTATTCTTTTACAAGCTTACAAATCATTACCGTCCATAGCTGCCGCAACCAAATTGGCCTTGGATTCAATTACGAAATTAGCCACCACGATTCCCTCAACTTGCTACTGCCAGATTCGATTTGCCATGTTGTCCAAGGGGCACCGATTTGCTTCTCCAATCGTTCAACCAACTCGCCTTGCACCGATTGCCTTGACTGCCAAAGCATTGCCGCTACCATATGTTCTTCAAAGAAGTTTTGTTGCTTCGATTAGTTGCTATTGGAAATTGTTGTAATCTCCTTGTGGCAACCAAATTGGATAATTTTTCATTGCCAATCTGTCGCACCGATAGTCTCAAGTACTAGCAACCAAAATTCTTCAAATCTTTGCCATCTATTTGCCACTGCCGCTGTGCTCCATTTAGCTGCTGCCTGCTTTGCTCCAAGTAATTGTTGCCGCAAGTTTGTTAAAAGTATCCCCATCCCCTTCAAGATCTGTTGCTGTTTTCTCTTTCTATTCTACCGTCAAATTGCTGCCTGTTACTTTGCTCCTCTTCGTCAACCAGCTTGCTGCCGTTTTTCTCCTCTAATTCAGATGGCGTTCGTTCGCCTTTATGTTGCTGCTGGGGTTTGGCCTTTAATTGGCTGTCAATCAGCCAACAAAATTGTTGGAGTTATCGATCAAAAATTGGTTGCTCATTGTTTGTCTTAGGACGTCCCTTACTCCTTTTAATTTTCACTAGCAAGATTAATTTATTAGTTGATGCATTGTTCGAGTAAAATTGAAATTACTCATGGTTAGGCTTCATTAGTTAGAGTAAGTACTAAACGGAATTGACTTGATTTAGATTTATATTGTTTAATTTAGGATTAATTTAATTTGAATCCATGCATGATTAACTTGTTAGTTTTAATTTAGAGATGAGTTGTTAGGTTGACCATTATTTGTAGCATATGGTTATTGATTGGATAAATTCAGATTAAGGATAGAAATTAGTTATTGTTAATTAGGTTACATTAAAAAAATTTTAAGATTAAAACAAGACTAATGGCCATGCAAATGATAACTTAGAATTATTTTTAATGAAATTAATTTTCTCTTGAAGCAAAAGAGTTCAGCGAATTGTGGAAAGCGAAAATCGTCGAGGAGTCCTTGCTTCTAAGTATCGAATGCTTAGATATTTCCGTTTTCAATCACTTAATTTTTATTGCCTGGTTAATTTAAATGCATGACTTCATAATATTTATTCATGAAATTGATTTAAGTTGGTTTTGATTGTGCCTATAAATTGTTTTTATTATTACAAAATTAATGTGTTGGAATCTTTTGAACATAGTCGGCATGCCCCGTGGAGTATAAGCAACTATGTGTGTGAAACTAGTTTGGCACCTAGAGGTGGCGTGTACTCAATTGGTAAGTCCCCTAACAGCTAGAGGAATAGATTTCACAAGTAATTTATATCGCAAAGATCTCAGCACCTATGGGTGTCAAGCTAGAGGCAATATCGGATGTGGACTTTGTGAGCATGAGATCTCATTACAAGGTACTTTTAGATTGCCTCTTTTTTTTTCCCCTCTAACAAGGGAATAGGTTTGACTTCTAGACTCGGTTGTCCGCAAAACTTTCAAATTGATGGACTCCGTTGCCACTGGCCGGTCAAACTCTTTAATTATTAATGGCTTCATCAGAACAAATTAGATTAGATTAAATTAAATAGAATAAAGAGTTGTGTATAATTTGAGAAGAGATTGGGCGAAGAATCTATTTCTTGTCATGATGTTTGGAGAGGTAAATTCTTTTTATTTTTAAATTTGGCTTATCAAAGTTGTTCTGCTTTAGAGCTATGACATATATAAAATAAATTAAGAGAAGATGCATATATTTTTTAATATACTTTTTCCTTTTATCAATCATAGAAATAATGATTTTATCACCAACGGAAAAGGAAACAAACTAAGCACACATGACAATCTTTTATTGCTGGCTGTCAAATTTATTTAAATATAGTATTACATAATATAAAAGAAATTAGTAGTTGTGCAAACTATTTTATTTTGTTTCGACAGCCTCACCACCACACATAGATTGCCTAGATACGATAGATAGCAATTAATCAAAGCAAAGCTAGATTATTTAGGCACGGAACTGGCGTAGATATTGGCGGTTAATACTTGACCTTTAGAATTTGGTTCAATACTTGCCCATGCGGTGTATTCCGAATCGGCATAAATAATCCGATCTTCGCTCTTGTGGCCGTATTTAAGATTGTTTGCAACTTGTTCCCAATCGATGGGGTCATTAATTTTGAACATCTCAGTAGAGACCTACAATTGATAAATGAATGGATTATCATATATGCTATAATATATATATATTTTTAAAAGAAATAGTTAAGCTTTAATATAATTACCATGTGAAAAAAGTGAAGTCAGTCTGATGCTATACCATGGGAAATAATTAATTAGAAACTGAGTGATTAATATTTACCTGATTATCCGTGGTTCAAAAAATGATCCACCTGAGACTATGACCGACTTCATACACAAGAGCTCCGTTCAGATAGATGGCTGGCATAGTCAGCGTAAAAGTTGCTGTTTCTGTATTATTGATCGTTTCCGCAGCAGTTTCGTAGTTCGACAAAGCCAATACTAGATTCTGGCCAGCATCATTTGTAATAGTGCACTCAGTGGTAGCAGTAGAAGCCATTTGTAGTTGGTTTATACAAATTTCAGCAATATACTGAGTCTGATTGTTTATTTGCTTGTGTTGTGCTCCATGCAGGGTTCCATACACACATATTTATACACAGGTTTATAGCATAAAAAAATCAAGTCAAGTCAAGGAGATTATAATTATTTAGCTTGAGCCAAGTCAATAAGATTTTATTAATTAACCAAGGTTGTGACTTCATCGAAAGTTCTAACTATATTTATATCCTTATAACTATAAAACTTTTGTCCTTACTTTTCCTTTTCTTTCAACTCATTGTCCCGAAAACAAATAATATACTTTTCTATAACATAAATCTATTCATATAATTAAGCTGCCCTCCTATCTATAGAAAAGAAAAGGGTAAAATGGCATTCACATCCCTATAACCATCAAACCTTTGTCTTTTTCTTTTCAAGTTCATTGCATCGAAATGATCAACTCATTAAGGTGGATCTCCTCCCCCACTCACATACCCAAGTTTATACAATCAATGTCATTTTAAATATCGTGACTAAAATTTCAATATATAACATGGTTAGTAGCATTCTTAATTTATTAAATCTTTTTTTTTTCTCAGTAATGATATAACAAAATCGCATATGCAGTAAAAACTGGCAAATGCCCAATATCCCTTTAACAAACAAACCATACCCAAAAATAAATGCACACACCTACAAAATGTAACAGCCCAAATATGACCCTAACCGGAACAGTGATTTCGGGACCACGAAATTCGGATTAAAGTATTAACAATAAATATTTTTTTTCTTACTCTTTTAGTTCTAGATTGACGCTTATAAATTATGTGTCTTAAAGGAGTGAATTAAAATCTTTATTTGATGCTTAATTTTAATCAAGGATTAGATTGTGAAATGGTAAAAATGGATTATATTTTAGAGTAAGGGATTTAATTGAATTAATTCTTCATGAAGGGACTTGCATGTCAAATAGACTAAGTTCATGCTAGTGGACGTCATTGACCATGAGTAGTGAATAAAGTATAGATTAGACATATATTATACTTTATTATTAGTTAGTGGGTGACATTATTAATTTTTTTTTTTTTTTTTTGGTTAAGGAAATGATAATAAGAAAAACAAAATTTCCTCCCACTTACTTCATCTTCCCACGAAAACAAAGAGAAAGGAAGTGAAATTTGATGCTCCATAATCGGTCTTTGCATGTCCTCTTAAGGTAGGTAATTAAGCTTCATTTTTGTAAATTCTTGCATGGTTGGGTTAGCTTTCATGAATACTTTAATATATATATATATATATATATATGAAAATTTTGGAGTTTGAAGCTAATGTTGGATTCGGCCATGGATGAGTTCCTTGAATTTGTCATGTTTGATGGGAGATTTTTAGTATGAGCTAGACATAAACTAGTTTGAGTAGGATTTTTGAAAAGATGAATGGGTGAAAGCTTGAATTTGGATTTATTAAATGGGTGAAGGTACAAATGCAATAATAAAGGGCTTATATATATATATATATATATATATATATATATATACTTGAATAGGAATGGGGAAAATTCGGTTTCAAGGGAATAGTCCGAATTTCTTGTAATTAGTATGTTTTATATTAAGGGATTAAATTGTGTGAAAATCAAAACTAGGGGGAATAAACGGGTATAATTAGAAAGGTACATGTTAGAAGTTATTTTAGTTTATAAAGTGGATTAATTTAGCTTGAGGAATACTCGGCATTTGATTAAAGTGTGTATGAATTTTATGTGTTAAATGAATGAAAGAATTATATTAAATTGGTAAGGATTTCGAAGCTATGATTGAATAATTGAGAAAATAATACAATGATATGTTTCAAATTGGGATGAATGAAAATGATTTGAATAGGCTCTTTTCAAACTTTGTTTAGATCAAGGGAAGAAAGAGTTGGAAAAGGATCGGGGGAAAGCTAAATTTGACGAGTAGCCAGGACATCCTTACCTTTCAACTATCAAAGTAAGTTTTAAGCATTTGGTTGAATCGAAATTGAATCTATATTGTGGTACAATTGCTAAATAGATACAAATATGTTAAATTACTTATTGTCGAGTATGATATTGAATGATGTATGTGCTAGCCAAATCGTGAATTGTATTTAAATGAGTTTTGAATTAATTGAGTTGAATGATTGGATATATTTTGAGGAAAAATTATATGTGAAGTTGAGATGAGAAATGGTTAAGTGTAATAAGCAATTATATATATATTTATTTAATTTGGCGAATGTAGTAGTGTAAAAATTGGAAGAGATAGTTGGTTCGATTATGTACATTGTGGATATTACATGTTTGCAATGTGATATTATCTTTGCCTATGTGATCAAGTGAAGATCGAATTAATGAGCACTTGTGTGCGAAAATTGAATTACCGAACCTCGTATATGCGATATCAGTTGAAAGGCTTTGTGTGTGCAAAATATAATCACCGAAAGCTTGTGTATGCGATATCGGTTGAAAGGCACGTGTGTGCGAAAATATAATCACCGAAATCGTGTATGCGATATCGGTTGAAAGGCACTGTGTGTGCGGAAAAAATAATTACCGAGCACAGTGTGTGCGATATCGGTCGAGAGGCACTGTGTGTGCGGAAAATTAATTACCGAGCACTGTGTGTGTGATATCGGTCAGGAGGCACTATGTGTGCGGGATTGGTAAAAAGGTAAGAATAGAGGCAATTATTAAAAGTAAAAAAAGACGTCAGGTATGTTTGGCGAATGGTTCATCATCTTACTACGAATTTAAGTAAGCTAATTTAAATTGGCTATGAAAGATGTGACTATATGGTTACTTCAATTTTTGATTTGTGATTTAATGAATTTGGGATTGATGAATGTTAGTTTTGGCTACAGGTTGATAGATTGAATTATTCTATAGTTAGTTTGAAAACTAAAGCAATGATGTAATGCATATTTGTGTACTTTACCTTCTCGCTTAAACTTACTAAACTAGCTAAGCTTACTTGGAGTGTTTGTTTCATGGTGTTTTAGATATTGAAGCTGCAGCTTAAACTCGGGAATCCTCGTCGAAGTCAAAAAACACTATCAACTTTTGGTACTCTCGTGTAAATGAACCTAATAGTATGGCATGTATAAGCTAGCTTTTCTATAATAACTTACATGTTATTTTGCAAATGTATATACAAATGCCATGCGAAAATGGCTATATATTTCTATGCTGGAGTATGGTTTAGTCATGCTTGATTATGGTGTTATTATTTTGGGTATGTTCGCTTATATTATAAGCTTAACATGAAAGTTCATTTCATATCATGTTATGTGTGATATTTGAGTATATGAAATTGATCTGATTAAGGTAGATAGTATATTGTGGTTGATGGAGATACTTTTGCTTATTTTATGCGAACTTATGAGACAAGTTATGGGAGGATTAGGTCAAACTCTTTCTATGTGATTATTGAATATGAAATATTAATGATCAAATTGAAGTATACTCTCTTGCAAATATTCGCCATAGCATAGATTTAGTTGGAGGTTATATTTTCCATTGGATGCTTATATGTATTTAGACACGAGGTTTAAAGGGTTAAATCATTGTTGTGAGCATATAGTTAGGATGCGCATGTGACCAAGAAAATATAGTTATTTGATTGACATAAGTTGAAAATGGACATTCATATATACTCGGCTAGAATATTCAAAATGACCTTATTCATAGTGTTTTGCTATTTGATTGAAATTAGTTTGGTACATGTTGTTAATGGTATTATTTGTGGTAGGCTTGTTAACAATTTAGTATTGAAAATGAAAGTTCCGGTTTCATTGTGATATCATGTATATTAATGTAATAATATTTTTATAAAGTATTGACTTGTGATTTGATGAGTAATGCCTCATAACCCTAATCCGATGACGGACTCGGGTTAAGGGGTGTTACATTTTATTAGTATCAGAGCTACGGTTTAGTCAGTTCTCGGACTAACGTAGTGTGTGAGAGTCTAGCTATACATGCCATTATTTACAATGTGATAGTGTGATGACTTCTGACAGTGAAATGTATTTTGTTTCTTTTATATAGTAATGGATCCGGATCCCGAGCGAGCATTAGCTAATGATGTCGAGAGTGTGGCTCCTGCTTTCGCGCAAGGGACCGCGTCGGAAGAATCTCGACCTGCTGCGAGTGGCCCAGATGAGAGGGTAAAGTAGGCCTTCCATAATATGATGAGTGATTGGTTCAGCCATTACTTACGAACCACTCGGCGGTTCAACCATCCCGAATCAATGTTCCCCAAGTAACACCAATTGTACCTCCATTGCCAATCACGAAAGAGTATCTAAACCTCCTATTGATCGATAAGAAAACACGGACCTCAAGAATTTAGAGTCAAGATGGCGGCGATATTTGAAAGAGCTGAATTTTGGATTGATAATACTGTCCATGTTTTTGACGAGTTATCTTGCGCACCCGATGAGCGCTTGAAGTGCGTCATATCTTTATTACGAGATTCTGCCTACTACTGGTGGAATACTCTCGTATCTATTGTCCCGAAAGAGAGAGTTACCTGGGACTTCTTTCAGGCAGAGTTCTGAAAAAAGTACATAAGTCAACGCTTCATAGACTCCAAGCGTAGGGAATTTCTCGAGCTCAAGCAAGGCCGTATGATCGTGGTTCAATACGTGCGCAAATTTGTGCGACTTAGTCGCTACGCTCGTGAATGTGAATCTTCGAGGTCATTATGTGCGGAGATTCGAGGATGGTCCGAATGAAGACATAAAACTCCTGGTTGGCATTCTTGAGATTAACAAGTTTGTTGTACTTGTAGAGAGCTTGTAAAGTGAAGAACGGGACAAGAAAAGCGGAAAGTGAAGTCGAATCTAAAGATTTTGAAAGAGATCCCGGGTAGATTTTACGAGATAGCGACAAAGAAGACTAAGAACGATGATAGTCGACCCAAACCCAATCTGGGATTTCTATTCGTGATCGGCAACCAATGAGTTCTCGAGCTACATCAGTGGCTAGTGTTGGCAATGCTCGATCGAGCAAACTGAATGTCGTGGTCACGATAGACGACATTTCGAGAGTCTTGGGTAAATCTTTAATCGCGCTTGTTACGGTGTGGTTCACAAAATCACTTCATCCGGATTGTCTGGAGACTATTGAGAAGGGCACTACTTAGAGCGTGAGACCGAGCGGCACCACAGCTAGAGGTAGATCAGCTCGTAGTGGGGAAGGAAGGAGTGGTGCACAGAGAAGGACTTCAGATGCGATTATTCGATCAGATACCCGTGTACCGGCTAGAGCTTATGCCATCTGTTCTAGACAGGAGGCCTCATCTCCGGACATTATTACTGGTATTTTCACTCTCTTTGATACTAATGTAACTGCTTTGATTGATCCCGGCTCAACTCATTCGTATGTGCGTGAAACATTAGTATCCAGTAAGACTCTACCTGTTGAGTCTACTGAGTTTGTAATTCGGGTTTCAAACCCTTTAGGTCATTGGGTGTTGATTGATATAATGTGCAAGAATTATCCTTTAATAATTCGAGACATGTGTTTTCCGGCCGATCTGATGTTATTACCTTTCGATGAATTCGACATCATTCTCGGTATGGATTGGTTAACTGTTCATGATGTGGTAGTGAATTGTAGACGAAAGACTATTGAGTTGAGAGGTCAGAATAACGAGATCGTACGATTAGAGTCTGTGGATTTGAATGGGCTATCAGCAGTGATATCCTCGATGTTGGCTCGACAGTATTTGAGAAAGGGTTGTGAAGCTTACCTTGCTTACGTGATTGATAGTAAAGTGACCGAAAAGAAGATTAAATCAGTACCAGTTGTGTGTGAGTATCGGGATGTATTTTTGGAGGAATTACCGGGATTGCCACCTGTTCGGGAAATAGAGTTTGGGATTGAGTTAGTGCTAGGGATAACTCCGATTTTGATAGCTCCGTATAGAATGGCACCGACCGAATTAAAAGAGTTAAAGGCGCAATTGCAAGAATTAACGGACAGAGGTTTTGCCCGATCGAGTTTCTCTCCCTGGGGTGCGCCCATTTTATTTGTAAAAAAGAAAGACGGAATATTGAGAATGTGCATTGACTATCGACAGCTTAATAAGGTGACCATAAAGAATAAATACCCGTTGCCACGTATCGATGATTTATTCGACCAACTTAAAGGAGCTTCAGTGTTTTCAAAAATTGATCTGAGATCCAGATATTACCAGTTGTGAGTTAGAGAGTTAGATGTACCAAAGACTGCCTTTCGGACTAGATACGGTCATTATGAATTTTTGGTGATGCCGTTTGGGCTCACTAATGCCCCTACAATTTTTATGGATTTGATGAATAGAGTATTCAGACCATATCTAGATCGGTTTGTAGTGGTATTCATAGATGATATACTGATCTATTCTCGAGACGAAACCGAACATGCAGAGCATTTGAGATTAGTGCTACAGATTTTGCTTGAAAAATAATTATACGTGAAATTCAGCAAATGTGAGTTTTGGTTGAATGAAGTTAGCTTCTTGGGGCATGTTATTTCAGCATCGGGTGTTCGGGTTGACCTGAGTAAAGTTTCAGCCGTACTTGAGTGCCCCCGCGGAATATATTGGAGATTCGTAGTTTTTTGGGACTTGCGAGATATTATAGACGCTTCGTGAAAGGATTCTCTATGATAGCAGCCCCAATGACAAAACTATTGCAGAAGGACGTCAAATTCGAATGGTCAGAAAAGTGTCAGAAGAGTTTTGATCAGCTAAAAATTTTGTTGATGGAAGCCCCGGTACTTGTACAACCAGAGTCGGGTAAGGAATTTATTATTTTTAGTGATGCCTCATTGAACGGACTCGGTTTTATTTTGATGCAGGAGGGTAAAGTTGTAGCCTATGCTTCGCGGCAGTTGAAACCGCACGAAAGAAATTACCCAACTCATGATCTTGAGTTAGCTGCTATAGTTTTTGCTTTGAAAATATGGCGTCACTATCTTTTTGGTGAGAAATGCCACATCTATTCGGATCATAAAAGTCTAAAGTATTTAATGACTCAAAAGGACCTGAATTTGAGGCAGGGACGATGGTTAGAACTGTTAAAAGATTACGATATTATAATTGATTATTACCCGGGAAAGGCTAATGTGGTTGAGGATGCACTTAGCCGAAAATTGTTATTTGCTTTAAGAGCGATGAATGCGGCTATAACTATTAATAATGATGGTGTGATCGTTCTTTGAGTTGAAGGTGAGACCAATGTTTGAGCAATGATTCGAGAAGCTCAAGAAGTTGATAATGCTTTAAAAGTAAAGAAAGATCATTGTGGTTCGAGTACGGATTCAGATTTTTAGATAGATGCTGAAGGATGTCT
The DNA here is from genome assembly GCA_025506655.1 of Gossypium rotundifolium. Classification (NCBI taxonomy): domain Eukaryota; kingdom Viridiplantae; phylum Streptophyta; class Magnoliopsida; order Malvales; family Malvaceae; genus Gossypium; species Gossypium rotundifolium. Next base: position 86,390,081 of record CP106726.1, read on the forward strand.
GCGGTTCAAGAATCAAATTTGTGTACCAAAGAATCCTGAGTTAATTAGAAAGATTTGTAATGAAGCACACAGTAGTAGATGGTCGATTCACCCTGGTAGTACGAAGATGTATAACGATCTGAAACAGCATTATTGGTGGCATGGTATGAAGCGAGACATCTCTGATTCTGTGTCAAAATGTTTAGTGTGTCGATGAAGTTAAAGTGAACATCGGTATCGTCGGGACTTCTTCAACCGATTATGATACGAATGGAAGTGGGGCGAGTCACTATGGACTTTTGTGTCGACCGCCGTTGGCCAAGTAAGAAAGATTCAATCTGGACTATTGTGGATAGATTGACAAAATCGCTCATTTTATCCGGTGCGTCGGACTTCTCACTAGATAAGCTAGCGAGTTATACATATCACAGTTATGCGGTTTGCGAATTACTGTTTATTATTTTTGGATCGAGATCCGAGGTTCACATCACGGTTTTGAAAGAAACTACAGGATGCCTTGGGCACTAAGTTACATTTTAGTGCAGCTTTCCACCCTCAATCAGATGGTCAATCTGAACGAGTTATTCAAATACTCGAGGATATGCTGAGATGTTGCATTCTTGAGTTTGGAGGTACGTGGGAACGATATTTGCCCTTGATCGAATTTGCGTATAATAATAGCTATCAATCTAGTATAAAAATGGCACCCTACGAAGCTTTGTATGGTCGTAAATGTCGTACACCCTTGTACTGGACTGAACTCGGGGAAAACAAGTTACACGGGGTTGATTTGATTAAGGAAACCAAACAGAAAGTGGCAGTAATTCGTGATAGCTTGAAAGTAGCATCGGATCGTCAAAAATCTTACGCAGACTTGAAACGCAAGGACATTGAGTTTCAAATTGGTGATAAGGTGTTTTGGAAAGTATCGCCATGGAAAAAGATAATTAGATTTGGCCGTAAAGGAAAATTGAGTCCGAGATTTATTGGACCGTATGAAATTGTTGAACGTATCGGGCCGGTGGCTTATAAATTGAAGTTACCCTCTGAGCTGAACAGGATCCACGATGTGTTTCATGCATCGATGCTTCGAAGATATAGATCCGACCCTTCTCACGTGATTAGCCCAATAGAAATTGAGATTCGATCGATTTGACTTATGAAGAGGCCGATTCGCATATTAACTCAGAAAGTGAAAGCGTTGCGGAATAAGAAAATAAAGCTAGTTAAAGTCTTTGTGGCTTAAACACGGGGTTGAGGAAGCAACACGGGAGATGAAGAATCTATGAAAGAACTCTATCCGCACTTATTCATCGGTAAGATTTTTGGGACGAAAATTTCTTTTAGGAGGGGGAGTCGAATGACCCAAATATAACCCTAACTTAGGGCGGTGGTTTGAGGACCATGAAATTGATTAAAGTATTAACAATAAATATTTTTTCTTACTCTTTTAGTTCTAGATTGACGCTTATAAATTATGTGTCTTAAAGGGGTGAATTAAATTCTTTATTTGATGCTTAATTTTTAATCAAGGGATTAGATTGTGAAATGGTAAAAGTTGATTATATTTTAGAGTAAGGGATTTAATTGAATTAATTCTTCATGAAGGGGACTTGTATGTCAAATAGACTAAGTTCATGCTAGTGGACGTCATTGACCATGAGTAGTGAATAAAGTATAGATTAGACATATATTATGACATTATTAAAATATTTTTTTTTTTGGGTTAAGGATATGGTAATAAGAAAAACAAAATTTCCTCCCCACTTACTTCATCTTCCCCACGAAAACAAAGAGAAAGGAAGTGAAATTTGAAGCTCCATAATCGGTCTTTGCATGTCCTCTTAAGGTAGGTAATTAAGCTTCATTTTTGTAAATTCTTGCATGGTTGGGTTAGCTTTCATGAATACTTTAATATATATATATATATATGAAAATTTTGGAGTTTGAAGCTAATGTTGGATTCGGCCATGGATGAGTTCCTTGAATTTGTCATGTTTGATGGGAGATTTTTAGTATGAGCTAGACATAAACTAGTTTGAGCAGGATTTTGGAAAAGATGAATGGGTGAAAGCTTGAATTTGGATTTATTAAATGGGTGAAGGTACAAATGCAATAATAAAGGGCTTATATATATATATATATACACTTGAATAGGAATGGGGAAAATTCGGTTTCAAGGAAATAGTCCGAATTTCTTGTAATTAGTATGTTTTATATTAAGGATTAAATTGTGTGAAAATCAAAACTAGGGGAATAAGCGGGTATAATTAGAAAGGTACATGTTAGAAGTTATTTTAGTTTATAAAGTGGATTAATTTAGCTTGAGGAATACTCGGCATTTGATTAAAGTGTGTATGAATTTTATGTGTTAAATGAATGAAAGAATTATATTAAATTGGTAAGGATTTGAAGCTATGATTGAATAATTGAGAAAATAATACAATGATATGTTTGAATTGGGATGAATGAAAATGATTTGAATAGGCTCTTTTCAAACTTTGTTTAGATCAAGGAAGAAAGAGTTGGAAAAGGATCGGGAAAGCTAAATTTGACGAGTAGCAGGACATCCTTACCTTCAACTATCAAAGTAAGTTTTAAGCATTTGGTTGAATCGAAATTGAATCTATATTGTGGTACAATTGCTAAATAGCTACAAATATGTTAAATTACTTATTGTCGAGTATGATATTGAATGATGTATTTGCTAGCCAAATACAGAATTGTATTTATATGAGTTTTGAATTAATTGAGTTGAATGATTGGATATATTTTGAGGAAAAATTATATGTGAAGTTGAGATGAGAAATGGTTAAGTGTAATAAGTAATTATATATATATTTATTTAATTTGGCCGAATGTAGTAGTGTAAAAATTGGAAGAGATAGTTGGTTCGATTATGTACATTGCGGATATTACATGTTTGGAATGTGATATTATCTTTGCCTATGTGATCGAAGTGAAGATCGAATTAATGAGCACTGTGTGTGCGAAAATTGAATTACCGAGCATTGTATGTGCGATATCGGTTGAAAGGCACTGTGTGTGCAGAAATATAATCACCGAGCACTGTGTGTGCGATATCGGTTGAAAGGCACTGTGCGTGCGAAAATATAATCACTGAGCACTGTGTGTACGATATCGGTTGAAAGGCACTGTGTGTGCGGAAAAAATAATTACGAGAAACACGATGCGTGCGATATCGGTCGAGAGGCACTGTGTGTGCGAAAAATTAATTACCGAGCACTGTATGTGCGATATAGGTCGGGAGGCACTATGTGTGCGGGATTGGTAAAAAGGTAAGAATAGAGGCAATTATTAAAAGTAAATAAAGACGTCAGGTATGTTTGGCGAATGGTTCATCATCTTAATGCGAATTTAAGTAAGCTAATTTAAATTGGCTATGAAACATGTGACTATATGGTTACTTCGATTTTTGATTTGTGATTTAATGAATTTGGGATTGATGAATGTTAGTTTTGGCTACATGTTGATAGATTGAATTATTCTATAGTTAGTTTGAAAACTAAAGCAATGATGTAATGCATATTTGTGTACTTTACCTTCTCGCTTAAACTTACTAAGCTAGCTAAGCTTACTTGGAGTGTTTGTTTCATGGTGTTTTAGATATTGAAGCCGCAGCTTAAACTCGGGAATCCTCGTCGAAGTCAAAAAACACTATCAACTTTTGGTACTCTCGTGTAAATGAACCTAATAGTATGGCATGTATGAGCTAGCTTTTCTATAATAACTTACATGTTATTTTGCAAATGTATATACAAATGCCATGCGAAAATGGCTATATATTTCTATGCTAGAGTTTGCTTTAGTCATGCTTGATTATGGTGTTATTATTTTGGGTATGTTCGCTTATATTATAAGCTTAACATGAAAGTTCATTTCATATCATGTTATGTGTGATATTTGAGTATATGAAATTGATCTGATTAAGGTAGATAGTATATTGTGGTTGATGGAGATACTTTTGCTTATTTTGTACGAACTTATGAGACAAGTTATGGGAGGATTAGGTCAAACTCTTTCTATGTGATTATTGAATATGAAATATTAATGATCAAATTGAAGTATACTCTCTTGCAAATATTCGGCCATAGCATAGATTTAGTTGGAGGTTATATTTTCCATTGGATGCTTATATGTATTTGGACACGAGGTTTAAAGGGTTAAATCATTGTTGAGAGCATATAGTTAGGATGCGCATGTGACCAAGAAAATATAGTTATTTGATTGACATAAGTTGAAAATGGACATTCATATATACTCGGCTAGAATATTCAAAATGACCTTATTAATAGTGTTTTGCTATTTGATTGAAATTAGTTTGGTACATGTTGTTAATGGTATTATTTGTGGTAGGCTTGTTAACAATTTAGTATTGAAAATGAAAGTTTCGGTTTCATTGTGATATCATGTATATTAATGTAATAATATTTTTATAGAGTATTGACTTGTGATTTGATGAGTAATGCCTCATAACCCTAATCCGATGACGGACTCGAGTTAAGGGGTGTTACATTTTATTGGTATCAGAGCTACGGTTTAGTCAGTTCTCGGACTAACGTAGTGTGTGAGAGTCTAGCTATACATGCCATTATTTACAATGTGATAGTGTGATGACTTCTGACAGCGAAATGTATTTTGTTTCTTTTATATAGTAATAGATCCGGATCCCGAGCGAGCATTAGCTAATGATGTCGAGAGTGTGGCGCCTACTCCCGCGCAAGGGACCGCGTCGGGAGAATCTCGACCTACTGCGAGTGGCCCAGATGAGAGGGTAAAGTAGGCCTTCCATAATATGATGAGTGATTGGTTCAGCCATTACTTACGAACCACTCCGGCAGTTCAACCATCCCTGAATCCGAATGTTCCCCCAGTAACACCAATTGTACCTCCTGTTGCCAATCCTGAAAGAGTATCTAAACCTCCTATTGATCGCATAAGAAAACACGGACCTCAAGAATTTAGAGCCGAAGATGGCGACGATGCTGAAAGATCTGAATTTTGAATTGATAATACTGTCCGTGTTTTTGACGAGTTATCTTGCGCGCCCGATGAGCGCTTGAAGTGTTTCATATCTTTATTACGAGATTCTGCCTACTACTGGTGGAATACTCTCGTATCTGTTGTCCCGAAAGAGAGTTACAGGACTTCTTTCGAGTGAGTTCGAAAAAAGTACATAAGTCAACGCTTCATAGACTCCAAGCGTAGGGAATTTCTCGAGCTCAAGCAAGGCCGTATGACTGTGTCTGAATACGCGAACAAATTTGTGTGACTTAGTCGCTACGCTCGCGAATGTGTATCTTCCGAGGTCAGAATGTGGGAGATTCGAGGATGGTCTGAATGAAGACATAAAACTCCTGGTTGGCATTCTTGAGATTAACAAGTTTGTTGTACTTGTAGAGAGAGCTTGTAAAGCTGAAGAACTGGGAAAAGAAAAGCGGAAAGCTGAAGTCGAATGTAAAGATTTTCAGAAGAGATCCGCGGGTAGATTTACACAGATGGCAGCAAAGAAGACTAAGAACGATGATAGTCGACCCAAACCCAATACTGGGATTTCTATTCGTGATCGGCAACCAATGAGTTCTCGAACTACATCAGTGGCTAGTGTTGGCAATGCTCGATCGAGCAAACCTGAATGTCAGCAGTGCGGTAGATGACATTTCAGAGAGTGCTGGGGTAAATCTTTTAATCGCGCTTGTTACCAGTGTGGTTCACAAAATCACTTCATCCGGGATTGTCTGGAGACTATTGAGAATGGCACTACTTAGAGCGCGAGACCGAGCGGCACCACAGTTAGAGGTAGATCAGCTCGTAGTGGGGAAGGTAGGAGTGGTGCACAGAGAAAGACTTCAGATGTGATTATTCGATCAGATACCCGTGTACCGGCTAGAGCTTATGCCATCTGTTCTAGACAGGAGGCCTCATCTCCGGACGTTATTACTGGTATTTTCACTCTCTTTGATACTAATGTAACTGCTTTGATTGATCCCGGCTCAACTCATTCGTATGTGCGTGAAACATTAGTATCCAGTAAGACTCTACCTGTTGAGTCTACTGAGTTTGTAATTCGGGTTTCAAACCTTTTGGGTCATTGGGTGTTGATTGATATAATGTGCAAGAATTATCCTTTCATAATTCGAGACATGTGTTTTCTGGCCGATCTGATGTTATTACCTTTCGATGAATTCGACATCATTCTCGGTATGGATTGGTTGTTGTTCATGATGTGGTAGTGAATTGTAGGCGAAAGACTATTGAGTTGAGAGGTCGAATAACGAGATCGTCGATTAGAGTCGTGGATTTGAATGGGCTATCGGCGGTGATATCCTCGATGTTGGCTCGACGATTTGAGAAAGGGTTGTGAAGCTTACCTTGCTTACGTGATTGATAGTAAAGTGACCGAAAAGAAGATTAAATCGATTACCGGTTGTGTGAGTATCGGGATGTATTTTGGAGGAATTATCGGGATTGCCACCTGTTCGGGAAATAGAGTTTGGGATTGAGTTAGTTCTAGGGATAACTCCGATTTCGATAGCTCCGTATAGAATGGCACCGACCGAATTAAAAGAGTTAAAGGCGCAGTTGCAAGAATTAACGGACAGAGGTTTTGCCCGACCGAGTTTCTCTCCCTGGGGTGCGCCCATTTTATTTGTAAAAAAGAAAGACGGAATATTGAGAATGTGCATTGACTATCGACAGCTTAATAAGGTGACCATAAAGAATAAATACCCGTTGCCACGTATCGATGATTTATTCGACCAACTTAAAGGAGCTTCAGTGTTTTCAAAAATTGATCTGAGATCCGGATATTACCAGTTGTGAGTTAGAGAGTTAGATGTACCAAAGACTGCCTTTCGGACTAGATACGGTCTGTAACATCCTGAATAGGGCCTATGCATTTCTAGTTTAATTGTATGAAATGACAAGTTTTAAGTACTATGAATAAATTTTTGATACTTTTGGAAACCTAGAAATGCATGAAAATGGAAATGAAAATGAAAATGGAAATGAAAATGGAGATGGAAATGAAAATGGAAATGGAAATGGAAATGGACATTTTGGAAACTTAGACATTTTGGAAACTTAGACATTTTGGAAACTTAGACATTTTGGAAACCTAAACATTTTGGAAATGATCCAAAATGGAAACTTGAACATTTTAGGAAACTTGGATTTGTAAGAGAAATAAGGAGTTTTATTCACATAAATATGTGAATAATAAGAGATAAATATAGGAGTTTTATTCACATAAATATGTGAATAATAAGAGATAAATAAAGGAGTTTTATTCACATAAATATGTGAATAATAAGAGATAAATAAAGGAGTTTTATTCACATAAATATGTCAATAATAAGAGATAAATAAAGGAGTTTTATTCACATAAATATGTGAATAATAAGAGATAAATAAAGGATTATTTTCTAAGGAGATAATTGAGGAGATAATGGATGGATTAAAGGCTTTTATCTTTTAAATAAAAGAGATAATATTATCTTGAGGAGAGTGGTGGCCAAGTCAAGGACTCTTAGCCTAGCAAATTTGGCTATAAAAGGAGAACCCAAGGTCTTTTCTCTCATCTTTCCAAGTAGTGAAAATCCCTTGCTCTCTCCCCTCTTTGCGAATTTCTCTTTAAGTAAAATCCATCTCTTCTTCTTCTTCTATTTTCTTCTCCTCTCCTTTGCTATTGTCGAGCCAAAACACTCTTTGATCTCTGTTAAATCTCCATAGCCAAAACCCCGTGACTCTAGGCAAGGAAGCAATCGAATATAAGGATCAAGGATCTAAGGTAAGAACAATTAATTTTGTTCTTCCAATTCTTTAATCAAGATCTAAGAAATAACCCTTTTATGTCTCATGGCCAGAATACCAAAGGAAGAGTTTTGGATTTGATTCAAGGAAATTAAGGTGAGGCACAATCACCAAAGGCAAATTTTATTTATTAAAGTTAGATCGGATCTAACACATGAAGTTATAGTAATTTGACAGCATATAAAGGAATCCTCTTGATTTGGAAATTGTATGGTAAGGACATTTGGCCAAGGTTTGTTCTTGATATTTGGAATTATTTTCCATTTATTCAAAGTGAGAAACTGACATAATTACCTGATTTAGTGGCTAGCCGATTTAAGGAAGGAATACTATCAATTTCCGCATTTGATTTACAATCTTTTAATTCGGCAACAAGGTAAGTAATACAAATCCTACTTGGATTTGGTTTTAAACAAAATAAGTTTGTTAATATATGTTAACAGTTGGCCAAATATAGGAGTAAAAATCTAGATCGGTAGATCGTTCTTGAGATTTCAAGGAATCTAATAAGCAAATCAGTGTGTACCCTTACTAACCTTCGATATTTCATATGGCTATTACTTTAATATATGAATATGTATAAGAATGTGAATGTGGCTAAATCACATGAAATGTGGTAAAAAGTACCAGTGCACGTTTCCTACTCGATAGGATTGTGAAATATGTTATTTTATAACATGCGAATATATGCATATGAACATGAAATTAAGTTATGCACAATATATATATTTTTGGGGCATTCGGATTTATGTGAAAGGGGAGAGTAGGTGTTGACTTGATCTCACCAACGAAGGTGTTGACTTGGTCTCACCTGTGAAATATGTTGACTACTGATCACATTCGGAATTTTGGTAACCGGTTACAATATTTGAATATAGTGTCTAATGACACAACGTATAAATTTGACTATAGTGTCTAATGACACAACGTATATGGGCGATGAGCACGCGATTGCAATGACGCCTTCGATGGTGTGTAGCGGATGGAGGGTTGACTTAGTAGTCCCGGTGTGAATGGCGAATGCGGTGGTGTGTAGCGGATGGACCATTAGGATTGGGTTTGGGTTGCATCATAATTTCATTTTATATGGATCGATGATTTGAACATGAATGCTGAATTGTTGAATGTTAGTATTGTGTGCACATTGAGTCTGTTGACTCACCTGCGTGGGAATTATTTTCGGTGATGAGTGGTGTGGACCGGGTAGGTGGACCTTGAGGTGGCCATGCTACATTTGGAGATTTTATTTTATTTGGACTTTATTTACATTTGGTACCCTTAATTATATTTCTTTTGGGTTTTATTTGATGTAATAAGGCCATAAGGCCCGATGGATTATTCTTTATTTTTACTTTACTTTTAAATATTGTGCTAAGAACTATTTTGGACGTAATAAATCAAATTGGATTTACAAGTTTAATAAAATGGGTTTCCAATCTAAGCCCAATCCACAACAACATTTTCTAAAAATTTTACGAATTTTCTCTAAGTAACGAATGATTTTGAAATCGGTTCACTTTAGCCACATACCAGATCCGGTTCAGGCTTGTGGGCCGGGTGTGGGGTGTTTCACAGTCATTATGAATTTTTGGTGATGCCGTTTGGGCTCACTAATGCCCCTGCAATTTTTATGGATTTGATGAATAGAGTATTCAGACCATATCTAGATCGGTTTGTAGTGGTATTCATAGATGATATACTGATCTATTCTCGAGACGAAACTGAACATGCAGAGCATTTGAGATTAGCGCTACAGATTTTGCGTGAAAAACAATTATACGCGAAATTCAGCAAATGTGAGTTTTGGTTGAATGAAGTTAGCTTCTTGGGGCATTTTATTTCAAAGATCGGTGTTGGGTTGACTGAGTAAAGTTTCACCGTGCTTGAGTGCCCCATGGAATATATTGGAGATTAAGTAGTTTTTGGGACTTGCGAGATATTATAGGCGCCGTGAAAGGATTCTCTATGATAGCAGCCCGATGACAAAACTATTGCAAAAGGACGTCAAATTGAATGGTCAGAAAAGTGTCAGAAGAGTTTTGATCAGCTAAAAATTTTATTGACGGAAGCCCCGGTACTTGTACAACTAGAGCCGGGTAAGGAATTTATTATTTTTAGTGATGCCTCATTGAACGGACTCGGTTTTATTTTGATGCAGGAGGGTAAAGTTGTAGCCTATGCTTCGCGGCAGTTGAAACCGCACGAAAGAAATTACCCAACTCATGATCTTGAGTTAGCTGCTATAGTTTTTGCTTTGAAAATATGGCGTCACTATCTTTTTGGTGAGAAATGCCACATCTATTCGGATCATAAAAGTTTAAAGTATTTAATGACTCAAAAGGACCTGAATTTGAGGTAGCGACGATGGTTAAAACTGTTAAAAGATTACTATATTATAATTGATTATTACCCGGGAAAGGCTAATGTGGTTGCGGATGCACTTAGCCGAAAATCGTTATTTGCTTTAAGAGCGATGAATGCGGCTATAACTATTAATAATGATGGTGTGATCGTTGCTGAGTTGAAGGTGAGACCAATGTTTGAGCAGCAGATTCGAGAAGCTCAAGAAGTTGATAATGCTTTAAAAGTAAAGAAAGATCGTTGTGGTTCGAGTACAGATTCAGATTTTTAGATAGATGCTGAAGGATGTCTGCGGTTCAAGAATCAGATTTGTGTACCAAAGAATCCTGAGTTAATTAGAAAGATTTGTAATGAAGCACACAGTAGTAGATGGTCGATTCACCCGGGTAGTACGAAGATGTATAACGATCTGAAACAGCATTATTAGTGGCATGATATGAAGCGAGACATCTCCGATTTTGTGTCAAAATGTTTAGTGTGTCAATAAGTTAAAGCTGAACATCAGGTACCGTCGGGACTTCTTCAACCGATTATGATACCTGAATGGAAGTGGGAGCGAGTCACTATGGACTTTGTGTCAGGACTACCGTTGACGCCAAGTAAGAAAGATTCAATCTGGACTATTGTGGATAGATTGACGAAATCAGCTCATTTTATCCGGTCGTCGGACTTCTCACTAGATAAGCTAGCAGAGTTATACATATCACAGTTATGCGGTTGCACGAGTACTGTTTCTATTATTTCGGATCGAGATCCGAGGTTCACATCACGATTTTGGAAGAAACTACAGGATGCCTTGGGTACTAAGTTACATTTTAGTGCAGCTTTCCACCCTCAATCAGATGGTCAATCTGAACGAGTTATTCAAATACTCGAGGATATGCTGAGATGTTGCATTCTTAAGTTTGGAGGTACGTGGGAACGATACTTGCCCTTGATCGAATTTGCGTATAATAATAGCTATCAATCTAGTATAAAAATGGCACCCTACGAAGCTTTGTACGGTCGTAAATGTCGTACACCCTTGTACTGGACTGAACTCGGGGAAAACAAGTTACACGGGGTTGATTTGATTAAGAAAACCGAACAGAAAGCGGCAGTAATTCGTGATAGCTTGAAAGTAGCATCGGATCGTCAAAAATCTTACGCAGACTTGAAACGCAAGGACATTGAGTTTCAAATTGGTGATAAGGTGTTTTTGAAAGTGTCGCCATGGAAAAAGATAATTAGATTTGGCCGTAAAGGAAAATTGAGTCCGAGATTTATTGGACCGTATGAAATTATTGAACGTATCGGGCCGGTGGCTTATAAATTGAAGTTACCCTCTGAGCTGAACAGGATCCACGATGTGTTTCATGCATCGATGCTTCAAAGATACAGATCCGACCCTTCTCACGTGATTAGCCCAGTAGAAATTGAGATTCAGTCTGATTTGACTTATGAAGAGGAACCGATTCGCATATTAACTCGTAAAGTGAAAGCGTTGAGGAATAAGAAAATAAAGCTAGTTAAAGTGCTGTGGCTTAAACACGGGGTTGAGGAAGCAACTCAGGAGATCAAGAATCTATGAAAGAACTCTATCCGCACTTATTCATCGGTAAGATTTCCGGGGACAAAAATTTCTTTTAGGAGGGGGGAGTTGTAACAGCCCAAATATGACCCTAACCAGAACAGTGGTTTCAGGACCATGAAATTCAGATTAAAGTATTAACAATAAATATTTTTTTTCTTACTCTTTTAGTTCTAGATTGACGCTTATAAATTATGTGTCTTAAAGGGGTGAATTAAATTCTTTATTTGATGCTTAATTTTTAATCAAGGGATTAGATTGTGAAATGGTAAAAGTAGATTATATTTTAGAGTAAGGATTTAATTGAATTAATTCTTCATGAAGGGGACTTGCATGTCAAATAGACTAAGTTCATGCTAGTGGACGTCATTGACCATGAGTAGTGAATAAAGTATAGATTAGACATATATTATGACATTATTAAAATATTTTTTTTTTGGTTAAGGAAATGATAATAAGAAAACAAAATTTCCTCCCACTTACTTCATCTTCCCACGAAAACAAAGAGAAAGGAAGTGAAATTTGAAGCTCCATAATCGGTCTTTGCATGTCCTCTTAAGGTAGGTAATTAAGCTTCATTTTTGTAAATTCTTGCATGGTTGGGTTAGCTTTCATGAATACTTTAATATATATGTGAAAATTTTGAGTTTGAAGCTAATGTTGGATTCGACCATGGATGAGTTCCTTGAATTTGTCATGTTTGATGGGAGATTTTAGTATGAGCTAGACATAAACTAGTTTGAGTAGGATTTTGGAAAAGATGAATGGGTGAAAGCTTGAATTTGGATTTATTAAATGGGTGAAGGTACAAATGCAATAATAAAGGGCTTATATATATATATATATACACTTGAATAGGAATGGGGAAAATTGGTTTCAAGGGAATAGTCCAATTTCTTGTAATTAGTATGTTTTATATTAAGGATTAAATTGTGTGAAAATCAAAACTAGGGGAATAAACGGGTATAATTAGAAAGGTACATGTTAGAAGTTATTTTATTTTATAAAGTGGATTAATTTAGCTTGAGGAATACTCGGCATTTGATTAAAGTGTGTATGAATTTTATGTGTTAAATGAATGAAAGAATTATATTAAATTGGTAAGGATTTCAAGCTATGATTGAATAATTGAGAAGATAATACAATGATATGTTTCGAATTGGGATGAATGAAAATGATTTGAATAGGCTCTTTTCAAACTTTGTTTAGATCAAGGGAAGAAAGAGTTGGAAAAGGACCGGGGGAAAGCTAAATTTGACGAGTAGCCGGGACATCCTTACCTTTCAACTATCAAAGTAAGTTTTAAGCATTTGGTTGAATCGAAATTGAATCTATATTGTGGTGCAATTGCTAAATAGATACAAATATGTTAAATTACTTATTGTCGAGTATGATATTGAATGATGTATGTGCTAGCCGAATACAGGAATTGTATTTATATGAGTTTTGAATTAATTGAGTTGAATGATTAGATATATTTTGAGGAAAAATTATATGTGAAGTTGAGATGAGAAATGGTTAAGTGTAATAAGCAATTATATATATATTTATTTAATTTGGCCGAATGTAGTAGTGTAAAAATTGGAAGAGATAGTTGGTTCGATTATGTACATTGTGGATATTACATGTTTGGAATGTGATATTATCTTTGCCTATGTGATCGAAGTGAAGATCGAATTAATGAGCACTGTGTGTGCGGAAATTGAATTACCGAGCACTGTGTGTGCGATATCGGTTGAATGGCACTATGTGTGCGGAAATATAATCACCAAGCACTGTGTGTGCGATATCGGTTGAAAGGCACTGTGTGTCCGGAAATATAATCACCGAGCACTGTGTGTGCGATATCGGTTGAAAAGCACTGTGTGTGCGAAAAAATTAATTACCGAGCACAGTGTGTGTGATATCGGTCGAGAGGTACTGTGTGTGCGAAAAATTAATTACCGAGCACTGTGTGTGCGATATCGGTCGGGAGGCACCATGTGTGCGAGATTGGTACAAAGGTAAGAATAGAGGCAACTACTAAAAGTAAATAAAGACATCAGGTATGTTTGGCGAATGATTTATCATCTTACTACGAATTTAAGTAAGCTAATTTAAATTGGCTATGAAACATGTGACTATATGGTTACTTCGATTTTTGATTTGTGATTTAATGAATATGGGATTGATGAATGTTAGTTTTGGCTACATGTTGATAGATTGAATTATTCTATAGTTATTTTGAATACTAAAGCAATGATGTAATGCATATTTGTGTACTTTACCTTCTCGCTTAAACTTACTAAGCTAGCTAAGCTTACTTGGAGTGTTTGTTTCATGGTGTTTTAGATATTGAAGTCATGACTTAAACTCGGGAATCCTCGTCGAAGTCAAAACACTATCAACTTTTGGTACTCGTGTAAATGAACCTAATAGTATGGCATGTATAAGCTAGCTTTTCTATAATAACTTACATGTTTTTTTGCAAATGTATATACAAATGCCATGCGAAAATGGCTATATATTTCTATGCTGGAGTGTGGTTTAGACATGCTTGATTATGGTGTTATTATTTTGGGTATGTTCGCTATATTATAAGCTTAACATGAAAGTTCATTTCATATCATGTTATGTGTGATATTTGAGTATATGAAATTGATCCGATTAAGGTAGATAGTATATTGTGGTTGATGGAGATACTTTTGCTTATTTTGTAAGAACTTATGAGACAAGTTATGGGAGGATTAGATCAAACTCTTTCAATGTGATTATTGAATATGAAATATTAATGATCAAATTGAAGTATACTCTCTTGCAAATATTCGGCCATAGCATAGATTTAGTTGGAGGTTATATTTTCCATTGGATGCTTATATGTATTTGGACACGAGGTTTAAAGGGTTAAATCATTGTTGTGAGCATATAGTTAGGGTGCGCATGTGACCAAGAAAATATTGTTATTTGATTGACATAAGTTGAAAATGGACATTCATACATACTCGGCTAGAATATTCAAAATGACCTTATTAATAGTGTTTTGCTATTTGATTGAAATTAGTTTGGAACATGTTGTTAATGGTATTATTTGTGGTAGGCTTGTTAACAATTTAGTATTGAAAATGAAAGTTCGGTTTCATTGTGATATCATGTATATTAATGTAATAATATTTTTATAGAGTATTGACTTGTGATTTGATGAGTAATGCCTCATAACCCTAATCCGACGACGGACTCGGGTTAAGGGGTGTTACACAAAAGCCCCAAAAAACTCCACAAAACCGAGAAAACCCCTTCAACAAAAGCTGCTCACGGGTCAAAAGAACAAACACCATGATCTAATCCACTTAATACAACAGTAACAGCAAACTGCACACTTGACACTATCATAATTATCGCATACCATACTCACCACCAAGCTTGAGTTTGAGATTTTAAGCTTTCAAATATATAGATTTTTTTTAAAAGGAAAAAAATTGCGTACCCGTACCAACTCATTTGTATTGGACATTTATGGATTTGGAACGAGGTAAAAGAGCTCTGGTAAGTAGCATGTGGCTTCCACAGTAGAATTTTGGCCCACTTTGATAATTACTTTCTTTTTTTTTTAGTTTATTTTGATACATTGGTAATTAGATCTATTTTGTTTACTAAATTTGAAAGAGCGTAAAAATTTGATAACGTAGCACTTTAAAATTGTATTGTCATTAGATTCAATTTTTTTAGGTGTGCGGGGTGACGTGGCTGAGTGCACGAGCGCGAGGGCCTGGCTGCTGCTTGCTGGGGGTTCGAAACCTCTAGGGTTTCGGAAAATTCTGGTCTTTTGGGCCCATTGTAATTGGTTTAAGCCATTTATGCTGAAATTTAATTGGGCTTGTGTTTATTATTTTTGTAATGGACTATTATTGGATTTGGATTTTTATAATTTTGGTTTTTATTCATTTGCTTTTTTTTTTTTTTGGTCTTATTATGTTAATCGGTCCGGTGAAATAGGCCAATTGCAACAATTATATTAATTATCAAATTGTATAATCAATAAAATAAAATATAAAATCTTAAAAATAAAACAAAATAAAAATGGAAAATGCATGATAATAATAATGAAAACTAAATAAAAAATAATATTAAGAATAAAATAAAAACATAATATAGCAACAAAATGCAAGAATAAAAGAAATAAAAACTTATGTTAAAAATAATGACAATAACAAATAAGCAAGTATGTAAACAAATCTAAATCTTATAAATAAATGAATGAGCCAATAAATAGTGAAATAAGAATAATAATAATAAAATCATAAAAATAAAACATAATAATAATAATAATAATAATAATAAATGGAAATGCCTCATAAAAAGGAAACAAGTAAATTTTAAATAAAAAATAAAGAAAAATAAGTAACTGGATTAAATAAAATAATATATAAAAAATAATCAAGTGAAATAATGGGGATCAAATTGGAATTAAACTAAAATTACGGGGCTAAATTATAATAGATAAATAATTAAAAAGAACTAAATTGAGATTAAAATAAAGTTGAATGGCCAGATTTAAAAAGAAAAAAGGGAATCGGGGCCTAAATGTAACGCGCGTAAAAGAGGGGGTACCAATTGGGAAATTATTCCCTGTTCCCGGAACGCAGCGTTTTAAGCCTAAATCGAGGGATTAAATTGAAAAAAGAATAAAACTAGTGAGGTAAAATTAAAAGAAAAAAAGAGTTGATTGTAAACCATTTAAAAAGCGGAAGGACCAAAAGCACAATAAGACCACTTTACAAAAAAAGGGATCCCCTAGAGCGGGTCGGGTCGCACGCGGGTCATGTTCAAAGCGACGCCATTTTGGCACTAAAACATTCAAGGTGAAACGACGTCGTTTCACTAGCTTTATAAAAGTCTATTTTTTTTTTTAAATTCATTTCTCCTTTCTTTCAAAAAAAAAAAAAACAAAAGACTCTAAATTTGCTCTGCCCCTTCCCCTTGTCTGCGAGCTCCAGCAAGAACTCCGTTCTCTAATTTAGTTTAATTAAATTAGTATTTTCATTAAAGTTGTATTAGGGATATGTTATAAGAATAATTAGAGTTTATTTTTCAAAAATAGTATAATGAAAAACATGGCCAGTAGGTCCATATTTTAAAGCTTTAACAGGACAAAAGAAATGGTTGTGCCATGTTGCAATTCAACTATCAAGTTGGGAATTCCCTTTCTTAAGATTTGGTTTGGGTGTTAAAAGTATTAAATAAAATGGGGCTCGAGTAAGAAGGCATAAAAGTTGAGTTGAAGTGGGGTGAGCAAAAATTGTTTTATTTTGCAGTTTTTGATTCATTAATAAATATAGCTAAATCTCAAAATTGGTTTTAATTTATCATCTAATCACTTATTTGAATCAATGTATTTCATTATTAAAATCCACTCGTATTGAAAATTGAATTCATAAGAATTTTTTCCATAAAATAAAATTTCTTAAATTTTAACTTATATATAAAAGCCATTCAACAATAATTCAACAGCTAATTATAAACTATATTCCAAAATATATATATTAAGCCCATAAAAGATGTAATTAGTTGCTTTTATTATTATTGTGAATTATAAGAGAAAATAAAACTTTAACAATAACGTAATTAGCGTGACTTGTACCTAAACTACACTTAAGACTATAAACACTCTAATCATCAAACTAATATAAACACCCTAACCATCAAGTTTAATTAAGCTACTTTCAAACATTTGCAGTTTAACTTCTAGTTTACATTAAACAACCCTTATTTGGACAGAAACCATCAGAACAAAAGCAAGCCATCAACCATATGTTAATTGGACAAATTTTAACATTAAGTTGAAGTAGATTTTTTTTATTTTCTCATTGTTATGAGAATTAAAATATATTATATTTTTGTATTTATTATATTTTTATGATTTTTAAAATCACTAAATCAAATTTCAAATATTTTTGAGAGAAAGCAAACTATAATATTACCGTATATTATCCCCACGTAGCAATAACACAGCTAGAACAAAGGCATGAAACCTCAATAAATAAGAAAGTTTAACGGGAAACTTGACCCAGCTAACTATAAATAGAAAATCTGTAATAGATCCATCCCTACTTCTCTTCACCCCCATCTTGGCTAGGTTATCCGCAAAACAATTAGATGATCTACGGATATGGCGGATGGACTAAAAAGTAGGAATATTTATTCTAGCGATCCTTTTAACAATCTCGTCAGCCACTCCGGAAGCTGAAGTAGGGTTCTTGAATCTCTGACGTATTTTTAGTTTGAAAGGGCAGGTGGCTAGTGTATCATAGGAGCTGTGTGACTTGTCCCCCCTTTTTTTTTTTTTTTTTGCATTTATCTGTTTCTTGTATGCAAGATCAAATTTGGATTTTATGAATTTTGAAAAATCTAAAGCTGCAAATTTTCATTTTAGGCCAGCCCCTCTGCCTGTCCCCTCCCTTCCCCCTTGTACGCTCAGCTCTGAAAACTATAAAAACAAAGTTTGAAGCCGCAAAAAGAACCGCTAAAACGCACAAACACATAGAATTTACGTAAATACAAAATAGTAAAAGACGATAAACATTCACAACATTTTTTGGATGTAATATCGACGCTGGATTTTATATTGAGGACGTAATATTTTTGGATTGGAAAATTTTATTTAAGATAAATATATTAAAATTTGAATTTAAAGTTTTATTTTGATTGATATCTTCATATTCTTTATTTAGACAAAATAATGTTATAGTTTTTTTTTAAATAATTTTATCATGAACTCTTGGTGCAAATCTATGCCAATAAATAAAAGTTGTCTCCCAATGTAGTTGTTGAATTTTGAATTAAGAAGGCTTGATTTGGAGTGTATTGATTATTAAGTAATTTTCCTTTTAGGATTTTGAATTAACTAAAATTGTTTATTAGGTGATTGTTACACAAAATATTTTTTTATGTTGCGTTGGTATTGTGCTTTTATTCGGTTTATATTTTCTTTTACAATTTATTATTGTAATTTAATTTTGTATTGTACATAAATTCATGAGAGTTTATTGAATTTACAAAAAAAAAAAAGTGATGGTTTTAAAAGGTATTAGAGGATATGTTGGTGTGGATAAAGCATAAAATAAAGGGCTTATTATTATTAGGAAGAAAGATTACAGTATAGCAATAAGTGACATAAGTTTGAAGGGGTTCTCATTTCAGAGTATACTCTGAATTTCTACATACTATCATAACTAAGCATAAACGTATATATTTTTGAAAGCCTACCCATTCCGTTTAATTGTAAGTTTTGCTTTCACGGTTGGCCTAGAGCTGGTTGGATCAATTTCAGCTTCTGCAGCGTACCCAATGTTGTCATCGAAAATGCTATTGTCAGTGGATCCCCTAACTAGTTTTTCGGTGGAACCTTTCTTTGCTCCGGAAATGATTGCAGTATAGACCTGCAGTTAGATCCCAGATTAATTTATTATATATGCTAACAGTATATAATACAAGTGTGGATTAAATTTTACCTTGTTCCGCTCATCCATTGCATTTCTCCAGGCAATAATCCACCTAAGGTTATCTTCAATTTTGTAGGTAACATATCCAGAGGCACACCTATCTGAACCTTCACTTGCTGCTTGTTGCTGAAAACTAGAAGTTGTGTCAACTTTATCTTGGATCCTATCAAATTCCTCAGACCCCAGAAATGGTTCAGACGAATCCAGTTCTAGCGTTTTCCCACTTTCGTTATTAATTCTGCATTCAATGAATTCTGGAAAGCCATTGGTTGAGATTTCTATTGTTTTTGTTTTTGGATAGGCAAATACCACCATTTTGTTTCTTTTGGGTACCAAATTTGCATGAAGTTGGGATGGTTTGGAGACCAAGGCACCGGCAGCCATGATTGTAGGTTTGTATGTTTTGGTGGTTACCAAATTTGTACGAAGCTGCTGGTATCCAGTGGCGAATCTAGAGGAGGGCCGGCATGCGCTTGGCACATCTAAAATGTAAAATTATTATTTAAGTTTTTAAATTTTTTTAATATTTTAAATTAGTAAGGGTAAAATTATACTTTAGCCTCTCTTAAAATTATAAAAATTCGATTTAATTTTTTAAAAATTATAAATATTATAGACTATTAAAAATTAAAATTTCATTCGGCCCCTAAAAGATTATTCTGATTTCGCCCTGGCACCGCTGTGGGACGGCCACAACAGCCGTATATTGTGTTGCTAGCAGGGTTGAATTGGCAGTCATGGTGATGGTGTGCATAGGTAGCTAAGCTTTGTGTGTTTTGGTTTGTATTGTGTTGTGTCGTTGTTCCGATAGTGCAATACGCACCTCCATGTATACTAGTTTACACCCTAAACAAGACAAATAAGTTGAAATAATATTTTAAAATATCATAAATAATTTATTTCTATTTTAAAATTCAATTTAAATTATTAACATTATTAATTTTTTAAATTTACGGGTATGAAAATTTTAAATAATAAAAAATCATTTCATAGCCATACAATTAAAAATAATTTTATAATAAATTTGAATTTAATAAATTTTTTACAGATTAACAATTGAATTTAAAATTTAAAATTTTAAAAATAAAAAAATGAAATAAAAGTATAAAAACTCAATTTTAAATTTAGAAAGAACGCGAATCAAAGTAATTCTTAATTGAATACATGAAACTACCCGATTATTAGAAAAATTTAAAAATTATTAAAAAGGAAGAAAACCATATGTAGTTTAGTACTAAAGTATTCTTAATATTTTCCATAAAAATGGTTTATATGTAAAATCATTTATTTTATTTTTAAAATTATTACTTGAGTAGAAATTATACATATATATATATATATATATATATATATATATATATATAAACATGTGTCAAATCATTTTTTTTTTTTGTTTAGAAAAGCAGTGGTCGACTTTAAAGACGAAAATTGAGTCACCACCAATCTTTTTTTGAGGTGTGATCAGGTCACCTTGAAATTGATCGTTAAAATATTTTGATTTGTTAACGATGATTTTGGCCTACAAAATGCAAGAAAACAGGTTCGGGAGTCGGTTACGTACGAGGAAGGATTAGCACCCTCGTAACGCCCAAAATTGGTACCGAATTGATTGATTAACGTCTTAATGTCGAAAATTTAAAGAGATTTTAAAATACGATCCTTTTTGTTAAAGAAAACTTGAGTAAATTAAATCGCATGCCGAGACCGCTTATTTCGAAAGAATAAAATATCATACCCAGTGAGTTAGAATATGACATTTTGAATCCTCAAAACTAAGCTTGTCTTTTGCCATTTAAAACTCGTATATTTAAATTTAAGAAGAATATTCAGTTATTTGGGTTAAATGAGAAATCGAAACCCAGTAAGTTAGGGCACTATTTCTCAAAATTTCTGAATACGAAATATTGTCTTTGTTTTTGGAAATCCTTATATCGAGATAACAAAATGTCACATCCAGTGAGTTAGGATGCAACGTTTTCGAATTCTCAAGAATAAATTTTTATTTAACTCATAGGCTTTGATTTAAGAGAATAATTGGTTCTTTAGACTCGATGAGAAAAATCGAAATCCAGAAGTTAGGGTACGATTTCTTTCGGATCTTAGAACGCGGAATGTTTGTTTATTTCAAAAATCGATAAAATGTGATATGATTTTATAATAAAATGTAAAATAAATTACAATGCTAATTTCTATAATAAAATAATGATGATGACAATAAAATATAAATAACAATAACGAAGGTAAAAATAAAATACAATAGAATAAAAGCTAAAGTGAACAATCTACATAAAATAATAGGTAAAAATAGTAAATAAATAAACAAATAAAATAATAAAAAATAAAAGCTAATAGTAAATTAATAAATAAATAAATATTATATACAATAGTTTGAAGATAATAAAATAATAACAATGGTAACAAAAAATACAATAATAACAATAATGAATTATGATAAAAATATGTTAATGAACAAATAATAATAGTAAAAATAAATAAATAAGAGTAATAATAATAATCGTAATAATAATAATAATAGTAATGAAAATAATAATAATAATAATGGTAAAAAGAAAAGTAATATTAGTAATAATAAAATAATAGTAATAATAATAATAGCAATAATAATATTAATATAACAATAATAATACTAATAAATATTATAATAATAATAATAATAATAATAATGATGGTAACAATAAATATAATTATAGTAATACTAATATAAAAATAATAAAAATCAATAGGAATAATAATACTAATAACAATAATATAATGGTAATAATAATATTAATAATAATATTAAAATAATCAATAACATTAATAATAATAAAAATATTAAAAAATGACAAAATAAAAAATAAAAAATAAAAAACGACTAAATTAAACTTAAAACAAACATTTGGTGCGAATCTAAAAAAATAAAAAGAAAGAGACCTATCTGAACGCGCTAATAACATGGAGGACTAAAGGAAAAATCCTCCTCCAAAACGCTGTTTACAAAGGACCCAATTGAAATAGAAATAAAATATAGGCCAAATTAAAAATTAAAAAACTTAATTATAAATTAATAAAAAGCGGAAGGACCAAAGCGTAAATAACCCACTTTCACAAAACGCGGATCCTCCCTTGGGTCGGGTCAACACTCGGGTCTGAGGGTGTAAAACAGCATCGTTTTGGCGATGATGAACTTGGTGCAAAATGGCACTGTTTCAGGGCCGTTTATAAATCAGTTTTTTTTTTTCAAAAAATCCTTATTTTCACTTCATTTCTTCAAAAAACAAAGAAAATTCTCTCAAAACACTCTTTGCCCCATCCTCTCCAGCTAGAGTTCGGCGAGAATTTCAGACAATCACCACCATCCTCCGTCACAGACATACATGGTTGAGTCAAACAGTGATTTTTTTCTTTTCTTTTTATATTCTTATATTATATTTTAATATTATATATGTAGTTTAAAAAAATAAAAATAGAAAATCTTTGTATGTAAAAAAAAGTTTCAAGAGAAAAAAAAAAAGAAAAAGAAAAAAATAAAGTAAGAATATATCAAGAACCTTTCTGATCTTTTTTTAGCTTTGTATTGATTCAGTATTCAAAAAAAATGTCCAGACTACAGATTTGCTTTAGTCTTTTCTTTTATAGCCGAATTTAGGAATAAAATAAAATACAAGAAAACTCTGGATTCTGTTATCATTTGTTGTGCTGTTTTGCTACTATTTGTCACTCTATTTGCAGGGAGAACCGTTGTGATGACGTGGCCGGAGGCATGCGTGTGGCGCTCGGAGGCTCGAGCGGCGCTGGAAGGTTCTAGGGTTCCCTTGTTTTGCTGATTCAGTTTAGGTTTATTGGGCTAATTAGGCGTGCTGTAATTGGGTAGTGGTTAGTTTAGGTTTAGAATTTGGTCCTACTATTATAAATGGACTTTTATTATTATTTGTTGTTTCTTTTATTTTGTTTTTTGGTTTGGTTAATTTGTACTGGGCCCAGGCAAATTTGGGCCCGTACAGCTGCCCTCTTTGCCCATTGTTATGTAATGAGAATGGAGCAAAGACTTAAAAAGGGCCAATTTTGCCCGGTCTTGCCGAATCTTGACTTCTTTTAGTGCTTTTCTTCTTCAAGTGGCTTTATTCCATCCCACTGCATCTTCAGGGGCATGAGAACTAGCGCTTCGATCCAATTCAAGGATATTAGACTTGTAGCTTCAATCTGCTCCGCCGCAACTTCAGGGAGATAAGATTTGCTATCTTCAGTCTGTTCTACTGTAACTTTAGGTAGAGATTTGTTGTCTTCAGTCTTCTCTACTGCAACTTCAGGGAAATAAGGCTGGTGGTTTCAATCTGCTTCACTGCAACTTCAAGAAGATAAGATCCACCGTAATCTATAGCTTTAATCTGTTTCACTGCAATACCAGGGAAATAAGATTTGCTGTCTTCAGTCTGCTCCGCTACAACTTCAGGGAAACAGGCCGTGGCTTCAATTTGCTCTACTGCAACTTCAAGAAGATAAGATTTATCGTAGCTTTAATCTGTTTCACTGCACGCCAGGGAAATAAGATTTGTTGCCTTCAGGGAAACAAGGCTGGTGGCTTCAATTTGCTCCACTGCATCTTCAAGAAGATAAGATCTGCCATAGCTTTAATCTGTTTCACTGCACGCCAGGGAAATAAGATTTGTTGTCTTCAATGTTCTCTGCTGCAACTTTACGAAAATAAGGCTGCTGGCTTCAATCTGCTTCACTACAACTTCAGGAAGATAAGCTCTGTCGTAATCTGTAGCTTTAATCTGTTTCACTGTAACGCCAAGGAATAAGATTTACTATCTTCAGTCTACTCTACTGCAACTTTAGGGAGATAAGGCTGGTGGCTTCAATCTGCTTCACTGCAACTTCAAGAAGATAAGATCTGCCATAATCTGTAGCTTTAATCTGTTTCACTGCAACTCCAGGGAAATAAGATTTGCTGTCTTCAGTCTGCTCCGCTGCAACTTCAAGGAAACAAGGCTGTGGCTTCAATCTGCTCCACTGCAACTTCAGCAAGATAAGATCTGCTGTAGCTTTAATCTGTTTCACTGCACGCCAAGGAAATAAGATTTGTTGCCTTCAGTTTTCTCCATTGCAACTTTAGGGAAATAAGGCTGATGGCTTCAATCTGCTTCACTGCAACTTCAGAAAGATAAGATCCACCGTAATCTGTAGCTATAATCTGTTTCACTGTAACACCAAGGAATAAGATTTGCTATCTTCAATCTACTCCGCTGTAACTTTAGGGAGATAAGGCTGTGGCTTCAATCTGCTCCACTGTAACTTCAGGATGATAAGATCTGTCGTATCTTTAATCTGTTCCATTGCATCTTTAGGGAAATAAGGTTCACTATCTTCAATTCGCTCCACTGTAACTTCAAGGAGATAAGGGTAATGGCTTCAATCTGCTCCACTGCAACTTCAGGGAAATGAGATTCGCCATGGTGGATTTGATCCATCCTACTGCAACTTCAAAGGTATTGGACCTGTGGATTCGTTGATCTTGTTACACCCTCTTCTGGGGAACATGACTTGTAGAATCGATTTATAGACTTATGCTTATGCATAATAATTAGGATTCCATGATTGAATGAATCAAATGCTCCTAACTAAATGTATTATGGACGACATTTGCATGAATGCAGAATGTCATGAGAATGATCCTTTTTTAAATGTAAAATGATTAGAATGCAATGATCGGAATAAATCAAATACTCCTAACTAAATGATATTATGGATGACATTTGCATGAATGCAGAATGTCATGAGAATGATCCTTTTTAACATGTAAAATTATTAGGATACAATGATCGAAATGAATCAAATGCTCCTAACTAAATGATATTATGGATGACATTTGCATGAATGTAGAATGTCATGAGAATGATCCTTTTTTAAATGTACGATGATTAGGATGCAATGATCAGAATGAATCGAATGCACCTAACTAAATGTGTTTTACATTAATGCATAATTTCATGAGAATGATTGCTCGTTGTTCCTCCAGGTTGTATCACTGACGTAATATCCTGTCTTCTTGTTCAACCGACATTTTTGACAGAAAGTCTGAAGAAATGGTCACTGTTTAGAGTTTCCTTTTCAAATATTTCCAAACCTTAGGCTTAGTGAGTTCTAAATCAAAGTCCTCTTTTAGGTTCTCGTATTATTTATAAGTTTCCAGAGTAAAATGCAAAACTCCTTTTGTTAAAGTATTATTAGTCCATTAATCATTACTTCAATACAAAATGCTTGAAAATGATCATAATGATAGACAAAAATGGAATTTATCAGAAACAAAATCTAAAAATAATAAGTTAATTTAAGAAAGCAAACATTGCTAGGATACAAAATGATGAGGGGAAAAGATAGATGCCCTAGATATCGCAGCCTGAGCTTCTTTGTACGGACTTTCTGAAGACCATTTTAAGCTCAGTATGTGTTTAGGAGATCAAGAGTATTCTGTTAATGCCCCAAGATGTAACATCTCTCCTTTCTTCTTAATTCAGGTATAGCGAGATCACCGCATGCCCCGTTTTTTATCACAATTTGAGCCGCCCTTTTCGGGTTTTCGACTCAAAACTCCTTTGGTCTCAAGGCGCCCTTTGCAAGTTTTCACTTTGGCTTCTTTTCCTCTTCAAGTATAGTACCTCTTGACTAAATTCGAATTTACAGGATTGGGCAAGTTTTTCCCATCCATTTCGACCAAGATCAGTGCTCCTCCAAAGAAAGCCTTTTCACCACATATGGTCCTTCCCAATTTGGCATCCATTTCCCTCTGAAATCCTTTTGTATGGGAATGATCTTTTTCAACACCAGGTCCCCCTTGTGAAATTCTCTTGGGCCTCATTCTCTTTTGGTACATCTGACAATGACAGATAGCCTTTAGCCTCTTTTCTTCAATCAAGTTCAACTGATAGTATCGAGACTGGATCTGTTCTGCTTCATCCAACTTTAGATCTGACAAGACTCGAAGGGAAGGAATTTCCACTTCGATAGGTAACACTGCCTCCATTCCATAGACCAATGAGAAAGGAGTTGCCCCGGTAGAGGTCTTGACTGATGTTTGATAAGCATAGAGAGCAAATGGTAACTTCTCGTGCCAATCTTTATAAGTTTCAGCCATTTTCCCCACAATCTTCTTAATGCTTTTATTGGCTGCTTCCACTGCACCATTCTATTTTGAATGATATGGGGATGAATTGTGATGTTTGATCTTGAATTGACTGCAAACCTCCGCGATCGTGTTGTTGTTCAAGTTTAATGCATTTTCAGATATGATCCTATCAGGCATTCCATATCAACATATGATTTTTTTTTTTAGGAATCTGCTGACTGCTGACTTAATAACACTAGCATATGAGTCAGCCTCTACCCATTTGGTGAAATAGTCGAAGACTACAAAGATGAACCGATGCCCATTTTGAAGCTTTTGGAGAGATCAACCCGATGACATCCATGGCCCACATAGAGAAAGGCCATGGGGAAGTCATAACATGCAAATACGAAGGAGGTATATGAATTTTGTCTCCATAGGTCTGGCATTTGTGACATGTTTTAGCATTATTGATGCAGTTTCCTTCTATGGTAGACCAATAGCATCCAAATCTCATAATTTGTCTAGCCATTGTGAAATAATTGGCATGTGTTCCACAAACACCCTCGTGGACTTTTTCTAGAATTTCTTAGCTTCAACAACGTCTACACATCTCAATAGTACCTGATCGTTTCTTCTTTTGTACAGGATCTCTCCGTCTAAGACGTAGTCACAAGCTAGTCTTCTCAACATCCTTTTTTCGTTCTTATTTGCCTAATTAGGGTATTCACGATTTCTCACATATCATAATATATCATGGTACCAGGGATGATCATCTCTTTCTTCTTCCTCCACATTGTAACAATGAGCTGGGGCCTCGTAAATACTCATTTGAATGGGTTTTACATCCTCTTATTTGCTCACTTTGATCATGGAAGCCAAAGTGGCCAAAGCATCTGCCATTTAGTTTTCGTCTCGTTGGAGATAATTGAAAGTAATGTCATCAAACTCCTCAATTAACCCCAGAACTATCCTTCGATAATTGATCAACTTAGGGCCTCTTATCTCCCATTCACCTTTCAGTTGGTAGATCACCAGTGCAAAATCCCCATATACTTCCAACACTCTAATTTTGAGTTTTATGGCTGCACAGAGTCCCATGATGCATGCTTCGTATTCTTCCATGTTATCTGTACAATCAAAATCCAACTTGCATTTGAACGGATAATGATCTCCATTTGGGGATACCAAGACTACCCCAATTCCATTACCTATAGCATTTGATGCTCCGTCAAAGTTTAATTTCCAAAGATGATCTTTTGTAGCTTCTTCTTCAGTAGCTGCCACATACATTAATTCTTCATTGGAGAAGTCAAAGTTCAGAGGCTCATAATCTTCTAGAGCTCCACTGGCCAAAAAATCTGCTATTGCGCTTCCTTTTACAGATTTTTGGCTCATATAAACTATGTCAAATTCAGAGAGGAGAATTTACCATCTATCCATCCTTCCGTTCAAAGCGATTGACTCCATCATGTATTTTAGAGGGTCCAACTTCGAGATTAGCCATGTCGTGTAGTACAACATGTATTGCCTCAACCTTCGAGTTGTCCAAATCAAGGCATAACATAATTTCTCAATGGCGACGAATATCTCATTTCACACTCAGTGAATTTCTTACTAAGGTAGTGTATCGCCCTTTCTCTTTTTCCCGAACCATCGTGTTGACCCAGCATACATCCCATAGAAATGCTAAACACTGTCAAATACATGATTAATGGCCTATCTGGGTAGGGAGGTGACAATACTGGAGGACTTGACAAGTATTGTTTAACCTTATCAAAAGCTTTCTGACATTCATCACCCCACACACATGGATTGTATTTCTTGAGAAGATGAAATATGGGATCACATTTTTCAGTTTATTGTGAAATGAACAGAGCAATGTAATTTATCCTCCCAAGGAATCCTCGGACTTCTCTTTGAGTGCGCGACGGAGGCAATTCGTGTATAGCTCGGACCTTGTCTGAGTCGATCTCGATTCCCCTCTCGCTGACTATGAAGCCTAACAATTTTCTCGATCTAGCTCCAAAAGTACATTTTGTTAGATTGAGCTTTAATTAGAATTTTCTTAGTTTCAAGAATAACTTCCTCAAAACTTGGATATGTTCCACTTCTGTTTGGGACTTTGTGGTCATCCCATCGACATAAACTTCGATTTCTTTATGCATCACATCATGGAACAAGGTCATCATCTTTACTATCTCTTCATGAGGTAGAATTTGTTTTTCCTCTTGTTTTACCATTCTTAACAAGTCCAGAGATAAGCTACAGTCTTTGTCACATGTCTTACTCAAAAGGAAGTTCTAACTCTGTAACAACGTTACTTATGTCATTGATATCTGGGGACCTATTGTAGATATAAAGAAATATACAAAGAACGTATGAATTTAAGAATAATTATTCGTATGGTATGCTTATGAATGAAATGAATGAATGATTTGGAAAAAGATCCAAGGGATGAAGGAATCTATCATAATTATTTGGATAGAAAGAATGAAAAAATATTAAAGAATGAGAGAATATTTACTCAAAATGATCTCAAGTATGTCTTTCATAATGATGTTCGGACATAAGCCTATTTCACAAAGGAATTCTTATTGCTTCTAGGCTAAAAGCAACAAGTGTGTTTTGAACATTATTCTGTGTAAGCTCTAAAAACTACAAGAATTTCTTCTGCAGTCTAGTTATTTAGAACACTCCCAGGTTCATAAGGGAGGATATCTGACTAGGTCCCCCTTTCAATGATTTCTTCATATGAACATTTTCGAACATTTATTCCGCGCTTTTGACCTCTTCAAAGAATTCGAACTCTTTTTAGGTTTTTTTTTAATTTTTTTATTGTACATGATGCAATGTAATGCTAATGCATGAATACAAAAAGAGGCGTCGATCTTGATTCAATTTCATTTAGCAAACTTTGCTAGAGGACAAATTTTTTTTACATAAAATGGATTACAAATATACGTACAGCCGTATTGTCTTCCATTTTATCAAGAAATTCGTTCTCCATGACAAGCTCTCTAATTTAGTAATTGAACATGAATCGACACTCTTTCAAATGTGAAATGACATGTAAAATCATAGCCAAAACAAAATTAAATACGTTAGTACAAAGTAAAAGCAAGCAAGAAGAAGAAAAAACAAATAGAGCACTTATTCGGGTGACGACTATGGTTTATCGTAGTACTATCTAGGGTAGGCTCTTAAGGTATTTTACATGCGGTTTGGGTTCTAAAGTTGAAGTACCTGAACCAGCAGATTCCTTGATCCTCGCCCATTATAGGCCCATATGGACCGAGTTCAATTCAGGGGAATACATTTCCCTATGACTACACGGAGATGAAAATCTCACGAAGACATAGGTACGGATGTATCCCGAAAGCGATCCACTATCCTGCACGGAGATGAAAACCTCACGAAGGAATAGCTTCTCACTCCCACTTAAAAAGGTAAGACCAAAATGGTCCTTATGCAATATGATGCGCGACTCCAACCACAGTAATAACAATACAAACAAATGCAATAATATGATTGTAATTTTTCAAATCAGATTTTCAATTTCGACAAAAGGACAAAAAATAATCAATTTTACAGCTTGACTCTCTTATTGGTCCCCAACGGAGGCGCCAAGCTGTCGAAACCATTTTTTGTTGTTTGAAAAATGGGGTCGATTTAAAGACGAAAATGGAGTTGCCACCAATCTTTTTTTGACGTGTGATCCGGTCACCTTAAAATTGATCGTTAAAATATTTTGATTTGTTAACGATGATTTTGGCCTACAAAATACGAGAAAATAGGTTCGGGAGTTGGTTACATACGAGGAAGGATTAGCACCCTCGTAACGCCCAAAATTGATACCGAATTGATTGATTAACGTCTTAATGTCGAAAATTTGAAGAGATTTTAAAATACGATCCTTTTTGTTAAAGAAAACTTGAGTAAATTAAATTGTATGCCGAGACCCGCTTATTTAGAAAGAATAAAATATCATACCCAGTGAGTTAGAATACGACATTTCAAATCCTCAAAACTAAGCTTGTCTTTTGCCATTTAAAACTCGTATATTTAAATTTAAGAAGGATATTCAATTTATTTAGGTTAAATGAGAAATCGAAACCCAGTAAGTTAGGGCACTATTTCTCAAAATTCCCGAATACGGAATATTGCCTTTATTTTTGGAAATCCTTATCTCGATATAACAAAATGTCACATCCAATGAGTTAGGACGCAACGTTTTCGAATTCTCAAGAATAAGTTTTATTTAACTCATAGGCTTTGATTTAAGAGAATAATTGGTTCTTTAGATTCGATGAGAAAAATTGAAACCCAGTAAGTTAGGTACGATTTCTTTCGGATCTTAGAACGCTGAATGTTTGTTTATTTCAAAAATCGGATAAAATGTGATATGATTTTGTAATAAAATATAAAATGAATTACAATGCTAATTTGTATAATAAAATAATGATGATGACAATAAAATATAAATAACAATAATGAAGGTAAAAATAAAATACAATAGAATAAAACTAAAGTGAACAATCTACATAAAATAATAGGTAAAAATAGTAAATAAATAAACAAATAAAATAATAAAAATAAAAGCTAATAGTAAATTAATAATTAAATAAATATTATATACAATAGTTTGAAGATAATAAAATAATAACAATGGTAACAAAAAATACAATAATAACAATAATGAATTATGATAAAAATATGTTAATGAACAAATAATAATAGTAAAAATAAATAAATAAGAGTAATAATAATAATCGTAATAATATAATAGTAATGAAAATAATAATAATAGTAATGGTAAAATAAAAGTAATATTAGAAATAATAAAATAATAGTAATAATAATAATAGCAATAATAATATTAATAATAACAATAATAATAATACTAATAAATATAATAATAATGATGGTAACAATAAATATAATTATAGTAATACTAATATAAAAAGGAATAATAATATTAATAACAATAAAATAATAATAATAATAATAATATTATTATTATTATTATTATTAAAATAATCAATAACATTAATAATAACAACAATATTAAAATAATGGCAAAATAACAAAAATAATAAACGAAAATAAAAAGGACTAAATTAAACTTAAAATAAACATTTGGGGTGAATCTAAAAAATAAAAGAAAGGACCTATCCAAGCGCAAATAACATGGAGGGACTAAAGGGAAAATATCCTCCTCCAAAGCGTTATGCTTACAAGGACCCAATTGAAATCGAAATAAAATATAGGGCCAAATTAAAAATAAAAAACTTGATTATAAATTAATAAAAATGGAAGGACCAAAACTGAAATAACCCACTTTCACAAAACATGGATTCTCCCCAGGTCGGGTCAACATGTTGGTCAAAAGGTGTAAAACAATGTCGTTTTGGCGATGATGAACTTGGTGCAAAAGCAGCACTGTTTAGAAACATAAATCGCTTTTTTTTCAAAATCCTCATTTTCACTTCAATTCTTCAAAATACAAAGAAAAATTCTCTCAAACACTCTCTCCCCCATCGTCTCCGGCTAGAGTTTGGCAAGAATTTCAGTATCATCGCCATCGTCCTGACCATCGTACATGGCGGCGGAGCTCAAAAAGGTGATTTTTTATTTTTAAATATTCTTATATTTTATTTTAATATTATATATATGTAGTTTTAAAAAATAAAAATAGAATATCTTTGTATGTAAAAAAAGGTTCAAGAAAAAAATAAAGTAAGAATATATCAAGAACCTTCGATCTTTTTTTGGCTTTGTATTGATTCAATATTCAAAAAAAATGTCCAGACTATAGATTTGCTTTGGCCTTTTCTTTTATAGCCAAATTTAGGAATAAAATAAAATACAAAAAACTTTAAATTCTGTTATCATTTACTGTGCTATTTTGCTACTGTTTGTCACCCTATTTGCATGTAGAACCGTCGTGGTGACGTGGCTGGAGGCACGTGTAACACCCCAAACCCGGCCCATGTGTCCTGACCGGATCTTGTATGTCACGGAGTAAAATAATTTGAGTCATTTTGAAAAATCTGGTGAAAACTTGATAAAATTGTGCTAAGGTATAAAAACGGTGTTTGAAAACTTAGTTGGGCTTTAAAAATACAGTTGGGCTGATAAACCCTTTTGAAAACATTTGATCAAGTAGCATTTAATAAATCAGGGTTATAATTGACTTGGTATAGTTTGTTACCCGATGGTAATATCTTTTAAAAACCCGTAGAAGTTTATTAAGTTTGAAAAATTACTTTTAACCGGTTCATTTAATATTTATAAATTTCCATTTTGTAACATAACATAAGAAAAATAAAAATAACATCCACAAAATGAATAGCGGCCTTATTACAATCCGAAAATAAAAATACTTAGAAAGTAAATAATTAAACTTAACGATAACAAATTTAAATCCAACGATAAGCATGGCCGCCTCGAGTCCTCTCCGGCTCCATCTCCGCTATCTACTCATCTGCAAAATGTTAAGGGAAGGGGGTGAGTCACCAAGACTCAGTGTGTAAATCCCCCACCCGGTAAAGTAACTCATACACAAGTCATTAATAAACATGCACATGCACATGCAACCCAACCTAACCATCCAAAACACCTTTCTCTACCCCGTGTGGTACCAAACCACTGGTGGTGCCAAACCACTGGTGACTTAAAGTCACAATATCCATCAATGTTGTGGTGCCAAACCACTGGTGGGGCCAACCCACGTGTGATACCAAATCACTGGCGTCGATCCCATAATATAATCCGTGGGGCCAACCCTTTGTGGTGCTAAGCATTGGGACGAGACGCTATGAGGTGCCAAACCTCCTGAGGTGCCAAACCTCCGGTGATCGTAGTCACAAAATGTGGTACCAAACCACTGGTGTCCGTCGACACGAATATTACTTCCCCTCCTCTCATTCAACCCACAACAATCAATAACATGCATATAACAGAATCATGCCCACACATTTATTTAACAACATACCAAATACGTCATGCTTCCCAAAAGCATTATTAAGTAATTCATAATATCAAGGACTTACGATTCCTTGCTTATACCATGATGGTATAAAATCCAATTCTACACAATCCAATTTAGTGTAATATATTCACACATTAATTAATTATTAAGTGTGTATGTACACACCTGTTTCGACCGAAATTCCTAGATCCCGAAGTTTCCAATCTTTAGTGCTAGATCTTGACCCTTGAATGGATTTGATTTCCTAACAAATCCCGAAGCCTTAATTAGCCCCTGCAATTGATTTAATCATATTAGTAAGAATTATAGGCCATAACTTTAATTCCAAAAGAGATGATTACCCCTTACCACACTTAATGAAAATTGGTAGCACCTTGTTGGAGATGTAAGATTCGGCTAAGCACAAGATGGAGGGCTGGAATTTTGAGAAGAAGAGAAGGGTATTCGGCTAAGAAGAAACAACAATGCTGGAAATTTCGAGCAAATTTTGGCTAAGAGTTTAAAGGAGAATTCAAGAAGACAATAAAGGAGAAAGAAGAAAAGAATTTGCTGGAAATTTTCTCTTAGAGAGGGGGTATATTCGGCTAAAAGGAAGCAAGAAAAGCTGGAAGTTTTGAATGATTTTGGCTATGAAACAATGGAGATTTTGGCAACACAATGAAGAGAGAAAAGAAAAGAGTTTGCTGGAGTTTTTCCTCTGCTTTGCTGTAGCAAAAATCAAAATATGAACAGCCCAAGGAGTCCTAATTTTCGGCAAACACCCCCTATTTTGTGATAATTTTTCAGCCTTGAATTATCACAATTAATCTAGCTTTATCATACTTTTTAATCTCCTAATCCTCTCAACAATTTAATAGCAAATAAAACACTATTAGTCCCCCCTTCTAGCCGATTATGCAAAAGAAATAAGCCTTATCACTATCAAGATTAGAGTCCAAAACCATGCCGTTACTTCCCTCCAACGCCAGCTATAGGAAAAAAATTAAAAAAAACAAGGTCAGGGCACAGGGTTCGAACCAGCGACCTCATGAAGGAAGCGACAACAAGAGCCCCCTTTAAGCGCCCCAACCAACTCTCCCTTTAGACTTTCATGTCAAATAATCCCACCCTTTATTCATAAAGCCTTATTCCTGAGCCCTTTTCTCTTTTAGCGCCAAAGCCCAAAAATAAAATCCCCTTTTGCGCTCGTCTTGACCCGAACCCGAGTCCCTTTTCCCAAAGCCTCTTTAAGTGGCGCCTTAGCCACTCCGCCCACCTGCCTTTCATGTCCGATCCTTACTCAAAATTTATTTAAAGCCTTTCTTACCTGGGCCCTTCCTTTAACGCCCCAAAAGACAAAAAAAAAAATTCCCCTTGTTACTTCTGCGGATCGAACCCAAGACCCCTAGCAAACCCTTAGGCGCACCACGCCACTTATACCAAGCCCATCCTTGTGCCATAACTCGCCCAAAATTTTTATTAAAGCCCTAACTAACCTAGCTTCTTCCTTTTACACACTTAATAATAAATTTTAAAAACTGGGTCAAGCCTAGCTCGAGTTATTTTTAGACCCTAAATCATGCCAAATAAAATCATATTTATTTATTTCTTGAAGCCCACATGGAATTTATTTAAATTACAAATAACCCCTAATTCAGGGTTTTACAATTCTACCCCCCTTAAAAATAATTTCGTCCTCGAAATTACTTACTAACGAATAGTCGTACATCTTAACTCACCGTACTACGCTTATGCTGCGCACTCTGATCTTAATAAAATTATCTTACTTCCTAGGCACAATCGTTAAGTTCACGTCCCTTAGAACTTATTTCTAACGTCTGCGTTTATCTGTTTAAGAATTTTATGTATTAGTACATGTTTCACTGGATTATCCACGAAGGAATTTTATGATAAGAGTTTTAAAGGTGGTTCTTTCAGTAAATATCTGATACATACGCTTTCCATTTATTCATCCAAAGAGACATTGTTGATTTCATGGTGATTGTTTTTCCACAACCTGTGGTATTTTCGTAATTTATCCTCACAGGGTATTTTCGTTTTTTTCAAAATGAAAATTTTGGATGATTTTGTCAAAAGTATTTTGGAACTCTTAAATTCCCAAGGTATTTTGAAAAATTTTGAAATCTGGGGGTATTTTAAATTTCATAATTCAAGGCGTTTGTAATTTTACCCTAAGGGTATTTTAATAATTTTTGCATAATCAGGGTATTTTCGCAAAATTATTTCCAAAAATTGGGTTCTAAGTGATTTCACAAAAAGGAGGATATTTTTAAAATTTCTATTTGAAAATTTTCATACGGAGGGTATTTTGGTCATTTTTCAAACTAAGGGTATTTTGGTCTTTTTTTATATACTATTTATTTCAAAACAAGGTTTTACTTAAAAAAAACGACTAATCCCTTTCGGGTTTTAGTTATCAAGTTTAGCTTTGTGAGTGTGTCGTCTCATTAGGATGAGCAGATTACTACGCACCATGTAGGATTCAAGTGAGTAGGAGATGAGTCACGAGGATAGCTTAAATACCAAGCCCCCACCGAATCCAATCCTAGACATGCGTATAACGATTGCCACATCCTTTGCTCAGTGACAACTCACAGGGTTTGTTTAGAGAATTATTAAATCTTATGCCATTTTTGTTGGAGTATGCTAACCCTAGAGTTCAACAGTTCTACTCTAGTAGTCTACGTTCCCATTTTCCCCTTCTACCCCTCATCAAAAGAATTCACAGAAATTGATAGAAGTACTTACCTGGGCGGATAAGTGCCGGAGACTTGGTGCCATGCTGTTCAAGCCAAAACAGTTTCTCAAAACATCATAATAAGGCCTACTATCCAAAAACCAAACATTTTGGGCCTTGGGCCCCTACAGCTGAGTTTTGAATAGGGCTCTGATACCAAAAATGTAACACCCCAAACCCGGCCCATGTGTCCTGACCGGATCTTGTATGTCACGGAGTAAAATAATTTGAGTCATTTTGAAAAATCTGGTGAAAACTTGATAAAATTGTGCTAAGGTATAAAAACGGTGTTTGAAAACTTAGTTGGGCTTTAAAAATACAGTTAATGATAAACCCTTTTGAAAACATTTGATCAAGTAGCATTTAATAAATCAGGGTTATAATTGACTTGGTATAGTTTGTTACCCGATGGTAATATCTTTTAAAACCCGTAGAAGTTTATTAAGTTTGAAAAATTACTTTTAACCTAGGTTCATTTAATATTTATAAATTTCCATTTTGTAACATAACATAAGAAAATAAAATAACATCCACAAAATAAATAGCGGCCTTATTACAATCCGAAAATAAAAATACTTAGAAAGTAAATAATTAAACTTAACGATAACAAATTTAAATCCAACGATAAGCATGGGCCTCGAGTCCTCTCCGACTCCATCTCCGCTATCTACTCATCGCAAAATGTTAAGGAAGGGGTGAGTCACCAAGACTCAGTGTGTAAATCCCCCACCCGGTAAAGTAACTCATACACAAGTCATTAATAAACATGCACATGCACATGCAACCCAACCTAACCATCCAAAACACCTTTCTCTACCCCGTGTGGTACCAAACCACTGGTGGTGCCAAACCACTGGTGACTTAAAGTCACGATATCCATCAATGTTGTGGTGCCAAACCACTGGTGGGGCCAACCCACGTGTGATACCAAATCACTGGCGTCGATCCCATAATATAATCCGTGGGGCCAACCCACCGTGGTGCTAAGCCACTGGGACAAGACGCTATGAGGTGCCAAACCTCTAGAGGTGCCAAACCTCTGGTGACCGTAGTCACAAAATGTGGTACCAAACCACTGGTGTCCGTCGACACGAATATTACTTCCCCCTCCTCTCATTCAACACACAACAAGCAATAACATGCATATAACAGGAATCATGCCCACACATTTATTTAACAACATACCAAATACGTCATGCTTCCCAAAAGCATTATTAAGTAATTCATAATATCAAGGACTTACCTGATTCCTTGCTTATACCATGATGGTATAAAATCCAATTCTACACAATCCAATTTAGTGTAATATATTCAGCACATTAATTAATTATTAAGTGTGTATGTACACACCTGTTTCTACCGAAATTCCTAGATCCCGAAGTTTCCAATCTTTAGTGCTAGATCTTGACCCTTGAATGGATTTGATTTCCTAACAAATCCCGAAGCCTTAATTAGCCCCTACAATTGATTTAATCGTATTAGTAAGAATTATAGGCCATAACTTTAATTCCAAAAGAGATGATTACCCCTTACCACACTTAATGAAAATTGGCAGCACCTTGTTGGAGATGTAAGATTCGGCCTAAGCACAAGATGGAGGGCTGGAATTTTGAGAAGAAGAGAAGGGGTATTCGGCTAAGAAGAAACAACAATGCTGGAAATTTCTGAGCAAATTTTGGCTAAGAGTTTAAAGGAGAATTCGGCAGCACAATAAAGGGAGAAAGAAGAAAAGAATTTGCTGGAAATTTTCTCTTAGAGAGGGGGTATATTCGGCTAAAAGGAAGCAAGAAAAGCTGGAAGTTTTGAATGATTTTGGCTATGAAACAATGGAGATTTTGGCAACACAATGAAGAGAGAAAAAGAAAAGAGTTTGCTGGAGTTTTTCCTCTGCTTTGCTGTAGCAAAAATCAAAATATGAATAGCCCAAGGAGTCCCAATTTTCGGCAAACACCCCCTATTTTGTGATAATTTTTCAGCCTTGAATTATCACAATTAATCTAGCTTTATCATACTTTTTAATCTCCTAATCCCCTCAACAATTTAATAGCAAATAAAACACTATTGTCCCCCCTTCCAGCCGATTATGCAAAAGAAATAAGCCTTATCACTATCAAGATTGGAGTCCAAAACCATGCCGTTACTTCCCTCCAACGCCAGCTGTAGGAAAAAAATAAAAAAAAAACAAGGTGCAGGGCCTGGGGTTCGAACCAGCGACCTCATGAAGGAAGCAGCAACAGCAGGCCCCCCTTTTAAGTGCCCCTGAACCAACTCTCCCCTTTAGACTTTCATGTCAAATAATCCCACCCTTTATTCATAAAGCCTTATTCCTGAGCCCTTATCTCTTTTAGCGCCAAAGCCCAAAAGTAAAATCCCCTTTTGCGCTCGTCTTGACTCGAACCCGAGTCCCTTTTGCCCAAGCCTCTTTAAGTGGCGCCTCAGCCACTCCGCCCACCTGCCTTTCATGTCTGGTCCTTACTCAAAATTTATTTAAAGCCTTTCTTATTTGGGACCTTCCTTTAACGCCCCAAAAGACAAAAAAAAAAAAAATTCCCCTTGTTACTTCTGCGGATCGAACCCAAGACCCCTAGCAAACCCTTAGGCGCACCACGCCACTTATACCAAGCCCATCCTTGTGCCATAACTCGCCCAAAATTTTTATTAAAGCCCTAACTAACCTAGCTTCTTCCTTTTACACACTTAATAATAAATTTTAAAAAGCTGGTCAGCCTAGCTCGAGTTATTTTAGACCCTAAATCATGCCAAATAAAATCATATTTATTTATTTCTTGAAGCCCACATGGAATTTATTTAAATTACAAATAACCCCTAATTCAGTGTGTTACAGCACGCGTATCGCACTCGGAGGCTCGAGCGGTGCTGGAAGGTTTTAGGGTTCCCTTGTTTTGCTGATTCAGTTTAGGTTTATTGAGATAATTGGGCCTGTTGTAATTAGGTAGTGGTTAGTTTAGGTTTAGCATTTGGGCCTGCTATTGTAAGTGGACTTTTATTATTATTTGTTGTTTTTTTTATTTTGTTTTTTTGTTTGGTTAATTGGTACTGGGCCCGGGCAAATTTGGGCCCGTACAATCAATATATATATATATGTGGAAATACATAATAAAATATTTTTTTATTTTTAAAAATAAAGCAAATAGACTAAAAAAAAGAATTGAAGGCCACTAGAAAACATTTGCCACGTTGATATAGTAATTTATCTTAATTATAAAAATTAAAAATGTGGAACTTATTAGTTAGTTGCATCAAACCTCCTAAATTATGATTCATTTTAAATTAGTCTTTAAATTATCAATATTATATTAATTGGATATTTTCATTATTGAAACCGTTAATTTAACTATTAAATGACACGTAAAATCTTATGTGTCATATAATTTAAAATAAAATTTTAAAGAAAAGCAAAATTTTTCCATATAACTTTTAATATTTAAAACTAAAATAAAGTAAAACAAAGAGAGAGAGAGAGTGAACGATACTCTTTGTAAAAACTTCAAAACCTCAAAATCAAAATTTTTATATTTAATATAGTACAATTTGTTGTCTTTACAACATCCAACTTTACAATATTTATTTTTAAATTTTTTATTTTAAATTATGTCAACTAAGATTAACGTCCCATGTAACGGTTGAATTAATTAATTTAATAACGGAAGGACCTTGTAACATGAATAATTTAAATATATAATTAGAATATTTTAAAGTTTGAGGCGAAATTAAAATAGATCAGGTGGTGCAATTAATTTTGGCCACATTCACTCGGACTATGCTGTCCTTTTCTTTCTTGGCTTAAATGAGAAAATTTAGAGCTTCAAGTATGATAATACTCTAGAATAACACATTTTTATGTATTAATTACATATTTATTTTGAGTATGATCCTACTAATTTGAGCTATTTATGATTTTTTATCTTGTAGGGACTAAATTGAAGGCAAAAAGAAATTTGGGGGCAAAAGCATGAATTTGAAGATAAATTGGGCCAGCATGCGAAGTAGGAGAGAAGTGGTCCCAAAAATGCAAAGCGTGGAAGATTTTGGAGCAAAAATGCAAAAGAAGAGATTTTATAGCACAAGACTCTATTTTAATTCCAATTATATTTGGATAATTATTTAAGATTATTATTTAGATTTAATTTTAGCATTTATTTTTAATTATCTTTATTTATTTGTATTCATCTTTTAGAATTTATTATATTTTGAGTATTGAATTTTTAACTAAAATATTAAATATTAAAATTTTAAGTTTTTAATTTTTAATTTTGTATTATTAAATTTTAAAAATTTAATTACCATTATCAACTCTTTTAGGAATTTCTTTTTCTTTCTTTTATATCCAACATTAGTCTTTTAAGTATGGTCTGCATTAGTTGTTTAGATTTTTATATAAATGGCATTTAATTATATGTATACACCTAAATTTTGATATAGATACATCTCGAAATTATATATGAATTTTAGCTTAATGTGTAATTCTAGATGTGAAATTCTAATTGTGGTTTAAATGTATAGTTGAAACTTTAATTTTGATTTAATCATACACATTATTTTAAAATATAAATACATCAATATATTTTATATTGAATAAATATAAATTTTATGTATGCAATATATAAATAAAAATGATGCTACTTATATCAATAATTGTGTTAATATTTTACAAGATCTGGATCAAATTAAAGTTCATGTATACAATTACACACTAAGCCATTGTTCATGTATGCTTTTGGGATTTAACTCATTTTGATATTTTTAAAATAATAATTTATATTTATCTTATTTTGATTTATATTCTAAAAAATCCAAGATTAATCCCTAAACCATAAACCCTAGACCCTAAATATAAAACCAAAAACCAAAAACACCAAACCCTAAACCCCAAACTCAAATCCCCAAATCATAAATCATAGGCCATAAAACTCGAACCCTAAACTATAAACCGCAAACCTTAAACCATAATTCGAGACCAAATTTTTAGGAATTCATGTGGCCAATGTTAGTGCAAGACAAAACATATATTTTATATTTTTATATTAAATAATATGGGTGTAGTACAAAATGGCATGAACCTCAGTAAATTCCAAATGTTTTATAGTTTTCAAATAGTATCCTTAAACCCCAAACCCAAACTATAAAACCATAAACCATAAACCATAAACCATAAACTATAAAACATAAACCCTTAACCCAAAATAATAAACATTATATCATAAACCTTAAAACTCTAAACCATAGACATTAAACCTTAAATCCTAAACCCTAAACTCTAAAATAAATTTTTTTTTGCGACGTTTTCCTAGAAACGCCACTAAAGCTTAAAAAATAAACGAGCTCAACATTTTGTGGCATTTTTATAAAAAAAACCGCTAATGCTCACCTATAGCGGCGTTTTTATAAAAGTGCCACTAATGCTCAGATCTATAGCGTCGTTTTTAAGGAAGCGTCGCTAATGCTCAGACCTATAACGGTGTTTTTGAGGAAGCGCCGCTAATGCTCAGACCTATAGCGGCGTTTTTAAGGAAGCGCCGCTAATGCTCAGACTTATAGCGGCGTTTTTAAGGAAGCGCCGCTAATGCTCAGATCTATAGCGGCATTTTTACGAAAGCGCCACTAATGCTCAAATCTATAGCGGCGTTTGGGAAAAAAACGCCTCTATTGCTCCTTTTTAGCGATGTTTAGGCCAAAAATACCGCTATTGTTCAACTTTTTATGGCGTTTTCTTTCAAATGCCGCTAATGTATAATATTTGCAGCATTTTTTATTAAAAAGCCACTAAAAACGCCACTAAAAGTCTGTTTTGGTGTAGTGAGCAAAAAAGTAGAAGTGTATTCACTAAAAGAAGTGCTTAACACTAGGGTTAACGGAAACCCGAATCTAGCACCTTAACTTATGGCTTAAATGATTCGGCAAATGGCTGAAGCTCCTGTAGAACAACCGCTATTATGCATTGCGTATCTTACTATGGATACTGATTTTGAACTGAAGTCAGGTTTAATCCAGTTACTGCCAACTTTTCGTGGGTTGCAAAACGAAAATCCCCACAAACATCTGAAAGTGTTTCATATGGCTTGTCTTAGCATAAAACCTTAAGGGGTAACTGAGAATCAAATCAAATTGCGTACTTTCCCTTTTTCCCTAGCAGATTCTACTAGGGAATGGTTATTTTATCTTCCCCTGGATCTATTACAACTTGGGCTAATCTTTCTCATTTGTTTCTCAACAGGTTTTTTTCAGCATCACGTGCATCTGAGTTAAGAAGGGAGATCATTGGAATAAGGCAAAAAGAAGCAAAGTCTCTTTACTACTATTGGGAGCGATTTAAGAAGTTGTGTGCAAGTTGCCCACAACATGGTATAACGGAACAATCTCTGCTCCAATATTTTTATGAAGGCTTAAAGCCCATAAAGATGAATATGGTAGACGCTTCCAGTGGAGAAGCGTTGGTCAACATGACTCCTCAACAAGCAAGGGACTTGATATCCACGATGGCTGCAAATGCTCAGCAATTTCGAGTCAATCCTGAGCCCACTAAAAGGGTTCACCAGCTAAGTAATTCAACCTTAAAAGATAAAAGTTGATAGACTTACTAATATTGTGAATTCTCTTTTTACAGAAAAAGCAAAATCGGACCGACTATGCAGAATATGTGCTACACCTGAGCATACAACTGATGCATGTCCTAGTTTGTATAATGATACTATGGCCCATTTGGATGCTGTGGGAAACTTTCCTGGGCCACCGATATGACTTTTACGCTAATACCTACAACCCATGATGGAGAGACCACCCCAACTTGAGTTATGTGGCAAACCTGTAGTATAACCAGCCATACTAAAATCGATTTCCACAACAAATGCAAGATTCAGGTATCTCTCTAGTAACCATTGTCAATAAATTAGCAGCTAATGTGCTTGATTTCCAACAGCAGATACAACGACAAACTGTTGATTTCCAACAGAAAATACTACGGCAAACTCTTGATTTCCAAAAGGGAACAAAAGATTTTCAACAGAAAACTAAGGCATCTATAAGAGAGTTGACCATATCAATTGAGAAAATAAACTTACAAGGGAAGCAGCCGTCATAAACGGAACCTAATCCAAGACAACATGCAAATGCAGTGACATTGCAAAGTGGAAAAGTACTGGAACCAATTCCTGGCAGAAATCTTGGCCAAGATTCCGCCCAAGAAAAGCACGAGAATGATGAATAGGTCCGAGCGAAACCTCCATTGCCCATAATTCAACCTCTATTTCTAGGACTATTGAACCAATGTCAAAAAGGTAAAGAGGACAAGGAGATCCTCGAAACATTCAGAAATGTCGAGATCAACATGCCACTATTGGATGCAATCAAACAAATTTCACGATATGCCGAGTTCTTTAAAGAGCTCTGCACCAACAAGCGAAAATTAACTGGTAATGAAAGGGTAAGCATTGGTGAGAATGTATCCACAGTGTTACAGCAGAAGATGCCAGCGAAATGCAAAGATAGGGGCATGTTCGCAATACCATGCAAAATAGGCCACTTAGGAATTAAAAAAGCTATGTGTGATTTAGGGGCCTCCATAAATTCATACCTTTCTATTTATGAATCACTTAATGCGGGTTTTTTGACGAAAATAGATGTTATCATTCAATTAGCAAACAGGTCTATTGTGCATCCTGAATGAGTCCTTCAGGACGTATTAGTGAAAGTCAACAGACTTATCTTTCCTGTAGACTTTTATGTGATAAAAATGGAAGAGGATAAAGCTCCTAGGTCTTCAGGCATCTTGTTGGGGTGACCTTTCCTTAGTACTGCAAATACTAAGATTGACGTGCGTAGCGGAACTCTTATGATGGAGTTTGACGGGGAGATCGTGAAGTTTAATGTTTACAACGCTATTAATCACCCAAGTGAAATCTTGAACGTAAACCGTGTCGATATAATTGACTCATTAGTAGAAGAAACTTTTGAGTCGACTTATGGAGATAAATCTAATATGATGTTTGATGATTTTGAATTTGATAATTAATTATTGGCTCCTATGGATACTAAACTTCTACCTTCTGTTGTGCAAGCACCAGATATGAAATTAAAACCACTTTTTGAGCATCTCAAGCGCGTATTTTTGGAGAATGATGAGACCATTGCCGACTTAAAAGGGATTAACCCCTTGATAGGCACACATAAGATTTTCTTGAAGGAAAATACAAAATCAAAGAAAGAGGCACAAGGACGATTGAACCCAAATATGGTGGATGTGGTAGAAAAGTAGAATTTCCAAGCCCATACAAACAAAAGAATTCAGCTGGAACAACCCCAATACTAGTTGGGGTGTCAAGC
The DNA here is from genome assembly GCA_025506655.1 of Gossypium rotundifolium. Taxonomy (NCBI): domain Eukaryota; kingdom Viridiplantae; phylum Streptophyta; class Magnoliopsida; order Malvales; family Malvaceae; genus Gossypium; species Gossypium rotundifolium. The sequence goes on from CP106726.1 coordinate 86,434,481, forward strand.
TAGTGACGTTAAATAAGCGCTTGTTGGGAGGTAACCCAATTTTTATTTTTATATTTTTATATTATATTTATTTTATTTTATTTTATTATTTATCACTTTATTTTTTTGGATATTAATAAATGTTTCTTCTTCTATCTAGGTAAACCGGTGTGAAAAAAAGATAGAAAAACTTAGGAATTGGCATGCCTTCATAAACATCCCTTATCCTATCCATATTCCAAGTAGGAATAGTGCATCCCCGCGTAGGAATAGCGCACCCCTGCCTCATGCCTACCCAAACCTACCTCTAAACAACCACCTTACAGCCAAACTACACCCTCAAACACTAAAATTTTTCCCATTTTTCACCCAAAAACCCACTAGCTGTCGATTCCCTTCTCCCTCACCCCCACCACCAATTTTCCCACCACCATGGTTAGGACAAGAAGTCGTGCCGCCTCTGAACCCTCCTATTGTCAACAGTCACTGATGTCGATTCTCGGTGCCTTAACACGTCAACCAAGCCGACGAACGCCTTCCCCTCCTCCACGCGACGCCAAACATTCCCCTTCTTGCAGCTATGCGTGAACGACAATGACTACATGGGGAGTTTTTCTAAACCCTTTTACTTTCACCTATTTTTCTTTTTCCTTTTTCTTTCACATCGAGGACAATGTGTTTTAAGTAGGGGGAGGCATTCCTCATTATTTCTGTCGTTTTATTTGTGGCTTTTACTATTGTGTTACTACTGCTGCTGCCTTGTGCTCGTTTCTGCCCACCTTTATTTTTTTTAGAATATTCTGCCTCTTTTCATGCCCAATATTTTCACCAGGACTTGCCCACTGTTTGACCTACGAGCATGATTCTTTTTTATTGAGTTAGTTATAATTTTGCTAAGTTTGATTTTGTCTCCACTGTTTTATTTCTATTAGGCTAAAATAATTATGATTAATAAAATTAACCCTATCTTTCTTTTAGTACAATCGATTAAGTCTAAATGCAAAGAGGACACTTAATACAATTGCATGCTAATATTATGTTCATGACTGTAAGGTGATTGCTGAAACTTATTTTCGACACTTGATTATTTTTTTCCTAGTCCTCCTAATTAAAATTATGTTTCATTAATAATAAATTTTGATGTTTCCGTGGTTATGAGTCTGACTTAAAACGTGGTGACTAAGTAAGGGGTAGGGTGATTGCGTTGTCATCCTATTTCACGTCAAAAGGTTGTGTGGCGTGTTAGGTAAACTCGCTAACTGAGATTAAATTTTTTAGGAATATGTTTAATTGGGCTGAGTAATCGGGGTGAGGTGCTTGGCTGTCATCTCTCTTCGCGTCAAAAGGTTCGATATGTTCTTAAGGAAAATATAATAAATTAGGAGTATGTTGGGCTGAGTAACCGTGGTGGGGTGCTTAGCTGTCATCTCTCTTTGCGTCAAAAGGTTCAATATATTCTTAAACAAAAAAAAAAAAATTGCATTAGGGGACCAAAGGTGGAAACAAATAGGGTGTCTTGGTAAGTTTTAGTAAATTACCTAATTTTCGTGAAATAATCGAAGTCGATTTTGATTTTTGGGTGATTAAATTGGAATACTTTTTCAGTTTTACTTAAAGCAAGCTAAGGGTTCTCTTTATTTTTTATATGCATTATGCCTAATTCTTATAAAACTTTGGAGTGATATTTCTTTCATGGCAAAATCTAAATTTCATAGTGGATAGGAACTATACTTGAGGGCAAGCATGGGCTAAGTAGGGGGGATTTCATAATACTCTAGAATAACATATTTTTATGGATTACTTACATATTTATTTTGAGTATGATCTTACTAATTTGAGCTATTTATGGTTTTTTATCTTGTAGGGACTGAATTGAAGGCAAAAGGAAATTTGGGGGAAAAAAGAGTGAATTTGAAGATAAATTGGGCCAGCATGTGAAGTAGGAGAGAAGTGGTGCCAAAAATGTAAAGCGTGGAAGATTTTGGAACAAAAATGCAAAAGAAGATATTTTATAGCACAAGACTCTATTTTAATTCCAATTATATTAGGATAATTTATTAAGGATTATTATTTAGATTTAATTTTAGCATTTATCTTTAATTATCTTTATTTATTTGTATTCATCTTTTAGAATTTAATTTACTAGGTTTCTTAGTACTATAAATAGGGGATGGAGTGACACAAATTTGACTCATCTTTTTCTGTAAACACTCTCTCTCCCAATAAAGTTTAGCCTTTTGTTCTTTCCATATTTTTCAATAAAAATCCCATTTTCATTACATTTATTTCTTTTTCCCAAAAAAACATGAGATACCAAATCTATCTAGTCGAAGATTGTCGAAATTCCCCAAAAAAGGTTCATGATGCTTAGAATCCGCGCTTAGCCTTCTCAATGAGTATTCATCGTTTCTCTGCATTATGGGGCTGATGCTTTTGTCCATGTCCCTTAATAGGTGATCGTTTCAACTTGTGCAAGGAACGACTGCTTTGTACGTTTTGGGAAGGTTGCACAATCGGTTCGTTAGCTACTGCGTCAGAGGTTGGCGAGCCCAAGAGACAAAATGACGTGGTATTCACCATTGAGAAGTGATGATCTAGCATAAGATGGTCCCAAAAAAGCGATTGTTGGCTAGAGTCAGGTTCCGCTAAATCGGAAGTCTAAAATCTTAGAGCTGGTGGTCGTAGGCGTCCTCTTCCACTATAACTGACTTATTCTGTTTGAGAGGGATCACCTAAAAGATGAGGATTGAACCCAAGGTTGATCGAGACAACCGGAGGCTGGAATCTATCCCTAAGAAACTACTTTTCCTCAACTCTATTTATCTCTACTATTTTAATTTTAATTCAATCAAAACTTTTAATATGTTTTTATTTTATTTTTTCTGGATCAAAACTTTTAATTCTATTTTTTTCTTTCCAGGTACGCAGGTTTTCTTGGGCACGACTCTGTCCGAGATTTTGAGGAACAAGCATTTGTGCAAATCCGATCCCTGAGGATTTGACCCTACTTCCCTTATACTATTCTTTTTCATTATTTTATAGGGATATGATATTTTTGGTGCTCTCAACAGTAGCATAAAAATATTTAAGCATTTTATTTGTTTATTAAAAGCGATACTTAAACTTTGGTTTCCTTATCATTTTGTCCAACCATTTACTCTATTACAAAAATTTGAGCCAATCAAATTAAAACACATCATTTAATCATAAATAAAAATGAAAAATAATTTTATTTAATTAAATAAATTTAAAAGATAAAACTTTTAAATCAATTAAAACTCCCCATGTCTCCTCCTTTTCTCCAGTACTATTCAATCTTTTCTTCTTCTTCTTTTTTTTTAATAAAACTATTTAATATTAATTTAGGCTTAAAAATTAATTCAAGTTTGATATTTCAAATTGCTTTTTTTCCTAAAATTTTCTGGGTTTCATAAAAAGATAAAATAAAATTTGGGTTCGTTTGTTACGGTAAAATGATGAAAAGGAAGGTCTGGAGAAGGGTAGAGTGTGATGAAGCTAAAGATATAATCTTTCTCTAGCAAAATACAGGCTAGGGATACATGGTACATGATGCAAGAGAAAGGAAGAAAATATTTGATAAGGGGGGAAATTAAATACTTAAAAGTGGGGAAAATACTATGACCAAGTTTTCATTTAAGCCATTTTGTGCCAGTTGTCAATCTTTCTACACATTTCTTATTCTTTGTAATTAGTCTTCTACTTTATGTTTTTTTTCCTTTTCTTTCTCAAGTAGTCGTGTTCAGTTTTGGAGTTGAATACGTTACTTTTACTCTAAGATGAGAGAGAATAGAAGATATAGATATGAAAATAACTGGTGTGGAACTTATATATTACTTTTATGTTTATGCTTTTTTAATGTTTTCCTTTTTTAAAAATAAATAAATGTGGATAATCTCTTAAATTTTAAATTAAAATATTAAAGATGATTTTATTCTAAAATTTTATTTAGAAGTAAAAATAACATATTTCGTAAGGATTTATATGATACATTGTTGATACAGTTCAATGATATATACCTATAATGTATATGTAATCACCAATCTACCCGGGCCCATATCATAACCAAAATTAAACCAAATAATAACCAAATTAAAAAGTTAACAGCCCAACAGTCCAAATTAAATAGCCCATTACACCCAAACCTGATTTTAGCCCAAATAAATAACCCCAACCCAATTCGGAACTGCTTGAATGGCCCAAATGATTTTGGTAGACCAAAACCCTAAGGGTTCGAAGCTAGCAACGCCACAAGCATGCCTCCACGCGCGCCACCATGGACGCCTCCACGCGCCACAACACACACCTCCGCACCTCCGTACCTCCAAAGAAGCCTTCAGTAAGCCACGTCTGCGCTGTGCACTGCATAAAGAAAGGGGACAAACAGAACAGCAGCGACAAAGAAAACAAAAAGAAATACAGTTGTAATTTTTTGGGTTTTCAATTTTACTTCAATTTCGGCTTTAAAAGGCGAAAATAAACGATTGTTTTTTACACACGAATACGAGAAATATAAAAAATCAAAAAGCCATTTTAAAGGTGATTCTCGATCTCGATTCTTTTGAATCTCAAATCCAATTTCGACTAGTCATCGATTTTTTTCCTTTTTTTCCTTTTATGCATGTGAGAAATAAGAAAAGAAAGGAGAAGGAGAATACCTATTTTGGGCGGTAAATGTCGAGCTTCGTCTCCTTCGCCGAAATCGCACCCAAGGGGGAAATCAAAGCCTCTTCCTTTCGATTTTGGGGCGGCTAAATAGAGAAAAGATTAGGGGTGCTTAGGTTTTCGTTTTAAATGGCTGAGGGATTAGGTTTTTTTTTTTAGTTTATTAAGACATATGAAACAACACCGTTTAGGGCCTATTTGATGGCTCTAAAGCGGTCTTGATAAGGTCTTTATTGGGACTCGACCTGATTCGGTATCCACAGGATCCGCACGGTTTCGCGATGATGGAATATTTACGCGCCAGACCCCTCCGTGTTTACTGAAGGTTTCAATGGGGTCCCATCTTCATTTTTTTTAATTTAGCCCTGATTTTTGTTGTTGTTTTAATTTAGTCTTCAAACTATCAGGTGACCTGTAACAGCCCAGTTTAGACCCTAGTCAGAACAGTGGTTCGAGACCACAAAATCGAGGTCGTAAAAATATTATAATGATATGTTCTGTGTGAATGATATGTGACATAGTCTGTGTGAAAATTCTGTATGATGATTTGATCGTTTTAGTGTCGGATTAAGAGAAAGGACTTAATTGCTTAAATGGTAAAAGCTATGTGCTGATTTAAAAGCATCTAAGTGTTGTTTTCTTTTAAATATGGAGGCTTTATGATGCAATTAAACCATTTTATACTTAGTGGATGGTAGATGGACATTTTTAACCAACTAAAATGTATTATAATATGTTATTATTAAAGGCTAACATGGTAATTTATGCATTAAAATGTTTTATAATAAAACACAAAATATGAAAGTGGGCATTTTTATTCATCTTTGAACCGAAAATACTAAAGAAGAAGAAAAGAGAAAGAAGCTAAGTTCGGCTAGCTTTTGGATTCAATTAAGGTATGATTTGGTTTCGATTTTCGATAATTTTTACGTTTTCGTAATCGTTGCTTTATGCTCTACAAAACCCATGCTTTAATTTTGAGTATTGATGATGTTTGTGTGAGATGCCATTGATGCTATACTGAGCTTTGTGATGATTTTGGTGTTAAATGAAAGATATGAGTTAGATGAACATAAATTGTATTTGAAATTTTGGTGAAATTGAGTAATTTGAGTTAAATTGTGAAAATGAGGAATTGGAGGACTAAAATGTGAAATAAATGAAATGTGAGGGCTTGCATAAGCATAGGGAGAATTCAGCTAAGCACATGTATATTGAAATTTTGAGTATTTGATGATTTTGTGAGATAGGGACTAAAGTGTCAAAATGTGAAAATGTGAGGGATATTTTGTAAAATGCTCTAAATATGTGTGTTTGGATAAAAATGAATGAATTGATGATTGAATGGATTGAATTTGAATGTGTATAGACCAAGAGAGGAGAGGTTCGGATCGAGATCGAGGCAAAGATAAAGTGCTCGATTAATCGATCGTATCGATAGTTCGACGTCTGAGGTAAGTTCAGATATAATACATGTATTTGAGATATGCTTTATTGATATGAAATGAATATGTTTATGAATATGAAAGTGAGTTACTATGTGCATGATTTTAATTTGATGGCACTAAGCATGCGAATGTGAAATCGAGATAGAAATGAATGGCACTGTGTAATGCGATGTGATGAAAGCTTGGTTTATTCTTTGTGGCCTTGTGTGTGCGATGTTATGAAAGCTTTGGATTATTGCTGCGGCACTGTGTGTACGATACCTAGATGAGTTGGTTAAAAGAATAGGCACTAAGTGTGCGATAACAGTTATGAGTTGAATAAGTATGTGGCACTAAGTGAGCGATTAAATTAAAGAATGATCGGCATCGAGCATTGAATAGCTTGGAGATTTAATAGCTTTGTGTGGTTAAGGTACGTATTGAACCTTTGTGGTTGATGAGTAAAATTAAGCTTTGATTGAGGAAATGAGCATTGTGGATATGGATGAGAAGGCACAAATATGAGATAATAGATCTAAGTGATTGTTTATTTTTGCATCAATTTAATTTGATATGATAATTGTATTGTATATCGAACTTACTAAGCTTTGGAAAGCTTACTGTGTGATTTGTTTCTCTACCTTGCAGTGCTAGTAAAGCTAGCTCGAATCTGGGACCGTCAGATTCTCAATCACACTATCGGCATTCTGTTTTGGTACTTTTGAAAAGATGTATTTAGTAAGAATATGGCATGTATAGGCTAGTAAATTGAATTATGTTTGAGATTGTAATTAGCCATGAAGTGTGGCTAAATATGTGATAGGATTGGTATGAATGAATGTGATATGTGTGATGCATCTTTTGGCATGATTTGTGGATTGTTAAATTTTCTATTAAGTGGTAACTTTGAGTTGATAAATGCTAATAGGGGTTAGTGAAATAGGGAATGAATTATGCTTGTGGTAGAATAAGTTTTGGTATTGAATTTTTTATGGTTGGAATGAGAAATGAATATATAGATTGGATAGCCATATTGGTAAGTTATTGGTTGCCTTACGTGCATGATATGTTTTGGTATGTGTTGCTTATAGGTTTGACTTTAAGTGAGTGCCATGTTGGCCTTGCAAAAATGGCCTATAATGCCACACGTTTGGGGCACACGGTGTAACATACCAAAATTTGGGCCAAGTAGAATTGGGCCCATTGGGCCTTAGGCGTAGGAGCGTTTAAAATTTTTGGGAATAAGAGAACGGCATTAGTGCAAGTTGAACCTATTAGTGAGTGATTTTGGAAGGTTAGGGGGCTTCTATGAAGTCCCGGGTTCAAACTTTGGCTTTAGGAAAATTTTGGCTTTAGGTGAATAAACCCTTGAGAGTTAGTAGTAGGTTTTAAGAATAAAATGTGGAGAAAAATGACACAAGTGAAGTGTGTTTTGTAGTGGCAAAGTGACGACACATAAGAGGCAAGAGGGTGACGCCAAAAGGAAGGAAGGAGGTTCAAGGTTCAAGTCTTGGCTATTGCATTTTGGTTTTCTTTTTCAATGACTATAGAATTTTGCCCTAGGGTTATATTTAGTTGCGCATGATTTTAGACACAAGAAAGTGAGTGGTCTAGTGCCAAGGCATCATTAAGGGTGCAAGGGAGCTTGGGTTCGAATCTCATGACAAGCAAGGGAGTATTTTTTTTGCGGATTAGAAGAGAAGAGTTTGAGTTGGATTTAAACTCTGCTAACGGAGGGATCCCACATCGGAAAGATACAAAGAAGGAAGGTGAGAAGCTAGCTATATATAGAGAATTCTATGAGGAGAGTTAATATACCTTGGTGAGCGTTTGGGTGTAGACCTAGAGGATAATCGCCAATAGTTGCGAAGGAAGGGCTACTATAACATGAGGTGTACGGTAAGGTTACGGCGAGGTTTCAGTTTCCAATAAGTGTATATTAAGTTATGATTAATTGTTAGGTGATGTCAATTGTAGGTTTGTGACTAAGGGGTTTGCAGCGCGCGTGGTTACCAGGTGTGTACCAACACTACACACACGATATCGACAATACCGAAAAGTCGAAAGTGGCTAAATGGGCCCGGTGGGCCTGAGGCTAAGAATTGATGAAATGGTTTGGTTGGTTATACGAATTGAATTAGTCATGCATGATACATGAATTGGATTTGTTTTAGGCCTAATGGGCCGTAAGGGAGTGATTTGGGTTTGATGGGCTTATGGTAACGTAAACATGTATGTTAGGATTTATAGGCCTTAGGTCTAGTTTGAACAACTCTTAAATTCCATAAGACTTAATTTTAATTAAACATGTTTGTGAACAAGTCGCAAGGTTGGAGTGTGGCAACGGCGTGCACATGTTCAGGATTGGATCTAGGGAGAGCTTGGTACTTAAGCGGCCCTAGTGGCCCACCTCTTTTCTCGAATCCTACAGTGCGTAGTGTCATTCACTTTAGCCATGAGGACTTGTTGATGGGCCAAAGTTCATAACTAAAATCCGAGAGGGACCAAATACCCTTATATTTGTTAAATTACTAAAATACCCTTATATTGGTAAAGTACCAAAATACCTCTGTTTTGCAAAATTATCAAAATATCCCCGATTTGTGAAATTACCAAAATACCCCCGATTTGCAAAATTACCGAAGTACCCGCGATTTGTGATATTACCAAAATACCCCCAGTTTGCGAAATTAACGAAATACCCCCGATTTGTGAAATTACCAAAGTACCCCGATTTGTGAAATTGCTAAAATACCCCTAATTTACAAAATTACCAAAATACCCCTATACGGTAGAATTATGAAAATACCCCTGGGTAGTGAAATGACGAAAATACCCCTATGTGACGAATATAAGTGTATGGATGTTACTTGTGTGTTTGATACATTCATATGATACTCTGCTTAGGATGCATATGGTGGGAATTATGGTACGGAGGAAGATTTGAGGATCGCATGGCCGTATGGTGTGGATCCAAAGGAGGCTTTAAGCCCAATATTTGATTAGCAGCTTTGCTGCAACATTCAGTAGTACCACAACCCGGCTACCCTTGGTGTGTAGCGGAGGGGTGGGTCGAGCTAGAATTCCCCACAGGAGTCATAAGGTTGGAAGGGAAATGGTGTGTGTAGCGGATGGATTTTTGGGGTGGGTTTTGCATTATTTGTTTATGATGATACGATATGATATGAGGTCATTGTGGGATAAGGCCCAAGACCATCGATTTTGATAGGGCTTAGGCCCAATGTGGATATTTGTAAGTGATTTGTTTTCCAATGGTTGTGCACACTGAGTTTCGAAACTCATACCCCTTTAATTTAATGTTTCAGGTAATCCCGAATAGACGACTCGACGTGGAAGAGGGCTCGGAGATGGCTGCACTACAAGAGGCTTGAATTTTCATTTATTTGTTTCAAAATACATGTTTTGTTTACTTATTTTTCAATGGACGTAATAAGACCTTGTACTCTGTTTTGACTTCGAATTTAATTTGGGGTTTGAGATTAGATGTTTATTTAATTATTAAACCTAAGTAAGCTCTTATGTTCAAACTTGGTTTACTAAATGCTTAAAATAATAAAATGGGTTTTTTATCTTTAATTAATAAGTCTATTAGATTTTGGGCTTTTGGGCCTTAATTTCTTAATTAGCAAAACTATTTTGAATTGTGCCTTTGACGTTCTGAATTCAGGCTTAACTTCTAGCCCGGGTTTGGGGAGTTACTTTTAGTGGTATCAGAGCCTAGGTTGCAAAGTTGGGGCTGTGAAATGGGCCTTAGATTTTGGGTTTTTTTAGAAGTTTTGGTAGGATTCTTGAAGTGTGGTTTATCAAGCCCTCGACATCGAGCCAAGTAAGTTTTTCGGTTACTGTTTGAATTATTGAACTGTAATAGGCTTTTAGAGACTAAAGCCCGTAGGAAACTTAAGCCTGTAGTGGTTTCTGACTGCGTAATAACTCTAAGAAATTGTTGTTACTTACATAAGACATGTGCCCTAAACAAGTGGAACTAAGTACTAATTTCATAAAATTCTTAAATCAGAGTGTGTAGCGAAAGCATAGTGGTGTGACTTGAGTGGTACGTTTAGTAGTTAGTTGGAAATTTCGAGGATGAAATTTCTTTAAGGAGGGTAGATTTGTAACATCCTAAAATTTGGGCCTAGTAGAATTGGGTCCATTGGGCCTTAGGCGTAGAAGCGTTTAAAATTTTTGGGAATAAGAGAACGGCATTAGTGCAAGTTGGACCTATTAGGTGAGTGATTTTGGAAGGTTAGGGGGCTTCTATGAAGTCCCGGGTTCAAACTTTGGCTTTAGGAAAATTTTGGCTTTAGGTGAATAAACCCTTGAGAGTTAATAGTAGGCTTTAAGAATAAAATGTGGAGAAAAATGACACAAGTGAAGTGTGTGGTGTAGTGGCAAAGTGACGCCACATAAAAGGCAAGGGGGTGACGCCAAAAGGAAGGAAGGGGGTTCAAGGTTCAAGTCTTGGCTCTTGCATTTTGGTTTTCTTTTTAAATGACTCTAGAATTTTGCCCTAGGGTTATATTTAGTTTGCATGATTTTAGACACAAGAAAGTGAGTGGTCTAGTGGCAAGGCATCATTAAGTGTGCAAGGGAGCTTGGGTTGAATCTCATGACAAGCAAGGAGTATTTATTTTATGATTGGATGAGAAAAGTTTGAGTTGGATTTAAACTCGCTAACGGAGGGATCCCACATCGAAAAGATACAAAGAAGGAAGGTGAGAACCTAGCTATATATAGAGCATTCTATGAGGAGAGTTAATATACCTTGGTGGGCGTTTGAGTGCGGAACAGAGGATAATAGCCAATAGTTGCGAAGGAAGGGCTACTATAACGTGAGGTGCACGGTAAGGTTACGGTAAGGTTTTGGTTTTCGATAAGTGTATATTAAGTTATGATTAATCGTTAGGTGATGTCGATTATAGGTTCGTGACTAAGGGGTTTGCAGCGCGCGTGGTTACAAGGTGTGTACAAACACTACACACACGATATCGACAATGCCGAAAAGCCGAAAGTGGCTAAATGGGCCTGTGGGCCCTGAGGCTAAGAATTGATGAAATGGTTTGGTTGGTTATACGAATTGAATTAGTCATGCATGATACATGAATTGGATTTGTTTTGGGCCTAATGGGCCGTAAGGGAGTGATTTGGGTTTGATGGGCTTATGGGAACATAGACATGTATGTTAGGATTTATGGACCTTAGGTATAGTTTGAACAACTCTTAAATTCCATAAGACTTAATTTTAATTAAACATGTCTATGAACAAGTCGCAGGGTTGGAGTGTGGCAACGGGTGCATGTCTAGGATTGGATCTAAAGAGAACTTGGTACTTAAGTGGCCCTAGTGGCCCACCTCCTCTTTTCTGGAATCCTACCTGATGCGTAGTGTCTGTTCACTTTAGCCACGAGGACTTGTTGATGGGCCAAAGTTCATAACTAAAATCCGAGAGGGACCAAATACCCTTATATTTGTTAAATTACTAAAATACCCTTATACTGGTAAAGTACCAAAATACCCCTGTTTTGCAAAATTATCAAAATATCCCCAATTTGTGAAATTACCAAAATACCATCGATTTGTAAAATTATCGAAATACCCCTAATTTGTGATATTACCAAAATACCCCCACTTTATAAAATTAATGAAATACCCCCGATTTGCAAAATTACCAAAGTACCCCAATTTGTGAAATTACTGAAATACCCCTAATTTGTGAAATTACCAAAATACCTCTGTAAGGTAGAATTATGAAAATACCCCTGGGTAATGAAATGACGAAAATACCCTTATGTGACGAATATAAGTGTATGGATGTTACTTGTGTGTTTGATACATTCATATGATACTCTGCTTAGGATGCATATGGGTCAGAATTGTGGTACGGAGGAAGATTTGAGGATCGCATGGCCGTATGGTATGGATCCAGGATCGCATGGCCGTATGGTATGGATCCAAAGGAGGCTTTAAGCCCAATATTTGATTAGCAGCTTTGCTGCAACGTTTGGTAGTACCGCAACCGGGCTACCCTTGGCGTGTAGCGGAGGGGTGGGTCGAGCTAGAATTCCCCATAAGAGTCATAAGGTTGGAAGGGAAATGGTGTGTGTAGCGGATGTATTTTTGGGGTGGGTTTTGCATTATTTGTTTATGAATGATACGATATGATATGATATGATATGAGGTCATTGTGGGATAAGGCCCAAGACCACCGATTTTGATAGGGCTTAGGCCCAATGTGGATAGTTGTAAGTGATTTATTTTCCAAGGGCTGTGCACACTGAGTTTCGAAACTCACACCCCTTTAATTTAATGTTTCAGGTAATCCCGAATAGACGACTCGACATGGGAGAGGACTCGGAGATGGCCACACTACAAGAGGCTTGAATTTTCATTTATTTGTTTCAAAATTGTAACACCCCAAACCCAGCCTATGCATTTCGACCAGGTCTGGCGTGTTATGGAACACATAACACTTTATCAAATTTTGAAAACACAAGTTATTATTTAAAATTTGAATAAAGAAGTGACTTTTGAAATAAACCTCTTTGTATTATTATTACGTATAAATAAACCTTGTCATAAATTCATAAGTTACATAACATTGAAAACTACTTAGTTGAATAAAACTAGGGCCTTATTACATAAATATTCTTAAATAAAATAAAATAAAATTTAAAGAAATCCCAAAAATAATTTGTAGAAATAAAACTTGATGGCCCTCGAGTCCATCTCGGCTCCCATGTCCCCGATTCTCGCTCATCCGGAAGAGTAGAGAAAAGGAAAGCGTGAGTCACCAAGACTCGGTGTATAAATCTCAAAACACACAATGACCCAAACCCACAAACACATTATGGGCCCTCGCCCATACATGAAGGTAACAATCATAATCACATGGTAAATGTTAAATAATGAATAACCCAACCCATCCTAAGTTTCCATCCTCTACACACCAACCCGTACCAACCATCACACCTTGGGGATTTCTACAATCAACCTTCCATCCGCTACACACCAAAACAACAGCCGCACTGCCTATTCCTATTAATTAGGAATCATTGAATGTGGTATAGCCACCGATCACTATGTGACCTAACATTTGTATATGTGGGATTTCCACCACCGATCACCAAATGACCTATCATGCATTTCCCCTTCAATATCATATTCCCACCCCATGTATACACATAAAGAAAACATCATGCAGTCATATATATTTTCTGATACACATAGGGAGTTCTATGTTTACATACCTGGCATCCTTGCCTAACCCTTTTAGGTTCCATTCCACTTGCCTAAACAACCTCATTCCGCTTTTAAGCCCATAACATATATATAGTCATACATACAGTTTATTAGTGTGTTAGAGA
>CP106726.1:86448051-86705323 GCA_025506655.1 Gossypium rotundifolium
CCAACCCCCCTTTTTTTTCAATTTCAAATCATCTCCTAAAGATTTTTTAAAAAATCAAAAAATTCACAAACCAAACCAAAAATCTCAACCACCCCCCTCAAATTTTCAAATTCTAAATGAAACCAATCAATCTTAAATCAAAAAAAATTGAGAAGGGGGGTTTTCTTTATGAAATTCCTAGGCCATAACACCCCATTGGAGGGGACAAGGGGGAGGGACCAAGGGGATTCTCTTATCCGGTATTAATCTTGCGGTAAAATATGAAAATACAGGTCTGTGAGGGTTTCAAAGGGGTAAATTCCCTTTGCCTGTAAAAAAACCCTGGATAAAATCCCCAAAAGGCCAAGACCTCACCAAAAAAAAAACCCAATTATAAAACATCCCGTACCCAAACAAGCAAAATTCTAACCCCATTAACCCAAGCCGGGGGTTTATGGACTAAAAGCCGCCCCCCCTTCACAGGGAGGGCCCAATGTTGCCCTTATCAAAACCCACGTTGAAAATCCGCCAACCATAAAAAAATTCATTCCCCTTTAAAAAAAACCTTATGAAATCCTTGTTCCCAATTTAGTAAAAATAAGGCCTCAAAACCAAAAAGTTTGGAATTTAAAAAATTATTAATTACCCAATTAAACCCGAAATTATCAAATCTGAAAATTAACAAATCTGGAAAAAAGAGGTTTAAACCCATCCTTTGGGAATAAGCACGTATTCGAGTAAGGTAATTTAGTACCCCTAAAACGTAAACCCTAAATTAATTTGGAATTCAAAAAGGAAAAAAGAAAAGAAAATCCTTTAAAAAAAATAAAGGAGGGGAAAGGCATAGGAAAAAAGGAAGAGAACATGCCAAATTTTCCCAAAAAATAAAATTGCAAAATGAAAATAATAAAAATAATTTTTAACTAAAAATTAGAAGTTTAAAAATAATTTTAAAGCAACAGAGGATTTACCAAGCTAAGGAAAATAAAACCCCAAAGTAACCCACGACAAGAAATAAAAAACCCCAAATGCCCGATTAGACTAATTAAAATTCAAAATTCCCCAAAATTTCTTAAACCCTAATAATAAAATTGGGATTGTTAAACCAAATCAAGAAAAATGGAAAATAAAGATTGATAAGTTATGTAATTAGAAAATGTCAACCTAATAAAATTGGTTGGAATGGTTTTCACCAATTTATTTTAAATAATAAAATAATAAGGTTAATTTTTGGAAATAAGTTTGTTTAAAAAAGGGAAAATGTACAATTAAATTTAGTTTTGGCCTGTAAAAAAAGGTTAAACAAGGAGGGTAAAAAAATTTTTTCAAAAGGGTAAAAATTGAATTTTTTAAGTTAACATTGATTTAAAAATTAATACTTTAAAAATAACTTTAATAATTAAAAAAAAATTTAAAAATTTTAATTTGGTTTTTTCCTTTTTAGAATCACTAGTAGAAAGTTTTAAAAAACCTTGGGTTTAAATGTAAAGCATATTGAAATTTTAAATTTATTTATATAATTAAATAATTTAACATATGTGGAAAAATTAATTATAAAAGACCCAAAAAATTTTGTTTTATAAAAATCAATTAAAGTTTGCTAAGTTCTTTTAAATCCAAGAATCAAAATAACCTAAAATTTTCCCTCACCAACCAAAAAATGGGATAAAAGCAGCAAATACATTAAAAATCATTTGAAAAATAGTACAAGATGAAATCATAGAATATTTTCAAATAAAACAAATAAAAATATTTTTTCATAGGGGAGAAATATGTATTGCCTTTTTCCTTAATCGAGGTTTTGCCTAGTTTTTCCGGTAATTTTTAAGACACAATTAACATAATAGATTGTATTTTTCCTTCCAAGATTTTTTTCCCAAATTTTATCTTATAAGGTTTTAAGAGAATATTACCACCAAACAATGGAGAGTGTTATGAAACATTAATGGATCCCATAAATCAAGAAAGTTTTTGTACTTTATGTCCACCAAAAACCCTTAGGAAACCAGAGGACACCCTTGATTTTGAGTTGATTGTAAGAATTTTGTTGTGAATTAATTTGGTTTAAGGTTAAGTGTTGCTTTGGGTGTGAAAAACCCAATCCCTCCCTTTAAAGTTTTGGCAACCCACTTTAGAATCTGGTTAAAAGAATTGGCGCATTTTTGACAATAATGAGCTTGGTTTGTGGAAGGCTTTAATTACCCGGTCCCTTTTATCCCCAAATAAAATTTAGCAATTTTTCATGTGCCCCATGATGGTGGTTTGGGTAAAAACTAATTTTTTAACAAAAATCTAAAAATTTTAGATTAAAAATTTCTTTTTAAAAAAAAAAAAAAAAAATTCATTTCAAAGGTTTATTTTTTCTTTTTAAAATTTTTCAAAAAAATTTATTTCTTTCTAAGAAGTTTCCCTTTCCCATTTTCATTGTTTCATTCTTTTTTGTTAATTTTTTTTTTACCACGTTTTCACCAACGTCCCAATTTTTTGTTTAGGGGATGGATTTGGTGAAATTCAAAGAGAGAACGTAAGAAAAGGGTTTGATTTTTATTTTCCATTAATAATTTAATATTTTTCTTTTTGAGTTTTATTTCTTAACATCCTTGAGGGTTTACAGGGAGGAAAACTAACCCACACAAACATTGGGGCAATTTGTTGGGAATAACAATTTCATGGATTAGAATTTAACAAATTTCAATTTTTAACCCCAAACTGTACTCCTAATTCTAATTTCTTGAAGGAATTTCGGGTAAAATTCAGTTTAGTTGAAATAATTGGTTAAGAAAACCCGAAAAAAAGAACAAAATAAAATTGGTTGGGCCAATGGTTTTCCCTTTAATTTGAATTAAAAAGGGACAAACTATGAGGAAAATTTTGTTAGAGGTATGTCACCGATTTGGGGGCCGGCCTTTGGGGATCCAAGAGATATGGGTATTTTCAAAAAATTTATTTTGGCCCTTTTATTTGAAAGATTAAATCTTAGGGTGATACCCTTAGTTAAATTAAAAACTAGGTTCGTAATTGCCTATGTTGTGGTTTAATTTTGTATATAAAATTATATCCTAAGGATTGATGGTAGCATTTTGAAATTTGAAATGTTATTTTTTAATTTGATTTTTAAATTTATGTAAAAATGGATTATGGAAAAACGATGTGTTTTAAAAAGTTAAAGAATTTGTTCTGAAAGCATATTCCATCCTTTATTTCAATGTATTAATGTTCTACATCTACCATTTTGACTAGACAGATGATACAGCATGGGTTTGGGATAATGTTAAAGGGGAAATTAGTATTTTTCCTTAATCAGGTTGCCTATTTTTGATTTGACCTTTTAACTATATTGTAAGCCTTTTTCAAAAACCCCAAAGGGTTTTATTTGAAGGTTTAATTGGATATTTTATGGAGAGTTTAGAAATCTTTTTGGGAATGGGCCTCAAGTTTCAAAAAGTTTGTTTTTAAAAAACCGTTGGAAACATGATACCCATTTTGTTAATAAAGTATGAAATTTTTGGTTTTTGTTTGTTTTGTAATATGTTATCTCAATTTGAGTTTTGTTAGACATTGAGTCTATAGTACCCCATTTGTTTTATTTCCCTTTTAGGTAAGGTAAAATTAATTTGTCCGGGGAGCTCGTGGTTTTTCAAATAAAAATTGATTTTCATTTTTGTTTTTGGGTTTTTTTTGTTTCTTAAATCGTGAATTAATTTTAGTGATAAAAAATCATGAGTTAAAATTTAAGATTTTTTCAAAATTAAAATTTACTTTTCCCAAAACTAAGCCCCAAAATTTTTTTTTTTTTTTTGTAAATCAAACTACTTCAACAAGTTTTTCCTTAAAACTAAAATGTTTTTTCAAAGATTTCAAAACAAGATTTGGAGTAAAATTTTGGTTTGAATATTTTTTAATTAAGTTTTTCTGTTTTGAGTTTTATTTTTCTAAAAAATCCGAATTTGATTAAATAAAAGCTTTAACAAGCTATTGTAATTTGTGTGTAACATCCGGAGGTTTGGGGTTTAACTTCAAATTTTAAGTCATAGAACGTTCTATTCTTTTACTTTAATTCATAAAAGAGTTTTGAAGTTTGTAATATTTATTGTAACAAAAAGCCTCACCTTCATTTTATTTGTTCTTTCACTTCTACTTTTATTTTATAACACACTTAATTTTTTAAATTATTACCAATTTTTCAATTTCAATTAAAAGCCTTCAAAAAATCTTAATTTGGTTCGTAAAATGTCTTAATTTAGGCTCCCTTGAGTTTTGGAATCTTTTTCATTTGATAAGGAAGAAAAAAAAATGCTGAAGAATTAAGGTTGAGGATTTAAAGTGAAAGTTTGAATTTGATTGGAATTTGTATTTTCGATGACATCATGTACTTGAGACTGATGGGTTCATGACATTTTTTTCAGAAAAAAGGTTAATTTTACATGTATTGAGTTAAAGTACAATTGATTCTGAAGAGAAAGTTCATGTTGATTAAAATGTTTTAAGAAGATTATGTTTTTCCTTTCCTTCCCATAATTATTTTTTTAAACCAAAATCCCATATTTAGTTTGCCACTTATAGTTATAAACAATGATAAATAATGAATTAAAAAATTTTGTTTAATGACATCATGATTATTTCAATATCAATATATTGAAAAAACCGTATAAATTTATTTATATTGTAAATTATTCAATTTATTTATAAAAGATTTCATTTTTTTAATTTATATTTTTAATCTAATAGTACTTATAATGTATAATATTGTTTTTTTTTTTTTTTGTAAAATCTCAAAATTAAAATATTTTATAGTGATCCAAAATTGAATTAAAATAAATTTTTTTTAAATGACATTCATCTAAAAATAGTTTGTAATAAAAACTAACCAACAAGTTTTTCAAACTAAAAAATTAAGATAAAAAACAATAATTAAAAATTAGTATTTTTGTTAATTTTTCAAATTTTTAATTTAATTTTTTAAATAAATTATTATTAGGTTTTTAAAAGGTTTGTTTATTTTCAATAACAAATTGTAATTAATTTTATAAAATAATTTAATTATTTAATTATTTATTTTATAAATAAGTTTTATTAGTTTCTTATGTACATTTATTTTATTCTATTAATTGTCCTTTAAATTTACTTTTATTTTAAATTAAATCACTTAATTAATATTATTTTATATACAATTAAAACTAATATTTCCCAAATAAATGCCTTCAAAGAAAAATGCTTAAAAGTTTTGAAAATGTAATTTAGATCATTTAATTTTTTTTTGTACCGAAAAAAATTTTAAATTTAAGTTGGAGTATTAAAATAATGGTTTTTGTTAAAATTTTTACCTTTCGATGAAAATAATTTTATCTAACTATTAATATTTTACATTTTTTTCTACTTTTATTTTCATTGTTTAAAATAATATTGGAAAAAATTAATTTAATGAATTAAAAGTGTATAAAATATGCCCCATACATTAAACATATATTACAAATTTTATAAAATTTAATGAGAAATTATACTTTTTTTTGTAATAACTCGTTTTTAATTTCAAATTATTAAACCCGTTTTTATTATATGTAAATATTATTAAATAATATTTAAAAGATTCATTTTTTTAATTTTATTTTATAGATTTTATTAATTGTCTTAGTCAATTAAAATTTTTTAGTAAATCTTTTTGAAATGAATTGAAATTTTTAAATGACTTATAAATAAAACATTGGGGATTCATACAATTAAGCTTTAATACATTTAAATTTAGATAAAAATTAATTTTATAAAAATTAGTATTAAAATATTTAATAAAATAATATTAAATAAAAAAGAAGAAAAAAAACAAGAAAAATATAATAAAAATTATTTTATGTTTAAAAAATTTTCCATTTTTCAAAAGTTGGTTAAATTTTTCTTGCAGGTAATATATCTATTTTTATTAATTTATTTTTAATTTGTAATCTTTAATTAAAATTTATTTTCGAAATTGTTAAAATTTTAAAATTACCATTAAGAATTTTGAAGGGTAATTTGTAATCCTTAATTAATTTTGTTTTCAAAATATTGTTTATTAAATTTTTGTTGAGTAATTTTAAAAGGTTTTTTAAATTAATTTTAATAATTGATTTGATATTTACACACTTTAAGGTGTTTTAAATCAATTTCATTAGTTAAATTATATAGGTTTTTTTTAATGAAAAATTAATAATTTAAATTGCAAATTCTGCTGTTCATTTTAATTAAGAAAAATTTATAATTAAGGTCAAATGTGTTGCCTTTCTGTTAATTAAAAAATTAATAATTTAAATTGTATATGTTTTGTGTTTGATTTTAATAAGAAAATTTATTTATTTCCTACTTACTGTTTTAGTGGCTGTTAGTTGAGATTAGTGTTTATTTATCGTTTAAGTATGATTCTGATGGTTTTTGGAAGGTTAGCAAGTGATTAAATTTGAAAATGTTTTTTGGTAAGAAAAAAACAAAATTTGAAGAAAAAAAGAACAGAACAAGAAAAAGAAAAGGGCATAAAATGTAAAACGTTTTTTCATTAACGAAAGTGGTAATGCCAATAATATACCAGACATAGCAAACAAATAAAGAAGTTTTCATAATTTTATAATACCATAATTAATGGGAATTGATAAAATAATTGTCCATAAACAAATGTTTATATAATCTCATAATTCTCAAAAATGTTAAATTAGTTAATAAAACTAAATTACAACAAGTAAAAGTTAGTAAAATCTAGTAAAAGGGCTGTTTTGATAGGTTTATTTTTGCTTAGGTTGGTCGCTGGCCAATTTGTAATGAGTTTATATTCTTCTTTGTTGCTGTTTTGCATGGAAATAATTAAACCTCCTTTAGTTTATGGAAATTATTATTCTCCGGTTAACAAAACCTTGATTGTTAACCTTGGTTAAGATGTCGGATTGTTTTCAATTGCAAGTAATTAACTTTGACGCTCCTTTTTTAAAACAAAGCTTTTGTTGAAAGAGGCGCCAGGAAAATGGAGCTATTGAAAAAACTTATTTCAAAAAGATTCCTTTGCCTTTGATTAGGCAAATCAAGGATTTTTCACCAAATCTATTAATACATTTCGCTTGAAATACTTTCTTTTGTGTTATTAGCTATATCAATTCTTTTTTAGCAAAAAAAAATTGTAAAAGTGTAAATCATAACCGTATTTATGTCATCCTTTGAACCACCCAATCCTACGAGTCTATGCCTTTTTTAGTTTGCTAAATAAATCCTAGTCAAGGTCCTTTATTCTTGACACCTTTTTTCTTTTAAGATGTCTTGTTCCAATGCATGAACCTCAAGATCTCATAAAACATAATATTTGGTGTTGTCCCCAAAGAAAAATAGATTCTATGGAGCTTTATCATTCGCTATTTCCTTGATTATTCCAATAATGGTTCTTTGGCTTGCATTTCTCCATAAAATTTGCTTGATTTTTGTACAAATGTCTTTCCCCAAAAATTCCACCAAGTTTACAACACCTCCATTCCAAAAATATGTATCTCCCTTTTAAGTGACATTTCAAACCCGTCTTTATTTTGGCCTTAAAATCACCAAATGATCTCGATTCTCCCCACCAAAGGTCTCAACAAAAGGGACAAAATAAGGGTTTCACTTGTTCTTCTTAACATAAAAGGGTTGGCTCACCATGTTTCCTAAATCCCAAACCACCAAAAGTCCCCAATTCACATCCATCCGGATTGCCTCAATCTTTCACGTCTTTCATTGCTTAATTCCACATGGAATATTCTCTAATAAACTTAGCCAAAGTCTTGTGCCCCACCGGTGTCACATCTTTCCATTTAAACCATTTCAATAGCTTCAACTTAACTGCAAATCTTTAAAGCCCGTTCTTCTTTTCTAACCATTGGAATTTTCAAAAACTTTCACCGACCTCCGAATCAATCATTTCATGCCCAAGCCTTTGGTCCAAACTTGGTTTCAGGAATGAGTGAAATGAGCCACGGCCGTTGACTTGAGATTTATCACCACGGGATCGACATGAGGCTTGATCCATTTGGATCAGAATTTGGAATTCATTGTCCTTAAACACAACCGAGTAGTTTTTTCAAGAAGTTGTGCAATGTCGAAAGGTTCCTATCAATCTAAGTACCAAAACATTTTTGATAACTTTGTCAGGGGGATATCAACACTTCCCTTTGCTTCTCCACCATTGCCAACTTTTACTTTTTTTTGTAGCTTTTGTCCAAAGTTTTGAAGATGGTTGCATCCGGTGACATGTGATTAGTGTAGCCACCCCCAATAGCCACCCTTTTGAAGCTTTTTCCATCAAGTGAGCATGATACCGCAAAGACCGCTCCTCATGGTCACCGTTTTAGCTACTTGAGCTTCAACCTTTGTTGTTTGTTTTGACTCCCTTTGGTCCCCATTTTCTTGCAAACCCTTTCAACATGCCCCATCTTCTTGCAATGTTGACATATTGCATCCGTCTAAACCAACATCTATCTTCTCGATGACCCGTCCTTTCAATATCTATAAAGTTGATCACAACTTTTCAAGATCGCTTAGGTCTATTTTTCCAAGTCTTCTTGCCTTGGTTGGGAATGCTCAAGCAAACTTGGTCTTCTTGAAAAGCACCTTCTTGGTGCTTCTCCATTCCTCCTCCTTTGTTTTGGGCATAAGAGCATTGATGAGCCTTTGGAGATGTTCCAAGTCCCTTGAGTCCTCTAGGAGGATATTTTTGCCTCATACCTTTCAAGTAAGGAAGAGAGCACCTTCCATGATTCTTGCCTCACCAATTTTCTCCTAGCAACCTTATGCTTGACCACAACCATGATTCTATTCGAGTATTGTTTCACCGCTCTTCTTCCTTCATCTCTAGAATTTCAAAATCTCTACTCAAGTTCAAGAGCTATTGCTACCTTGTCCTTTTGTTCTTGAACTCCTTGAGCTTGTCCCCGCTTGTTTTGGAGTCTCACAAGCCATAATTCGTGAAGATCACACCAACATTTCTTGCAAGACATAGCCTTGTGCCTCTTTGTCCTCTCATTTACGGTCACCGATTTGAGCCATCGGGATTGGCTCGAGGGAGCCGTTCAAGATCGTGTTGACAACTTTCAATCAAAGGCCCGGTAAGTCTTCATCTTAACCACCCATATGTGGAACCCTTCACCATTGAAGACCGTGGGCTGTTGGAGAAAACTCAAGGCCATTCAAATTAAGGTTTAACCCAACAGTCCTCTAAGACAATAGCTGATACCAATTGTTGGTGTTTTGGCAAGGCTTAGGTCGAGTTGAAAGCTTGGCAACAAGCCTCGTTGTTTGGTGAAGAAACAAAAGTAGAAATTTGCTAAGAAAACAAGAAGAACGAGAAACAAGAAAATGGAGCATAAAATGAATGAAATCTAATATTTTCATTAACTTGAAAGAGGATTATGCCAAACATATACCAATAGGAAAGCAAATCAAAGCAAGTTTTCACCTAATACTTACCTAATACCACTAATTACATGGGAACTTGATAAAATAACTTGTACAATAAACAAAGTGATTTATCATCAATCATCACCTAATTACATCACAAAATGTTACCAACTTAGTTCAACTAAAACTAAATTACAACAAGTAAAAGTTAGAGTAACAAAACTAAAAAGGGACTGTTCGATAGGTTCAAATGATGCTTGCTTAGGTTGGTTTGCATGGCCACCATTTTTGCTACATGAGTTGCATATGTGCTTTTTTTGCATGTTTGCATGGAAACTAACTTCAATAGATTCCTATTTGCATAAATTTAAGAAATAATTTTCTAGTTAAACTCTATTTATTTGTTTCAAACTCTTATTAGTCTATATTATTTTATTATTATTTGATCTATGAATTTAGCTTATAAATGCTCTTTTACAACACCCATTAGAGAGAAAATTTTATGTTTACGCTTTTGAGGGTTTTTGTTTTCGCTATTTTTTATTTACATCTTTTATACTTTCATTCTTTATATTAAAATTATTTTGCCCGTGGTTTTTATCCTTTTGGAGGGTTCTTCACGTTAAATTTGCATGTTCAATTTCTCAATTTCTTTCGCCATTTTTACTTGTTGGTTGCTTAATTGGGTTGATCTCCAACAACTGAAATTAATATGCTCATCCCCACTATAAACCGGTTTACTATCCAAATTATAAGAAAATATTTGTTGTTTGAATGTCAATGGAACTTCAATCAATGTTGTTTCCAAATTCAGAATTGCTAATTTTATGGTGCCAAAATTGTTGTATTTTAGTTTGCATTTTAGAAATAAAGGAGATATTGGTTGCTAATGTTTGGTGTTGAATGGGAATTGAAGAATTAATTTTCTATTTTAAATGTTTTGACTTGACAATAAATTATCTTATTAAATTAAATGTGAGATGTATCTATATGGTTAAATAAGGATTTAAATGTTTTAAATTGAATTGACTAAAGACTATAAATTTGAATTGTTTAATTGTTGTAAATGGATGTTTTAAATGTTATAAATTGAAGTGTTTAAGTGCTATAATTTACGGTGTTTCTAAATGCTTAGCTATTTTGTTTAAAGGGTGTTGCATGTTGTTCATTCTGTCAATAATAAGCATTCATTTAATGTTTAATATCGTTTTCTGATGGAGTTACATGTTGTCCATTTGGTGTTGAAAATTGATGTTGATTCAATGATTAATTATGATGTAACCCAATTTGGGCCTAGAAGGAAATAGGTCTTGAATGGGAACACATAAAAATTTATGTGGCAAGGAAATGACAACTTGCTTGTTTTCTTTAGTGGCTAAGGATTTAGGAAGAGTTGTGAGTGGGAAGTCCGCTCAAACCTAGGCTTTAGCAAAAATTTTTATTTTTGCTCTTTGAATCCCTTAGCTTGAAGGCTTTATAAATATTTTGGGAAATCATGACACAAGGAGTCTCGGTAAAGGTGGAAAGTGGGTGGAGGTGGGGTACTAGTGGTTTGAGATTCAATCTCTTGGCATGCAAAGGAGTATTTATTTTATTTTTTGATGAGAAGTGGAGTTAGACCAAACTCGCAAGGTGAAGTTTGAATTGGTCTTGGAGTTGTTATGGAGGATATCAAGGAGGGATAAGGGAGTGATTTGTGGAGATTTTCAAGGAATTTGAAATGTTAGGAGAGAAATTAATGGGACTTTAAGGCCTTAGGAAATTACCGAGGGGTTTTTCCGGGCTTTTGTTATTTGTTCAAACGTGAAGGCTCTTTTTTTTCTCCTCTTTAATTTGCAAGTGGCCATTTATGCATTTTGGTTTTGATTCCTACCATTCAAATTAAACTATTTTATTTTCAAGTTCATTCCTCCCTCTTTGCACCAACATCACCAAACCTCTCCTTCTTCTTATTCTTTTCAAGTTCACCAACCACTGTTTATCCCTTCTGCCTATTGATTTCTTTTGGCCAAACCTATCACCCTAGGTTTTTTTCCCTTTCGCTTTGGACCGAAAGTTCTCCCTTTTTTGATTTGATTTTTTTTCTCTAGGTGGTTATTACTCAGAAACTCAACACCGCCCCTCTATTTTTGGCCACAAGTATTTCTAACAAGTTGGTAAGGGTTGTATTCCTCTTTCCATTCAAATGGTTTCTTTAAAATTTTCTTAAAGCCAAATATTCATTTGTTTGAGAAGATGGTATTCGCAAATTTAAGCTACATTTACAATCGATCCTATCTAACAAGATCCGCTTATAATTGATTCTCGACAAGCGTGATCAATTTTAGGTTAGCGATCTTAGAGATTTCCACCCTCATTCAATCAAGGTAAAGTGGTTATCTTTGGACCAAAAGTTAAGAAGGGTTAACTTGAATCGCCGTAATTAACCAAGGTCTTGTTGAGTGGTTTGGGTCAGGAATTCTTTTCGCCTCGTTAAATGTGTGTAACTATTTTCGATAAATGATAATCGACTTAAAAGTCAAAGGGTGTAACCATACACCAAATTTGTTATTGTTAAAACCCAAAAGGTATTAATAACACTACCTTCGGAATCCGAAAAAAGTCAAACCTCAAAATAGAGGCCTCATGAGTGAATCGCCGTGGGTAAACCAAACCTACAAATTGTGTTAGACAGAGGCCACCACGAGTGTTCTCGTGTTTGGGCCGATTGGGCCTGCTTATCGAATTCCGTGGAGCCCAATGGGCTGGCCCACTTTGAAGATCCACGCTATGGCAATATTAGACGGGCTTCTTTCGTGATAGCCATGACTAAATTTAGGTAACACACGAGTTTGGGCCCAGCGGCCAATAATGCCTTGGGCCCATTTACATTGGTATGACCATTTTGGTTTTCCGTGTCAATTGAGGTGACAGACCCTGAGAGGTCTTTCCACCGGCCCCAAAATAAGTAAAGGATCGTAAAGCCCTATAGGTTAAAATGACCATAATACCCTCGAGGTAAAATTATGTAATACCCCTAGGTAAAATAACCGTAATGCCTGGGGTAAAATGATCGTAATGCCCCTATAGGTAAATGACCGTAATACCTCTGGGTAAAATGACCGACGGTAAATGACCGTAATGCCCTTGTAGGTAAAATGATCAATGCCCTTTTGGTAAAATGACCGTAATGCCCCCGTAGGGTAAAATGATCGTAATGCCCTTTTAGGTAAAATGACCGTAATGCCCCGAGGGTAAAATAATAATACCCAAGGTAAAATAACCGTAATACCTCGTAGGGTAAAGTGACCATAAACCCATGTAAGGTAAATGACCGTAATCCCCTATAAAAATGACCAGAATGACTATTTTGCCTCGAGGCAAATGACCGATTGTACTATGATTTGATTGACTTAACTATGAATGATATGATGATTTTGGGCTTACATTTTGCATACATGGCATAACGCATAGGGTTGGGATATCTTGTATTGAGGAAGTGATTGATATAGGGTTTACGGCCAAGACGAATGGACCCACCGATGGCTTTAAGCCGATTATGTGATTGGCGCCCGAATATTGGTTAGTACCGCAACCTGCTACATTAGAAGTGTAATGAGGGGTCAATTTAATCCCCACAAGAGTGCCGGAGAGACTAATGTGGGTTGGTTTGGGTATTTATGCATTGATAACATTCGATATTGAATGGGCTTAGGCCCATATATGTGATATGTGTCTTTGATATGGGTTCAAGCCCAACCAATCGATGGGGCTAAGGCCCAATTGCCACTTTATGAATGGGCTTAAGATAGATGTGATGTATGTTATTTGATTGTTAATGTAATAACAGTTTTCACAAACTCACCCTCTTTTTAATTTTTCGTAATCCTTAGTGAGATGCGACGATCGGGGACTTGAGGTACACCACGAAAGCTTGCATTTGTATTTTTAATTTACTTTATTTTTAATTATGTTTTTTTAATTTGGGTTTTGTTGTAATAAGGCCTTTCCCGTTGTGTTTTAAATTTTGGGATTTAATTGTGTTGATTACATAACTTCTAGTTTTAGGTCTCGGTTTTAAAAAGAAAACAATGTTTTACAAACCAATTGTAAGTACACAAACCTTTTCAAAGAAAAGCTTCCAACGATTTTGAAAGTTTAAGTAACAAGTCTAGAAATTCCTACATAAAGTTTTTAATTAAACCTTAATATACCCAAAAGAATTTGAGCATAGCATTAAATTATCACTGACAAATGTTTTAAACTAAAAACTCCTCAAATGACTTCAAGGTTTTACATCAACCTCAGATTTTACGATTCACCTTAACGGACGCCAGATTCACCATAACATCTGGGCCAGGTTTGGGGTGTTACATTTAGTGGTATCGAGCCTGTTGCAAAACTTAATTGGGAATGGGTTTTCAAATCTTGGATTTCAATAAGTTGTTTTTCAATATGTGAAGGGTTTGAGATATTTCCTCCAAAAGTGTGGCACACCATGTTCCGACGCTGAACCAAGTAAGTTTCTATACTAAAATATGTTTTAAATGGTTATATTTGGATACTATGGGATTACTTTAGATAATAGGCTATAGAGACTCTTTAGTTAGAGTAAACCAAAAACAAGAGGAAACTAAAACTATAGAAAGCTTACAGGAAAACAACTCTTAAACTAGTATTCTCATAAAACATCCTTTAATCATTAAATTGTAACTAAATTGCATAAAATTTTAATTCAAATAATACAAAGTGAAAATGAGCACTAGAGGTACTTGGAAACAAGAGGCGGCCAGAGGCCATAAAGGTGCTAGGGCTAGGTTCTCAACATCCGATCATTTGCCTAATTTAGAAACTAATGCGAACCCACCTCACCTGGATCGAGATTGGGTCACACGATCAAGCATTTGGGGACACGTTGTCCCAAGCAATGTTAAGGATTTTAGAAAGGGTCGCTAGGCCCAACACTGGTATTGAGAGCCGGGGGTCGATAGAGCGAATCCGATTGAATGGAGCTGAGATCTTCAAGGGCATTACAGGAGTAGCTCCTAATGCGGACAAATATTGGTTGGAGGATAGAAAGAATAATGGATGATCTTAACGATTTTGGACAAAACTAAAAGGAGCGGTCTTGTCATGGAGGAAGCGCACCATGAAAGAGGGTACTCAACCCGACCGGTAACTTGGGAATTTTTAAATTAGCTCAGGGAAATATTGGGGTTATTGGATGCCGGGAGAGAATTCTTGAATTTGACCGGGGTGTCCGTGGGAGACGGAGTTCCTAAGACTTAGTCGATATGCTAAAGGGATGGTGGTTATAGACTATGAACGAGCGGATTTGAAGACTACCAAAGATAGTCTTTGGTATTGATAGCTCCACAAAGGGAGTGACAGCAAGGGTGGAGAAAGCAAAATCACGAGGATATGAAGTGCATTGAGCGCCTAAATCGGAAAGAGAAAGGGCAAAAAAAAGGGATCCGAGTTTCAGCCGAGTAGGGCTAAGAAAAGGGCTAGAGGGATGGGCCAATCAGGGGCCCTTGTTGCTACATCGGGTTACCTTGTGCTATTTGTGGAAAAGGCCATGGGGTGTTTTGGGAGGATAGTAGGTTTCCAATTGGATTCCATGGAGCACCGGGAGGGAATGTCCCAAGACCGGACGATGCAAGCTATTTGGGGTAATGAGCCCATGGTGGGTCGTTTTCCCCAGGTGGGGAAAAGGCCCATCATTTCTTGAGAATGGGACAAGTGTTAACAAGACATTTTTATTCGGTCCTTTCAAAGAGATAGACACCCTAATTGCTACAAGACCAATTTTTTATTTTGAAATTATCAAATGAAGTCACTTATTAGTATTCAGGCACCAATGAAAGGAAAAGATTTTGGGTGTTTTATGGTTTGAATTTATGGTAAAAAATGAAAGGGTCAAAATAAAAGAGTTTTAAAGGGCAAATAAGTTTTGAAATAAAGAAGGGAGTGTTGGTGGTCGGGTGTATTTATTCAAATTTGAAATTTTGGGGAAAATTTTTTAAGGAGGGTAATTGTTGAAATTTAGGCCAGAAGGAAATGGTTTGAGCGGGCACTAAAATTTTTCGGAAATGCAATTTTGGGGCTAAATTTAAAAGGAAGGGGGAATTGTAAATGGGCCAAAAATTTTTAGCCTTAAAGGAATTTGGCCTTAGTTGAACATAAAATTTTGGGGAAAATGACAAAAGGTTCTTTAAAGGTGGAAAGTGGGTAGAGGTTTAGTGGTTTGAGGAATCCTGCTCAAAGGGTTTTTATTTTATTTCCAAAGGAATGGAGTTAGCCAAATAGGGAATTTGAAGGTCTTATTGTTAGGGGAAAAGGGGGAAAGGGAGGTTTTGGTTTTAAGTTTAAAATGGGGAGAAGGGAAAATATTAACCTTGGAAAGATGGGGGTTTGGGTTTTGATGAAACTTGAAGGTAATTTTTATTGGTCTTTGAAGTTGTTTGGATTTTGGGTATTATTTTAATTTTCTTTTAAAATTAAAATCCCATTTTCCTCTCCTTTTAATTCGACCAAGTTTTTCTCCTTTTCCATTTGTCTTTCGCCAAACCTAACCCTATTATCTTTTTTCCCTTCATTTGCCAAATTTTCCCCTTTTGATTTTGATTCTTTTTTCTATATTTCTTCTTTCAAAAACTCAAACCCCCCTCTTTGTTTCTTTTCAAGTTTTCAACAACGTGTTTTATTCCCTTTCCCTAAATTGGTTTCTTTAAACCTAAAACCTATTATTTTTTGGGTTTTCGTTTAAACCAAATTTCTCCCATTTTCCAAATTCTTTTCAAAGGGATCTTTTTTAACTTAAATTGCCCCCTCTTTGGTTTGTATTTCAAAAGTTGAAGTGGTTAATTTCCCCTAAAATCGGTCTTTTTATTTTCTAAAATTTTCCCCAAAACATTTGTTTTTGAATGGTAATCGTTAAAAGCCAAATTTAACCATCACCAAATTTTTAAAAAACCCGGTTTAATTCATATTCTCGGAACCAAAAAAAGGGTAAATCAATTTGGGTAAAGCGGATCTTGGGAAATAGCCCACAAATCGGGGTGACTATAAGAAGAGGTTTTACCTTTGAATGGCCCGCTTATAATAACTTGGGATGGGT
Source organism: Gossypium rotundifolium (assembly GCA_025506655.1). Taxonomy (NCBI): domain Eukaryota; kingdom Viridiplantae; phylum Streptophyta; class Magnoliopsida; order Malvales; family Malvaceae; genus Gossypium; species Gossypium rotundifolium. The sequence goes on from CP106726.1 coordinate 86,464,508, forward strand.
CTGGGCCCAGGAAAAATACGTGTAAAATTGTGTATGTTTCAGGATGTAATTTGGCCTAAGGGCCAAAAGGGTGGTGTAAAACCTTCCCATTTACATCCAAACCAAGGTTTTCCTCCCCCGGGGATCAAAATTTCAAAGGTCAAACCTCAAAAATAAGTAAAGCGTAATCTTTTGTGGTAAATCCGAAGCCCCAAAAATGCCGAATACCCTATAAGGAAAATGCCTTACCCCTTGGTAAAGGACCGATAATGATAAAGTGCCAATCCTGGGGTAAAGGATAAAACCCCGTAGGGAAAATATAGAATGGCCTTGTAAGGTTGATGAATGACTTTTGGATAAATGGCCAGAGATTGCTTAATTAAGAATGGTTTTGGGCCATTCCGTAATGACATTTGGGGTTTTCTTGTTTAGAAGGATTGAATCAGGGTCAACAGAGACCCCAATGGTTTAAGGTTATGTAATTGGTAGTAAAATTGGTTATGCCCAACAGGTAAAAATTGGGACGTTTAATCCCCAATTAGGTTAAATGACATCTTGGTTTGGGTAATGAGAATAATTTCAATAGGTGGGTTACCTAATAATTTGGTAGGTTTTAAGGGCCGAATAGGGTAGGGGTAAAAAAAATGAATGGGCTTGAAGGTTTGTGATTTGATTATTTTGCTGAGGGTTTTAAATATTCTTTTTATTTTTAATAATTTTAATGAAGTTGAGATTTTTGGGTCCACATTGCAAATGATTTTCATGTTTTTAATTTCTTTATTTTAATTAATTTTTTAATTTGGGGTTTTGTTAAATGGCCTTTCCCGTGGTTTTAAAGGGATTTAATTGGTTAGCTAACCATTTTATTGGTTTTAAAAAGAAAACAAGCTTTACAAAAATGTAAGTCCAAATTTTAAAAATCCCCCATTTTGAAAGTTTAAGGGTTAAGACCTCATGTTTTTAATTAAACCCGATATCCCGAATTTCCTAAATTAAATTTGAAAATGGCTAAGCCCTAAATAATTAATGTTTTCTTTTGATTTTATGTTCACCCTTCAAGTGAGACCAATTGGCCAAACTGGGAGGGTTAAAAAGAAGATATTAATTTATTATATTGTTGTATTTTAAAGGATTCAAAAATCATTCTTCTTTTTATTTTCAATTAATGAGATTTAACATGGTACCGAGGTTCTAGAACCCGATTTTCATGTTATACTTTATTTTATATTTTCCCTTTAATTTTGGGTTTTGTTTGGCCTTTCCTCCCTGTTTGTTTAAATTTTTTGGGAAAATTTGTTGATCATTAAATTTGTTGCCGGTTTTTAGGGAAACCCCGGGTTTTTTACCCAATCTAGTTCCAAACCTTCAGTGCTTCACAAGGAAGGTTAGCCTCCTAGATTTCTACATTAAAGTTTTTTTACTAGGATGGCATGCGATGTTCAATATCGCCACTCACCTTTTCGCCGCAATACATGTGCCCAAGTTATCTCAAGATTCGCCATGATTTACCTCGCTAAGAAAGGTAATCAATTAATAAAGGAGTATGTAGCAAATATTTAGAATAATTGCATCTTTAATCGAGGCTTCTAGATCTCGGATCTTTGGAGGTGGAGAAAATAGAAATCGATTTTATGGGCCCGCCACCGAGTTTGATGTCGGCTTACCTTAGGCCATTCTCATCAAAACCTTACCATTACATTGCCTCATTGATGTATCGTTGGAATGTGTCGTTAGATTCATGCTTGAGGAAGTGTCGTTTATGCTAACCTTTGAGACTTTCCCACCATTTGTGGTAGACTCGGATGGTGGTCATCCCCTCCGGTGATTGCGAAGGGGTTTATCCAATCCAATGTCGATTTGTGGTTTGGGCATTTAGCTCAACGTTGTTATTATCCTTATAATCGAGTACGGGGTCGACGTTAGTAGCTCGCTTCAAACGATTGGTCGCTCGGATAGGGTTTGGATGCTAGTTTCATTTCCATCGCCACTTTGGTCAATTTGGTGGTTCTTGTTGACGGCTGGGATTTCTTTATGGTAACCGGTAGGTGGTCAATTGTCTGCCCGCCCCACCTTATGCCTCACACAGGTTTCTAATCCTTTTGTTGCATTTGATGATGGAGCAGCCCGCTGTTTGGGCATTATGCTAGGTCAAGCCCCATTTGGGCCGGTCATGAGCAACTTTGGGCCAGCCATGAGCCTCATTTTGCATTGGGTCAGTCCGATTTTGGGTCAGGGTTCACTAGGCAATTTTTAGCCAACACCTTGGGTTTCCCGGGTTAAGTCATTTGGCCAGGCCAGATTTTGGGGTGAGTTTCCTTCACTTAGGCATCGCTAATGTTCCTCCAAATGGGTGACACCAATTTGTGGAGTTTGTTCTTGGTCATGGACGGAGCTTGATTTTAGGTGGTGTTTCCTTTACCAAACCAAGAGCTCGTGTTTATCGGGTCGATTTGCATTGGGTTGCCTCAATACCCAATTTACAAGAGTCATGTTCCAACCTCCTGGTCTAATATTAATGCCACTCATTTTGGGTCCAATTTTGATAATGATGATTCATATTTTCCTATGCCTGAGGAACTTCGCCCGGTATCCGATTTAGGGGAAACCATGTCCCATGCCTCTACTTTGAATAAGTCTACACCATACTTAGGTACATCCCTCTTAATGGTCGACGGACATCTATTAGGATCTCGTGTGTTGATATTCTATTTTACCTATGCAAACTAAATTGCTACGTTTTTTTAATATTTCGTGTGTCAAAAATAATGAAGAATCTCCTATATGTGTCCTAGTTTGCTATGAAAATAATGTGTTTTTTGAATTTCATCCACATCGGGTTATTGGACATCAATACTGTGAAATTTTATAGGGCCACATTCGTGATGGGCTCTACCATTTTTCTCCGTCGATTGCTTTTTTTAATTTGTTGGATCCTTCCTACAACATTAGACTCAGATCTATTTTGCCAATGTGATGTTTTTTTCTTTATGGCACAAATGACTTGGTCATCCTTCCGCTTTATTGTTAAACTGTTTAATAAATTTAATATTGCTTCAAATAAATTTTGCCTTGATAATGTTTTTACCGCATGTCGAAAGGAAAGTCTTCAAATTGCCCTTTCCAAACTCTACTACAATATAATGATCCTTTTGCTTTGGTTGTCTCGATTTGGGGACCGCCTGGTTCGTGGAAGTAATTGGTTTTATATCTCGCTTATGACTGTACTGCTTACTTGGATCTCTTTTAGCCAAAAGTCTCAGTTGGGATTGCTTTGTTCATTTGGGAGGTTAGTCAAACTCCTTGAGGAAGTATTAAACAATTTCAAAGTGATTGGCGTGAGAGTTTGTCATTTATGTCCATTTTGGCAGTCAAGGATACTTTATGTTGTCCCGCCCATATCCCCAGGATGGGGTGGTTGAACGCAAACATAGGCATATTGTTGACATGGGTCTCATACTTTTGGCCCGAGAAAATCTCCCTATGGATTATTGGGGCTATGCATTTTGTTGTGTTGTTCATCTCATTAATTGTCTTCCTACCTCAATTTCAAGGTCCGCTTTTTACAATTCTTCATGGAAAGACCCTACATATACCATTTATGAGAATTTGGGTGTTGTTTTCGATCAGATCCTTTTTTTTGCCACAAGTTGGATTTTCGCTCACCAGACATTTTGGGTATAATTCCTAACATAAAGGTTATCAATGTCTCACACCGGATGGTAAGATAGTCATTTCTCATTACGTTGTGTTTGATGAACAAAGGTTTCGCCCCCACGCCTCTAAAATTTTAGCATCTCCCAAAAGTTAGTGTGTCTCAACATATGTTCCTATTGTTTAGCCTTTCCTTGTCGCCTCACGAGTCCTCGTCCGCCAACCCGCTGAGTCATCATCTTTTCCTAGTTCGCCCCACGCCCCCCAAGTTTCAAGTCGAGGTTCCGATCGTGAGCCACATCATCTCCCTTCCTCGCACAAGAGAGCTTTTTCGATCGAACCACAATTACTTCCAATATTTAGTCTTCTCTCCCCTATGAGGAACACTCATCCAATGGTTACTGGCTAAGGTTGGCATTTTAAACCCAAGGCTATGTTTGTTGAAGTCAGTTGTGAACCACACACGATTGATTGCTTTTTCTACTACGGAGTGGTGTAGCAGACAAGTCGAGTTTGATGCCCGATCAATAATTCCACTGGGAACTTGTTTCTACAAATGGTCGAAGGTGATCGATTAAACCTTTTCAAAGTAAAGAAAATCCGATAAGATCACCCTTGAAAACACTGGTGGCGAAAGGTTCTTCTGTACCCCTGTGTGATTTCAAGGAAACGTTAGTCCAAAGAGTAAAACCCGCTACTATTCAACCATATTGTCTGTTGTTGTTTCAAGGGTTGGCAAATTTCCCGTCGATGTGAATAATGCATTTTAAATGGCGATCTTGTGATGAAGGTACATCCAAAGAACCTCAAAGATATGTTCAAGATGGTCCTAATGGCAAATCTTTGGTATGTCGCCAAAGAAAGCTTTGTATGGGTTACGCCGGTCCGCGGTTCGGTTTGATAAATTGAAATGTTTTCTCATTTGTCGATTTTTCCTATCAAAGTCGATCATCTGCTTGTTTGGTTTCCCACCACTCTTTTTTTTTATGTGGATGATATTATCAACGGGAGTATGCCTAACTATATAAGTAATTTTGTTCAATTTGCATAATGAGCCCTTAAAGACATAGGTGATCTTCATTATTTTCTAGGGATTGAGGTTACTGCTCATCCACCGTGCCTTCATCTCCGCCAACGAAAGTACATCCACGATCCCCGGACAAGAGTTCCATGACTAATGCAAAGAGTGTTCACACTTTGATGATCACCGCCCGTCCCGCTTAAAGATGACGGGATCGCCTTAGTGATCCCACAATACGGAGTCTAGTTATTATAGTATGTGGTCCTAACTCGACCGATATTGCATACGCAGAAATCATACATGTTAGTTCATGCATGTGCCTACCACGACATTTGGTTGCATTAAAACAAACCTTGGGTATTTATGTGGCACTCTAGATTATGGGATCATCTTTCAACCATCTAATGTGCTTTTTTAGTCGAATGCCGATGCCAACTAGGGTTGATTTTGATGATCCCCTACAACGGCTACTATGTTTATTTTGGCCACACACCCATCTCCGTGTTCTAAGAAATAGCTAGTTGTTTCGGTCACATCTGAGGTAGAATATTGGAGTCTCACGCAGCCTACCAAAGGATGTTACTTGGTTAGTCTCATTAAAGGAATTGCAACTTCACTTTGACGATCCACCTACTATTTGGTGTGACAACTCTAGTGCAGAAAGCGCTTGTGCTAATCCCGCCTTACATTCTAAGTTCAAACACGTTGAGCTTAACTTGTTCTTTATCCGCAAAAAGATAGCGATGGTTCGTTGTTGTTGGTGATGTGCCCGCCGGATCAAAGGCCAACATTCTTACCAAGCCACCCTGTTTGCTTTTGCTTTTTCCGCCTTCTTCGTGTTTTGCCCTGAGAAGATGAGTGAATGTTAGAGTATAGATAAAGACTCTATTATTCTATTCGTTATTAGTTGTTAGTCCTTATACAAAGCGCTTATGTTGTTAAATTGTTAGCGAACTCATACACACTTTATAAATACTATTGTGTCGTTAAAGAAGATAAAAACAAAAATCATTCTATACATATTCTCGTATCTTTCAACTTATTGTAGATATTAACAACATTCAATTCAATCTTAATATTAATCAAAGTGGGTATATATACATAGATATAATCAAATAGTCTATGATTAACTGATGCTTGTTTCAGGTCTATACTAATATCCAGAAAGAACCTATTCGTTGGGAGCAAATCAAAACTGATCTTGATAAAGAGGAAGCTCAAAATCTAAAGTTAGAAAGTTTGGGTACGTTGCATCAATATCCCAAAGAAACGTTTGCCGACACTGAAGACATCATTTGAGTCAGAGGCATAACTGGGTTTTGCTTGCTGATCAAATTGTGGTGGTAATGAAGGCTATCTAAAATAAATAATATTGTGCTTCCTGCTGGGTGCATTGCCTGTACCACTACTATACTAAATATGATACCCAGTAGAAGATGTGAGTGTCTTCGTGTTAAGGCCTTCGCAATATTATGTCACTGCCATGCATTTGCATGGCTGACTATTTGTAATATTATTATGGAAAAATAAAAGGCCCTTTATTAGCTTATTATTTCACTTAATTTGTTTTCTCCACTTGCATCCACCCATATTCAAAACTATTTTTTAATTGCACCAAAGATATACATATGGGTCTAATATAATTATTAGAATAAAAGCATTCAATTTAATTATTATAAAATAAAATATCGATAATAACAACTAATCGCAAAGAGAAGAAAGAAGAGGAACACACAAACAAAACCTTTGGGAAAAACTATTAGCAGAGGAGAAAAAATTTCACAATGACAAATTCAATAATACAAGAGGAGAAGACCACATCTATTTATAGGTTACAAAAATAATATTTTAATCAACATTTAATAGAAGTAATGCAAGAAAGTTGAAACACCTTATTTAAAACAATATCAAACAGAGGAAATATACTTCCATTCGCTTCACCCTCGGCCACATCCTCAAATTCCCTATCTTGTCATTATTCTTAACATAAATTTGTGTCACACATCTAACAATTATGATATATAGGTTAAAATTTAACATCAATAACTGTTTTATTCTTATATTATAGCAATTTGTTTTAAAATGTTTTTTTTTTCTTTTATAGTTACAAATGTCCTCATTCTTTTACTTTGAGTCTAATTCTATTCGACCTGGATCTTGTAGCCCCTAACAATGTCAACCTAAGATAAAGGTTTCCAAATATTTGGGAAAATTATTAAACCTCCAATATGAATCCTCAAAATTGGGGGGTAAAAAATTAAAAAAAATTCCAATTGGAAAATTTTAAAGTTTAAATAATATTAAATTTTATATAAAATGTTATTAATATCATATAATTAAATATTAACTTTTTTATTAATTATTATTTTATATATAATTTTATACTTTATTTTTTTGTGTCAAGTTAAAAATACTTTTTGTTAAATATTAACTATTAAAAAAAAAAAAATTTTACATGCAATTTAAATGATTTTTTTAAGAAAATCCAATTAGTAATTTCAATTTATTTTATTACTACTAAAAGTTAATTTTTTTTAATTTTAAAATTTTGATAATTTTAAAGCCAATTTTAAACAAACTAAGGATTAAATTTAAATACTAAAAGTGGAACTAAATTTCAAATGTACAAATTTTTTTTTTACATTTAAAAATGGTTAAATTTTAGTTTTGGTACCTCAATTTTAAAATTAAGTTTAATATTATATTTAATTTTAATAAGGGGTCTCAATTTTAAATTTATTAATTAATTCAAAATTAATTTGAACTTTTTTTAAAAATATACTATTTAAAATTTTCCCTAAGATCTTTTTTTTTGGGTATTTCAACTAACCTAATTTTAAAAAAATAAAGGAACAAATTTTAAAATAAAAAAATAAAATTTAAATTACAACAAAATTAAGTTAAATTTCACTTGAATTTTAAAATAATTTATTTATTTTTAAATTTTAATCCAAAAGTTAATATTTTAATTATTTTAACTTTTTTTATTAAATTTTTTTTGAAAATATTTTAAAAAATTATTTTGGTGATTTTAAATTTAAAAAAACCATTTGAAAAATTTTAAAAGGAATTTAATAGCAATTTTAAATTTGGGATTTATTTAAGTCACAAGTTAATTCAAAAAACCTTTTATATGTGATAGATGAATTTTACAAATATTTTGTTATTAAAGGTCCAAGACTAAAAAGGCATTTTTGAAAGGTTCAAAATGTTTTTGTTCAACATTTATAAACGCTTGATGTAAAAAAAAAAAAAAAACTTGAACATAAATTATACATTATTTTTCATGAATATAACAATGCAAATTTCAATTTTATTCATATACCTCAAATTTTTTAATTTTAACTTTAACTTTAACAATTTTGGTCCTTAACCTTTACAACGCCATTGGTTAGCCCAAACATTTATTTTGATTAAAAATATTAACTTTTAAAAGTTTCATCACCATTAAAATTATCTATAAAATTCATATTAAATTTTTTTTTGTTACATTTTACCATTGATATATTTTAAAGAAATTCAAAAGGTAACTAAAAATTTCAAAAGAATTTAATGTTATTAATAATTAATTGAATTTTAAATTTGAAAGTAATAGAATTCCCTGGGGCCTTTTCCAAATTTTTAAAATTTTAGATACCTTACAATTTTCAAAATTTTAATTAGACCCCAATTTTTAAAAATTATTATTAGCCTTTGAAAATTTTTAAAAAAAATTAACCTTTATTTTTTCTTTTTTTTTTTTTTGAAATTTTATAAATTAAAAATTTTAAATTTTTAATTAATCCAAATTTTTATAAAGTTTCAAAAACCCAAAATTTTAAAATTTTATCACCCAAAAATTAATTTAAGTCCAAACTATGAATAAATTTTAAAATAATAAAGAAAAAAATTTTAATGAAATACAAATTTTAAATTATTTTAATTTTTTAAAAAAAAAATCAAATTTTAATTAAAATGATAAAAAAAATTTGGGGATTAAAAGGGGAAACCCGTTTAAGGAGAAACAAAATTGGAAAAAAAGTTTTAAAGTGAAGGAATTTTGATTAAACCCAAAATTAAAAAAATAAAATTTTTAAAAGCACCCAAAAAAAAAAAGCAGATTTAAACGAAAAACCTTTTTAATATACAACAATGAAATAAAACCCTTTTTAAAAATTTTTAAAACCCCAAATTCAATATAAAATTAGACATTAATAAACCTTTGAAACTTAAAATCTTTTAAATACAAAATTTTAACACCAACCAAATTCCCTTTCCGAAAATTAAATTTTAAACCATTTATACTAATAATTATGAATCAAATATAAAATTTTTAAGACCAACCTATTTATTAAAATTTAAAGATGTTTTTAATTTTAAAATATACCCACCCATTTTAACCCATTTTCTAATTAAATTTATAACCATTTATCTTATAACATTTAAACAACCCTCAAATATTCCAAAAGGCCCTCTTCTTTTTTTTTAAAAATTTTTAGCAAAAAATTTCTTCAATTTAACAAAGGTTAAATTTCAAAAACCAAAAAAAAAATAACCACAAATTTAAAAACCTATGAAATTCAAAAAGTTTCTCCAACTTTCCCTTTATTTATAGTTTTTAAATTTTCTTTTAAAAAAATTTTACCTAACCCATAAATTTAAGGAAATTTTAAAATAATTTTATTTAAAAGTTTAAACCATTCTTCACAACCAAAAATTTCAAAATTTTTTTTAAGGAAAATTCAAAATAATACAATTTCAAAATTTTATTAACAAAAGAAAGACCCAAACCTAACTGTTAAATTTCCCAAAAAAGTTATTTAAATCCCTTTTGGGAAAAATTGCTTTAGAATTCCCCCCTTGGCTTTTTTGGTTTAAAAAAAAGGGAAAAATTTTCCCTTTTGTTTTTATTTTAAGCAAATTAAAGAAAAAACCTTTCTTTTAAAAACTTTTAAATCAATCCCTAATACATAATAAATATAAAATTATCTAAAATCCTTTTAATACCTCAATTTATAAGCCACCTCCAATTCCATACTACCACATTCTACCACCAAAAATTTATTTATGCGATTAAACCCCTTTTTCAATTAAACATTAAAACAATCAAATTTTAATACGTAAAATTTCACATATAATAAGAATTTAAAATAATAATATTATTATTATTCGACTCGAACTCATGGTCCTGAAACCACTGTTACGACTAGGGTCGAAATTGGGCTGTTACAAACGTGTTGTGATTCAAAGAGCTTATTTGAAAGAATAGTTAGGAATGGATTAGGGGAAATTAAAATTAGAGGAATCCAAGGAAGACACTTTTTGATTGAAATACCGGACTTGGAACTGTTCGATGTATTGAAACAGAATGATTGGGCGTATTTGAGAGAGTTTTTTTTTTTTTTTTACCAAAATTTAGCCTTGATTGGAGAAAACAATGGTAGAGGAAAGAGTGTCATGGATTGAAGAGTTTGGCATCCCTCTGCACTGTTGGAATTATACTTCCTTCAAAGGGATACTTGGTGTATAGGGAGAGTTAATCTCTCTTGGTGAGATTTCTACATCGGTTAAAAGTTACGATAAAATGCTAATGTTCGTATCAATCAATCAACTAGAAAGAATAGACGAGCTAATCTATCTAGAGGTGGGAAAGATAAAATTTCCTATAAGAGTTGTTGAAATGGGTTTATCAGAATCTTTAAGTGATAACAATAAAGACCATGGCGTGAAGGGAAGAGAAAACTGGGAATCAGTACAAGATAGGGAAGACAAAATCGTATCAGAATCTGAATTGGCGAAGAGACCTGGATCAAAAAAGGCTTCAGATGAGAGACTAGGTTAGGAAGACGAATCCATTAATATGTTTATCCTCGAAAAATCAAACGATAACGATGGATGTAAAAATGCATTACAAAATATGTTAAGGTTGGAAGAGGAACAGATGAGTGGAAAGAGGGTCGAACATAGTTTGGGAGAGAAGGATAAAAGCGGGTATAACAATCAAGCCATGGAAAATGTGAGTAACATGGGCTTTTTAGTAGTTGTATTAGGACTGGAAAATATAGAGGGAGCAAAAATATGAGCACAGAGAAATTGAGGAGGGTGTGGGCCTGATGGTAGATTTGGGCTTACAGGTAGGCAACTCCAAAGAGTTAGGGGGAACCAGATTGTAGTATTCTTATTAAAAGATTGAGAGTTTTGGTAGGGGGAGAAACAAACAGAGAAAAAAAAGGTTTCAGGGGGGAATCTCCAATTTTTCTTAAACATAAGAAACAAAAAAAAACCATGGTCGAAAGATTAGATTCATGTATGAAATTCAAGATAGGATCCTTTCTATAGTAGAGAAGAAGAAGAGAGATCGGGTGTTGAGAAAGCAAAAAGGAAAAGGAACCACATGCAAAGAGGAGATTGTTGTTAACGCTTCTCTCTCTGACTCTGACATTAATAATAGAAAGAGAGTGATTCTTAGGGAGGCTAGGAACTCGTGGGAAGTGGAAAAAAAAAAACTTGGGTTCAGTGTTTGAGGTGACAAAGGAAAAGTTATGGATGGGATTATGAGACTAGAAGAGAGGTAGATCAGAGCAACAAAGGAAAGAGCAGGGGTTTGTAGGCCACTGTGCAAGTTAGTATCTATTGTAGTTGTAATTTTATACTATGTATGGGAGCTTTTCGGGGGGAGAAGACTGGGAGTTTTGTTGTGGGACATTAGGGGCATGTTTTCGGATATGAAAAAAAACTCTGTTAAAAGAGTAATTTGTAAAGGTAGAGTGGATGTGTGTTTCATTCAAGAATCAAAGCTAGTAATGGGTACTGAGGACATAATTAGGAAGGTGGGGAGTGGCGATATTTTGAATTTTGATTTTCGGCTGCTGTACAATATTTTGGAGGGGTAATAACAATATGGGACAAGGTTCGGTTTCAAACAGGTTGTTATCTTTGTTCTAACATTTTGTTGTTGGGGAAGTAAAATGGATTGAAGAAGATTTGGATGGAACCTTGATTAATGTTTATGCACCTTATGGGATTTCGGATCAAAAATCTTTACGAGAGGAATTTTTTTTGAAAGGGTTTCAAAAAAGTTTATGGTTGATTGTGATTTCGGCGTCACGTTGGACCGTGTGGTTAGCTCGGAACAATAAAGTTTTCAACATAACATCGACGAATATAGACTGCCTATTTTTGGAAGGTTATTGGTGGTTTTGGCCTGCAAAATGTAGCTCTTGGTTTGGAGGATGAAGCGGGTTATGGTGGGGTTTTGAGAGATAATAAAGGAGTGGCTTGTGTGTTATTCTCGGGAAGGACTCAAGATAAGGAATCAGAAATGAAAAATATAATGGCAATTAAAACATATGTGGATATGTATATTGGCTCATGTTGGAAGGCGCATGTACCTTTAGTCATCGAATTTTGCTCGAGTGTAACTTCGCAATGGCTGATGAATAGGAATTATAAACCGTGATCGTTATGGAAATTGTTTGGGGATATCATCTATGGCACTAACCAGTTGGCTCAATTTTAGTTCGAAGATATTCACAAGCAAGGTAATAGTATGGAGGATGCTTTGGCGAAAGTTGGCATATCGTGATCTTCCCCTTTTTTTTTAAAGCCCGGTGGTGAATTTTGTTTAATGCATTATAGTTCTAGTTGCCTGGAGGATTTTGTCTTTAGTTTTCAGTAGTAATTCCGTTGTATTCATGTTGCCCTTGAAAAATGTTGATGATTCCAATGTCTTTCTCGATTTTACATTAATTTTCTCCACTGAGAAAAAAATATTAAAACAATTAATTCTACATGAAACCTAATAGGAACCATACTAGTTACGAATAAAATAAAGCTAAAACTATTGGAAGGAGACACATATAATATACATTCCTTTTTTTTAAGTTAATAAGCATATATTCAATTTTTATAAAAAATAAAAGAGCATATATTCAATTCATGTTGAGTCAGAATGTATGATTAGGGGACAAATTCCCATCCACTCACCTTCTGCTTTTAGAATTATGCTGCTTAAAGTGGTAACCTTAATCTTAGCGTAACGCCCCAAAATTTTAATTTTTGATTTCGTGTATGTGTGACACACAACTGTGTATCTGCTTCAGTGGTTATGTGTTATGGGTGTGTGTGTGAGGTCCCAAGTTGAAGCCTTACTTAGGCAAATTTTGGTATTTTTATAAATAAAGCCTTAACCTTGTGCAAGGGGCTTAAGTTTAATTGTTGGTAAGTTTATATCAGAATGACCTTGTGCAAAGGGCTTAAGTTTTATTATTGGTAAGTTTATATAAGAATGGGTTTGCTGGTCTGGTAGTTAAGTGGAGTGTTGGAGTGTTGGAGGTCCTGTGTTCAATTCTCTGTGATGGCGTGGAGACAATATTTTTGCTCCAATTTCGGCTAAGAGTTGTGTTGGGGCAAAATTTTGAGCAGTTGTATTTTAGTGGGTTAATAGGGAGTGATTTTAGGAGATAATTGGGGAGAGGTTATCAGAAAATAATCTGATTATATTTTTGTTGCAAAAAAAAAAAGTAGAGTTTCGATTTTCTCTCCAATTCCCCAAACTTTTTCTAATGTTTTCTTCTTCTGCTTTTTTTCCGTCCTCTACTGATTCTTTCTCCTAGTTTTGCTGAAATTTCCATTATTTTTCCCCTTTCGTTTCTTTCTTTTTTTTCCAATTGTTTCAGTTTTTAATCGTTGGTTGCGCGTGTTTGGTAAGTAACGGTTTTGTCTATTGTTAATCATTCTTGGTTAATCTCTAAAAGGGGGATTCCTTTTTGGTGTTTAGGAGTTAATCAAGAGGCTGGTGGTTTTGAATCGATGCTGTGATTGTGCGAAGTCGTGGTTACTCAAGCGAGGTAAGGGTTTTGCTAGGTTTTAGTCGAGTTCCTTCGAAATTGGTTGATTCAAAAGCAATTAAGTGATTAATCTGAGATATGTTGGTCTAATTTTAGGTTCTGGAGGCTTAGGAGTGCTTACGCATCAGAAACAATACCAGGTGTGCACCCAAAACGTAGAAAATGGGATTCGGTGAAAAGCCAAAATTTCTTGCTATCGAGAAATAAGAGAAAATGATGCGAAAAATTGTAGAGAAAGGAAATAAGGGTGTTATAAACTTGGAAATCAACATTTTGCACTAAAATTGTTTTAGATAGCAATAGTCTAACTTTGAAAAATTATAAAAAATAATGGGAATTGAGTTAGAGGTTGAATAAAATATGAAATTAAATTTTATTGAGTCTAGTTTTTCATGGAAGAAACATACTAAGCAATGGAATTGTAAATCATGAGATATAATAAATTTTGTGAGACAATGTTAGAATGATTTTGGGTTCCCTATTCTAACTTTGGAAAATCATAAAAATTGTAACAAAATAATTAGAAGCTTAAATTTATATTTTAAATCCTTAGTGAGTCTATTTTCCATAGAAACAAACAAAACATTATCTAAATTCTGTACTAAGAGATAAATAATTTTTAGTAAGGAAAGGATGAAGCTATCAAACAGCATAATAGGGATAACTTTAAAGATTTTACTGTACTTATTTGATAAACTATATATTCTAAAAATTTTATGGTAGAAATTTATTTGAGTCTAGTTTCAAAAACATCAAGCAGATCTTAATTTTGAATTTTTTAGCTTAAGATATAAATAATTTAGTGATAATGACTCAAGTAGATAGCTATAAGTAAATAGTGAAAACATATATGAGTATTGAGCTAGCATGGGTTACTTTAAAAATGGATCACATGACCAAGGCCAATTTGGGCCGAGTAGGCCACATGGGCGTGTGGGCCCACACAAGCAGATCACATGGGTGTGTGGGCCCATTTTTACCGAAATATTTTTAAGGTTGCACGGGTCGCCCAAGTCGACTGTGAACCTATTGTAGGTCGGTAAGCGCTACTTAGACCCCTAAATGTGTGAAACTGACTGAATGATATTTGTACTGGGCATGTTAATATCTTAACTGAATATATGTATTGAAATTGCATAATAGCATGTCATCCATTGTGTGTAGCATTGCATTGGGTTGATGGTTGTTATTCGGAGGAAGTGTACTGAAAGGCTTTAAGCCTAATTTACTGGCAGCTTAGTTGCAAACTACTGTATTGTGCCGCATTCGGTACTACTTGGAGTGTAGGGATGGGTGGGTTGATTATATCCCCACATGGAGTGTAAGGTTGGACGGAGATGGTGTGTAGAGGCTGGTTGGGTTGGATTTTGCTACTGCATAACTGTTACTGCTACTGATACTATGATGGGCCAAGACCCTACTGCATTTTTGAGACTGTACTGAGATGGGCTAAGGCCCAAACTGTCACTGATACTAAAAAGGGCTTAGGCCCAAGACTGTTCAACTGTGCATTGTGAATACTGATTGTTTGGTTGTTTCTGCGGGATTATACATTGAGTTTATGTAAACTCACCCTTTTTGTTTAATGTGCATAGAAAATCCCTAAACTTAGATGGATCGGTGTGACAGAGGACTCAGCGGTGACCACAGTAATTTTTGGACTTCATTCTTTTCAATTTACGATTTATGATTTGATTATTATCTCGGCTCCTTACACAAAAGATCTCTCAGTAAATATTTTTGCATAAATTATGTTCTTTATTTATTTGACTTCTTATTATTTTTCCTAATATGTTGTTGTTTAATATATTATTACAGCCTTCAAGTTTTTCAATTAAATTATGATAAACAAAAATATCGAATCTTTTTTCAAGAAAAGGGTGTCAAAAAGCAATAATGATCAATCGGTTCCTCAACCTTCTGTTATTAGTGGAGAAAAATAAAATATTGGATCTTCCCAAGCTCTTGAACAAGATATCAAGTCTTTTCAATCCCAAGCTCCTGAACGCAATATCGAGCCTTCTCAAGCTCCTAAATGAGATATCAAGGCTTCTCAATCCCAAGATCTTGAACGAGATATTGAGTCTTCCCAAGCTCTTGAATTAGATATCGGGTCTTCTTAATCTTCTGAACATCCTCATAAGGTGCCGAGAGTTGAAACAAAGGAGTTTGATGCTTCTTCTTTAGAGCCTGACCAGAGACTTCGAAACCTATTTGGGATTATCTTTTCAATCAAGAGTACGAAGCTCGTTGATCTTACATTAAGTTTGGTTCATATTAATCGATTCCTTCAAGTGAGGCTCCGACGTCTCCTCAGTATATTAACAAGAATAGATGTTGATTTCTCCCATCTTGGTACAAGTTATTCTTGAATTGGCATATAGTAAAAAATACAAATTATCTTCCTCTCGGCTCCTTACACAAAAGATCTCTCAATAAATATTTTTGCATAAATCATGTTCTTTATTTATTTGACTTATTATTATTTTTTCCTAATATGTTATTGTTTAATATATTATTACAGTCTTCAAGTTTTTCAATTAAATTATGATAAACAAAAAGATCGAATCTTTTTTTAAGAAAAGGGTGTCAAAAAGCAATAATGATCCATCGGTTCCTCAACCTTCTGTTATTAGTGGAGAAAAATAAAATATCAGATTTTCCCAAGCTCTTGAACAAGATATTAAGTCTTCTTAATCCCAAGCTCCTGAACGCAATATCGAGCCTTCTCAAGCTCCTGAATGAGATATCGAGTCTTCCTAGGCTCTTGAACGAGATATCGAGTCTTCCCAAGCTCTTGAACGAGATATCGAGTCTTCTCAAGCTTCTGAACATCCTCGTAAGGTGCCGAAAGCTGAAACAAAAGAGTTTGATGCTTCTTCTTTAGAGCCTGACCCGAGACTTCGAAACCTATTTGGGATTATCCTTTAAATCAAGAGTACGAAGCTTGTTGATCTTACATTAAGTTTGGTTCGACATTTTAGTCGATTCCTTCAAGTGAGACTCTAACATCTCCTCAGTATATTAACAAGAATAGTTGTCGATTTCTCCCATCTTGGTACAAGTTATACCTGAATTGGCTTGAGTTTTCACCAAGTAAGAATGTCGTATGGAAAAATGTCAATGAAGGATCTAAATGTCCTTTTGTTACTCATGTGGGTAAGGGTGCAAATTCTTTACATAAGAATGAAATGAAAAATTATCTCTATCTTTAGAATTCCTTGCAAAATATTGAGAGGATTATTGAGAAACAAAATTTTGAACAAGTTGCAAGAAATCAGGTACAACTCAAGGTGTCAATAGATTATATCAAGAGACTTGTATTTCATGGTTGCGCGATAAAGCATAAGATTCAAGAAATCGAGGTAACTTTCTTGAACTAATAAAATTTTTGGCTTCTTATAATAAAGATGTGGGGGCAATTGCTGTAACACCTTGAATTTTGGAGTTAAAAGTTTTGAGTTTTGTAGTTAGGGTCAGAGAGAAGGGTGTGCTATTGTGTTTAGTTGCGTGTTTATGTGTCGAATAGGCTGCTGGTGCAGTGGTTGGTTGTGTGTTTGTTTGCCTCTAAGTTCTGGGTTCGAGTCCTTGTGTGTGCATTTGTGGAAATATTTTTATTTTGTTTTGCTTTGTTAAATAGTAGTTTGTTTTAAGTTAAAAGTTATAACCATTTATATTATTTTTATTTTTATTTTATTTTATTTTCCTTTTATTTTATTTCTTCATTCTAGACGTTCATGTTTTTCCTTTTTGTTAGAGTTTCTATTTTTTTCCTTTGAAAACAGTTCTTGCTGGAGGATTTTAGAGAATTTCAGTCCTCGTCGTCGAGACAGTGCCTAGGCATTTTTGACTGCGAATCAGGTGTGGGTTTGTACCTTTTCTAATTTATTTTCAAATTTCAATTCGACTCGGTGAAAAGTCGACAGTTTGTGTGTGTGTTCGCAAATATGTTAGTTTCGACATTGTATCGTTGTTTTATGCTTAGAACTTATTAGTTTCGGTTTCATCTCGAGCTATCGAGGGCGAAAAAGTGCTTCAAGGGTGAAAGCATGTTTTTAGGGCTGTCCTAGGGTGGTTTCGTGACCACTCGAGTGGCCACATGGGCGTGTGCCTATTCACAGGACTGTGTACATTTAGGAATTAGGGTTTTCTGGTAAGTTTTGGTGCCACACGGCCATGTGGCCAATTTGGAGATTTTTGTCGATTTCCACACGGGCGTGTGTGTTTGAGAATTAGGGATTTAGTGATTTGGTGCCACATGGCCTGGTTACATGCCTGTGTGGCTAATTTGGGGATTTAAGGATCTTACATGGGCATGTGTTTTGGATACACGATCGTGTCTGGTGGGCACACGGGCGTGTGAAACCCTCACACTGTCGTTTCTACCCTGCACTCTATTCTAGCACAATTGGTCAGAGAGTTACACGGCCTGTTCACACGACCGTGTCCCTAGCTCACATGGGCGTGTGCCTCGCACACACGGCCAGTGCCTCCCTCCACACAAAGCTTTTGACCCTACACGACCTAGGCTTTTCCACACACATTGGAGCACTGCACCGTGTGGTCCCAATGCACTTATTTTGGTTCGGTGAATGTTTTCGACCTAAAAATGTGTCTGTGTGTTTCAACCCTTGGCTAATATTTAGTGAGGGTAATTAAGACTCTGAATGGGGCTTCTGCTTATGTGTTATTTGTGACTGTTGAGTGAGATGATTGATTCTGAACCCGGTTTGTTGGGAGTGTGTGTATATCCATTTCTATCTGATTGTTTGTCGACATATTCATCGTTCTGTTAGACTATATGCATTCATATTCTTGCACAAAATAATTATTTGGGTTGGGTGTGAAGAGAAGGAAGACTGATTCTAATATGATTTTGCAGTTTAACTGTAACTTGTATGTACAGCAGTTTACCTTAATGCACTGTACAACATATATTATGTCAGCCTTGATGCATATTTTTATCTGAGTGGCTTAGACCACATACATGGTGTGTAGGGTTAGATGGGTCTCTCGAGGTCCTATGTGGTGTGTTTGGTTGGACAAGCTTAAACAGCTCTTTTGGGGTGTTATTGGGGGACGGAGAGGTGTTTTGGCTGGATAGGTGGTTTTATTTTATATACTCGTCTGCATTCATATGTATTTGTTTGGGTACTTTGGGTGTAAGATTATTGGACCGCATTCTGTCTAACTGAAAAATGTCTGTATTGAGTATTATGTGGGTAAGTTGATGTGCTTTGACTGTTACATGTGTTGGGACATTGGTTTCGAGTTTGTTTTCTGATTCTGCATATTTCTGTATGTAAGTTTTGCTATTAAACTTCCATTTGAAGTTCTCTTCTATAAATCTGTTGTTTAACATTTTGAACTCACATTAAGCTCGTGTAGTTCACCCCCTTAGTATCTTCCCTTGCAGGTACGCTTTTGTTTTCTGTAGCTGGACCTATTATGCAGAGGTCTCGAACAGTCTTGGTTGAAAATAATTATCAGTTATCTTTTTAGTTTTCTTTTGATTTACCGTTTTGATCTGTAGGATTTTATAAAAACTGTGGTGCAAATCTGTTAGGAATTTTTTGCTAATACATTTTATATTGTTCATATATTAAACTTAACTTTACTTTTTTCCTGACTGAATTCAAAATGATGAAATGTTTTCGGTTCGTTGTGACAACTTACCTTGTAAAATTTTCCATCGATCACTTCGGTGATCAATGTGACCTCTGAAATTTGGTCTAAACTTCTAGGCCAAGTTTTGGGGCATTACAATTGTATTAGAAAATGCCCCTCAAAATGCAAAGTATGTTAGTCCGACTATTCAGAATGACATTCTTTCTATTTTGGCTAGTAAAATCAAAGGATTTATTCGGGAAGAGATTGGAGATTCAAAGTTTTGCAATATAGGGGATGAAGCTCGTGATAAGTCAAAGAAAGAACAAATGACAATTATATTGTGGTTTGTTGATAAAAAGGTTTCATATGTGAGCGATTCTTTGATTTGGTTCATATGAAGGACACCATATCGTTAACTTTGGAGAAGGCAACTGTGAAGTTCTTTTATTTCATTACTTTAATGTGGATGATATTTGTGGTAAAGGATATGATAGTGCAAGTAATATGCGTGGTGAATGGTGATAAGTGCTAAAAACAACATGTTTTAACCTCATTCTTAATGCGTTTTTGGGCGATTATTCTTTGTTAATTGTGAATTTTATGCTTCGAATCCTTTAAATTCATTTTTTATGCTTAATAGAGCATTTGAGAATAAAAAATGAGACAAAACTAGAAAATCGAAGCAAGCTACAAGAGCCACACGGGTAGACCCATTCCACACGGCCTTGTGACCCATACAGACGTGTGATAGGTCGTGTCAATTGCACAAATTTGCACTTCGAACAACCAAAAAAATGACATTTTTAATTTTTTTGGGCATTTTAAGACGTATATATGAAAATAATAATAAGATAGGAAGAAGCCGTGATAGAATATTCAAGAAAACAACTCGAAAAACATCATTAAAGCCAATTCTGAAGCAATTTTCCACCAAGATTGTCGAAACCATTTTTTATTTTGGAAAACAGGGTCCACTTTTAAAATGAAAATGGAGTCGCCACCAATCTTTTTTTAGGTGTGATTGGGTCACTTTGAGATTGATCGTTAAAGCGTTTTGATTTATTAAAATGATGATTATGGTCTACGAAATTTGAGAAAATGGGTTCGGGAGTCGATTACGCATGAGGAAGGATTAGCACCCTCATAACGCCCAACATTGGTACCGGATTGATTAGTTATTGTCCTAATGTTGAAAATTTGAAAAGATTTGAAAACATGATTTCTTTAAAAACTTGAACAATTTGAGTTGAAACTTGAGATTCCTTTGTTTCGAAAGAATACAAACATCACATCCAGCATGTTAGGATATGATGTTTTAAACCCTCGTAACCAAAATCATCCCATGATTTATAAAATTTATTTAAAGGATATTTAGTTATTTATTCTGTAACATCCTAAAATTTGAGTATTTAATTGATGCATGTTTTAGTGCTTAACTTGAGTATAATAAAAGTTTTCATGTTTAGTATGGTCTTGAAAAACTTGAGAACTATTCAGAATTAGAATAAATTTTAGTAAGGAGTATTTAATTGAAGTGGATCAAGTGACCTTGAGGTTTAAGTAAAATTAAGTGTTAAAAACTAGCACAAGAGAATCTAGTAGCAAGGTGGAGTTGGCGCATGCATGTTTGCCTGGGAGGAGAGGTTCGAATCTCCTAGCATGCAAGTTGAAGCTTTTATTTTGCTTTTCCTTAGCAAGTGTCGGTCATGGATAAGGATTGATGAGTTGGATTACATTTTTTATGGCAAGAAGATCATGGGAATAAGGCAAGTGATAACTTAGGAAAGGAATCATATGGAAAAGGCATGTAAGGGGACATAAGGCTTAAAACCGGGCTCTGTTTTGGAAAGCTTTGAATGGCTAATTGTCCATGAACTTGGATGGTTTTAGGGGCTAGGGGGATGGCGAATTTTGGTTAGCATTGGGTAAGGTAGATGCTAGCTTTGGTCATTTTCATTTTGGCATTTTGGTGTATCAATAGCTTTCTCTCAAAATCTTTCTCTCAAACTTATTCCCTAGCCGAATATGTCTTGAACAATAGGTAAAATTTGTGTTTTGTTTTGGCCATTTCATTTTGACCATTTCAAGATTACCTTACTTTCTCCCAAAATCTTTTCTCCTTGTGCCAAAACCATACATTCTTGAAGGGCATTTTCTTTTCTTTTTCTTTTCACCCTTGCCAATGTACCATTGTCTTAACCACTCTTTCTTTGCTTTTCTTTTACCATTGATAAAAGAATTATAAACCTATCATTTTCTTTCTTTTCTTTCTCTGTTCTCTCGTGGAAACCGAATCAACATCATCTCTTTCTTTCATCTCTCATGGCGAATGTTGCTAGGCACTATCTCCTTCAATTTTTCCTTCATAACCTAATCTTCTTTCTACTCACAACTTAATCAATCGGTAAGTGGCTTGTATAATATTTTGGAATTTGTTATTCTTTTGTGCCGAATCTTGTGGTGTGGGATGATCTTTTGGATTGAGATCATCATCATACCATATCTAATTCCAACCTTTTCTCTATCATAGAAATTTAGGGAGGTAAAACTCAAGTGTTAAGAAATATCGTGGATCGTCAAATCGGATTTAAAGTGTTAAAGGTAAAAGATTTTCAAGGTAAACCGATTACACTTTCAAGTCTTTAGTTTTAAGGTTTTCGAAAAATATTGTTAAGACTAATGATTCCTTGTCTTTGAAGACAATCAAAATAGGGACGAAAAGGGCAGTAAATAGTGTTTGGAAGAGGGGTGGTTCTATTAATCCCCCTAAGTTTAAGAGAAGGACTGTTTCGGGAATCCGAGATTTTCCACTGGGTTGTGGACCTTCATCCGTGAAAATCAATTATTCGAAGTCGTACGTACTCCCGAACCACTGTTTACTCGGGGTATTGAACCTTTGATCGGAGAGAAATCACAAATAGTGGTTGTTCGAGATTCCGAGGGTAAGATCTAGATCGCTCAATATTAGAATAGTTTATTATTAAATTTTAGTGTTCTAATCCTTCGTAATGTGTGTTAGATATCAACGAGCGGGAGAGTGTAGTTCTCACGATGTCGTGTGTAATTTCACACTATATCTCATGGGTTAGATGACTATACAATGATTAAAGTTGGATTAAAAATCATAAAGTTGGTGAAATCGTAAAATATGGTATTATTGAGACTTTAGTGTTAAGATCGTGAAATCGGTATTAAGATCGTGAAAATTTTGGAAATCGTCATTAATGGCTAAAACATTAATAAGTGATAAATTTGGGCCATATGTGATATTTGATAAATTTGGGCCATATATGTGATATTTGGTAAATTTGGACCATTTATGTGATATTTGGTAAATTTGGGCCATATGTGATATTTGGCAAATTTGGGCCATATATGTGATATTTGGCAAATATGGGCCATATATGTGATATTTGATAAATTTGGGCCATATATGTGATATTTGGCAAATTTAGGCCATATGTGATATTTGATAAATTTGGGCCATATATGTGATATTTGATAAATTTAGGCCATATGTGATATTTGGCAAATTTGGGCCATATGTGATAATCGATAAATGGGCCTTAAGTGAAAATTGATAATTGGGCCATTTATGATAATAGATAAATGGGCTATATGTGAAATGTGTTTTAATGGGCTAAAATTCATAAATTATAATATGGTTTTCTTTACAAATATTTTGTAATGCATAAACATGATTGCATGGGTTGGGATCAATGATGAAGAGAAGAAAGGCTTAATGCCTGAATTCTAGATAGGTGACTCTGTCACAATGGGTGTTGCCCGAAATCTAGATCAGTGGTTTTACCACAATTTTAAATGGCCATTGCCACAAATATGATATTGGGCTTAAAGCCTACTTCGGTGTGTTGGCGGGGTGGGTGACTAAAGCTCCCCAGGTGTGCTAGTTGGATGCACGGGTGTGTAGCGGATGGAAATCTAGGTTTGGTTTGGGAATTGCATATCATTTGCATTATTATTTTAAATGCTAAATTATATTTTTATATTTTGAATGGGCTTAGGCCCAAATAAGTGTTTAAATGGTCTTGGCCCATGGACTATGGTAAGTGAGTTACACACCGAGTTCTAAGTAACTCACCCCTTTTTTTACCCTCTCAAGTAATAACAATTGATGGAGACTTGGGTGGGATATGACTTTGTGGGAGGCTATATTACAAATGGTGGTTAATAAAACTTTAAGACTTCTTTTATGATTTTTATTAAGTGTTATATTTAATGGCGATGTAATAAGATCTTTTTAATTATGGATTTTATTATATGGATGGATTTATTATGTTTTAGTTTTATTTAGTTGGATTGATTTAGTTTTTTTAAATGTTTTCTATAACTCTCGTATAAATAAAGTTTTTCTTAACTAGAAACTTAGGAAATTCTTTTAAAACTTTTCGCTGAAATATTTCGACTAAATAAGTCCAAAGTTTTATCAAATAATTCTTTATATATCAAACGACAAATTCTTGTATTTTTAATTATGGTTTTCAATGAATTTCGATTTTCGATAAAGTCACTCTTTTAATTGTTTTGAAATTTGATTTCTACATTGTTAAATGTTTTTGAATGTTCGTTAAACTTGTGTGGCATGTCAAATCGGGCTTAATGCATAGGCCGGGTTTGGGGTGTTACATTTATGGTATCGAGCTCGGTTTCAAAACTCACTGTGGTTTGGGTTCAACAATGATTTTGATTAAAACTACTTAAATTTCTAGATTTTATGTTTTAAAGGTAGTATGGCACCACGAGCATCGACACCAAGTCAAGTAAGTATGTTCAGTAAGTATTTGTTTATTAAATATTTATTATTGTGATGAGACCTAAGGAACACTCTAAAGCTTCTAGTTTTAGGTGTTGAAAACGATAGAGATCGAGACTATAGGATGTGATGGCGAAAACAACCCTATCTCTTATATCTCATAAAATATCGTTAATAAACACTGAAATAATATTCTGATTCATAAAACTTGTAATTAGATTAAAGCGAATTAGTCAATATGAGCAATAAAGGACGTGGTCGTAGACGCGGCAGACGTGGTCTTGGTAGAGGACGAGGTGCTGCATCTAAAGCACCGGGTCACATACCAAAAATGGATGCACCTGCGTCATTCGAGAGCGAAACTGGATCTCATGACCATGCCGATGAGGATAATGCTTTGACTCAAGCAATGTTGCGAGTCTTAGAAAGAGTAGCTGGAGCCAGAACTGGGCTAGTAACTCGCGGATCAATATCAGAACGACTCAAGTCTAGTGGTGCAGAAGTTTTTAGAGGTGTCTCTGGTGTAGCTTCGAATGTGGTAGAATATTGGCTGGAGGCTGTAGAACGAATTATGGATGATTTGGAATGCACTGTCGAGCAGAAACTGAGAAGAGCCGTGTCTTTGCTAAGAGACGAGGCGTATCAATGGTGGCTTACTGTCTGAGAAGGCATCAAGGCTGCATTGGTTAATTGGGATTTCTTTAAAGCTGCTTTACAAGGGAAGTACATCAAGACAAGTTATGTAGATGCCCGAAGGAAAGAATTCCTGAATTTGGTTCAATGAAGTAAGACTATGGCAGCCTACGAGGCAGAATTTCTTCGTTTGAGTTGTTATGCTCGTACTATAGTGCAGACTGATCATGAGCGCTGTGTACACTTTGAGGATAGACTGAATGATGAGTTGCGGGTACTAATAGCCCCACAACAAGTGCGGACTTTTACCTCGCTTGTAGAGAAAGCTAAGATAGCCGAAGAGGCTAAGAATTCAGGACGCCAGAATCGGGAAAAATTAAGAGGCAAGAGGGATTTTAAGTATTCTGGTTCTTCTAAAAGGTTTCAAAAGAGGCCACAAAATGATGAGCCAGTTCAAGTTAGGGCACCTGTGACTACCAATCGATTCGAGAATGTGCCGACTATGGTAGACGACATCCGGAGAATGTTAGAGGAAAATTGGAGCTGTTTTAAATGTGGATCCAAGGATCATCGGTTTAAGAATTGTCTTGACGGACTAAAATGACTCAGAAGCTCAGAATCACAGTGAAACATTCACACCCTACCCACGAGCCCGGACCGGATCTGGTATGTTCCCTGTAAACCGTTTCAAATTCTTTTGTTACTTAGGAAAAACTTGTGTTTTGAAAGAAAGACCGTTTTGGGTTGGGCTTGAGTTGAAAACAAGTTTATTTCATTATTAAAATCCTTTACTTTAGGTGACAAAATGTTTGGGCTTTGTATTAAAATAATTTTACTTAATCTTTTAACAAATATAAAGATTGTAGGCTCAATAAATAAAAGTAAAGTAAATGCTACTACGGCCTTATTACATCAAATAATTTCCCAAAATTTATATTCAAAAAAAAACTTAAAGTAAATTAGTCCAAATAAAAGAAAACTGAACTTCACATGGCCTCCACTAAGCATCTACCGGCCCGGTCCATCACTGGTCGTCACCTAAAAAGTAATCCCACAACGGGGTGAGTCAACAGACTCAACGTGCACACAAACACTAAGTCTTAACAAAATCAGGCATAACAAATCATATTCATACGTATCATAATTTCACATTTAATGATTCAAGATAATGATGCAACCCAAACCCAAACCTAGATGCCATCCGCTACACATCCCGTACCAACCTTTTGCAAGTGGGGACTACTAAGTCAACCTCCATCCGTTACACACCATCGAAGGCGTCAGCTGCGATCGGCGTGCTCATCGCCCATATAAAATTTGTGGCATAGCCACAGATAATGTGTCATGAGACACCACATTCGAGATAATGTAACCGGTTACCACATTCGGATAATGTGATTGAAGTCACCACATTCGTGTAATGTGACCAAAGTCACCACATTGAGATAGTGAGACCAAGTCATCACATTCACTTCCCTTTCTTAAATAACCCGAATGCCCCATATTATTCATATCATGCATATCATACTTAAATTCACATTCATGTCACTTTTCACATATTAAGTTTAACATATTTCGTAATCCTAGTAGGAGTAGGAAAACGTACCTGAGTACTTTGTACCATAACATGGTACTTTGGCCACATTCTTACATTTTCATATTAACATATATATCAAGTTTAAGCCATAAATCTATTAAGATTAGTGTGGGGTACACACCGATTAAACAACAATTTCAATTGAAATCCACGAAAATCCAATCTAAAGCCTTAGATCTCAAGTCCTACATTCGCCAACATGGTAATATTTAGCAAAGGCCTATTCACCATAAAACCAAATCCTAGTAGGATTTGTGTACTTACCTTAATGCCGATTGAATAAAAAATCAAATCCCGAAAACTTGTATTCTTCCCCCTTTGAAATCGACTACTCACTAGATCCCTTGAATCGATTACTTTTCAGCTTAAAACACATAATAATAGATCTACTACAAAAATAGGGTCTTGACCAAATATTCATAGTCACTTACCTTAAGGATCTTAAATCCAAAAATTCACCGAATAACTAGGGAACACGCGGCTTATGGTGTACCTTCGGGAAAAGAACTTCTCCTTCCATGATTCAGCCAAGATTAATAATCGAAATTAGTCCCTAAATTTTGATAAGTCTAAAATATAAAAGAATGGAAACTAAACTTGGATCTTACCCTTATTTGAAGGAATCGATTGCACATTCACTTCAACCTTCAGAGATCCGGCTATGGCTAAATGATGCTCTCACAACTTTCAGCTTTTGGAGGGATTAGAAAGAAAAGAGAAGGAAGAATAAAACTGTAGGAATTTCGGCAGAGAGAGGAGAATCTGCTTAAGAAATTCGGCAAAGGAAGAGTGAATGAATGAATGAATGGCCTTCTCTTCCTTTTATAGCCGAAATTACTAGCTAGAGTCCTTAATTCGGCAAAGGAAGAGTGAATGAATGAATGAATGGCCTTCTCTTCCTTTTATAGCTGAAATTACTAGCTAGAGTCCTTAACTAGCTCGTAACCCTGAGTGAAACACCCCACACCTGGCCCACGAGCCTGGACCGGATCTGGTATGTTCTCCGGTGTAAACCGTTTCAAATTCTTTTGTTACTTAGGAAAAACTTGTGTGTTTTGAAAGAAAGACCGTTTTGGGTTGGGCTTGAGTTGAAAACAAGTTTATTTCATTATTAAAATCCTTTACTTTAGGTGACAAAACATCTGGGCTTTGTATTAAAATAATTTTACTTAATCTTTTAACAAATATAAAGATTGTAGGCTCAATAAATAAAAGTAAAGTAAATGCTACTACTACTTATTACATCAAATAATTTCCCAAAATTTATATTCAAAAAAAAAATTTAAAGTAAATTAGTCCAAATAAAAGAAAACTGAACTTTACATGGCCTCCACTAAGCATCTACCGGCCCGGTCCATCACTGGTCATCACGAAAAGTAATCCCACAACGGGTGAGTCAATGACTCAATGTGCACACAAACACTAAGTCTTAACAAAATCGGGCATAACAAATCATATTCATACGTATCATAATTTCACATTTAATGATTCAAGATAATGATGCAACCCAAACCCAAACCTAGATGCCATCCGCTACACATCCCGTACCAACTCGCACACCGTAGGGACTACTAAGTCAACCCTCCATCCGCTACACACCATCGAAGGCGATCATTGCAATCGACATGCTCATCGCCCATATAAAATTTATGGCATAGCCACCAGATATGTAACATCCCGAAAAGGGCCTATGCATTTTCGGTTTAATTATATGAAATGACAAGTTTAAGCACTAAGAATAAATTTTGATATTTTGGAAACCGAAAATGCATGAAAATGGAAACTTGAACATTTTGGAAACTTGAACATTTTGGAAACTTGAACATTTTGGAAACTTGAATATTTTGAAACCCGAACATTTTGGAAATGAACCAAAATGGAAACACAACATTTTGGAAACTTGAACATGTAAGAAAAATGGCAAGTTACTGAGCCGATCGAAAATTTTAGGAAACTTAGAAATGATCGAGAAATGTCAAATTTTAAAGTTCAAAATAGGAAATAAGGGCAAGGGGGCCTCAAAAGAAAAAGTTGGGGAATTTAGACACACAAACAGGGTTGGAAAAGTGGCCTGAAGATGTCACTTAGGGCTTAGAGAAATGGCGCCATATGCAAGAGAAATGGGCCTGGGTTCGAGTCACTTGGAAAGCAAATAATGAAGGTTTTAATTTTGCTTCCGTAAATTTGAGGTGGACGGCACCTATTTCTAGAAAGGAGGAGTTTTATTTACATTAATACTTGATAAATTAAGTGATAAATAAAGGATTTTCTTTGAGGAGATAAATGATGGATTAAACACTTTTATTTTTAAACAAAAGAGATGATATTATCACTTATGAGGAGTAGTGGCCAAGTGAGGACTCTCCTATTGATAATTTCGGCTAAAGGAGGAGAGTTAGGCTATTCTCTCATCCTTTTCCTAAGTGTACCAAAATTCCCTAGCCCCTACTTCTCTCTTGAAATTTTCACTAAGCAAAACTCCATCTTTTCTTCTCCTCTCCTTTGTCATTGTTAAGCCAAAACCCTTTTCTTTTGATCCCTGTTAAATCTCCATAGCCGAATCTTTGTGACTCTAAGTAAGAGGTGCAAACTGATTGAGGCATTAAGGTAAGAACAATTAATTCTTTTCTTCTAATTCTTTTAATCAAGATCTAAGAAATAATCCCTTTTTATGTCTCTTGGCTGAATATCAAAGGAAGAGTTTCGGGATTTCAGATTCAAGGAATTTAAGGTGAGGCACATTCGGCCAAAGGCCAAATTTTATTTATTAAAGTTAGATCAGATCTAACATATGAATTTTAGGAATTTTGGCATCACTTAGGGAGCAAGGAATCGATTTTGGGAATCTCATCATAAGGTAAGTGGTTATAATCACCAAGGTTCTCTCTTAAATGTCTAGATCTATTTGTTATAATCGAGACTAATCAAATCAATGGATTTAATGGTTAGCGATTTCAAGGAGAAGAACACAAATCTTGGATTTGATCACCAATCAAATCGGCAAGCAAGGTAAGTATTAGTAATACCATTCCTATTAGGATTTGGTTTTAAAAGCGAAAAGGTTATTAATGTGTTTTATGTGATGGGCGAATATAGGAATTTCTGGATCTAAAGTTAGATCGGGATTTTGAGATCTCAAGGAACCTATTAAGCAAATCGGTGTGTACCCATACTAACCTTCAATACGTTATGTGGCAAATATTAACTATATGATTATACATAAGAATGTGAATATGGCTAAGTACCTAATGTGGTACAAAAGTACTGCACGCTTCCTACTTACGATAGGATTATGAAATATGTTATTTTATAACGTGTGAAAATATATATATGAATGTGGAATTAAGTATGTTATGCATGATATAAAATTTATGGGGAATTGGGATCTTTGTGAAAGGGAAGAAGGTGTTGACTTGGTCTCACCAACGAATATGGTGACTACGGTCACAAAATTTGAATATGGTAACTCCGGTTACATTATCCGAATTTGGTAACTTCGATTACATTATTTGAATATGGTGTCTAATGACACAAATTATATGGGTGATGAGCACGTCATTGCCGCAATGACCGCCTTGATGGTGTGTAGCGGATGGAGGGTTGACTTAGTAGTCCCACGGTGTATTGGCAGGTGCAGTGTGGTGTGTAGCGGATGGACAAATAGGCTTGGCTTTGGGTTGCATCATCATTTATTTTATATGAATATGAATTTGATATGAACATGTATGCTGATTTGTTGAATGTTAGTCTTGTGTGCACATTGAGTCCGATTGACTCACCCATTGTGGGAACTATTTTCGGTGATGAAAAAGGATTGACCGGACGGTAGACCTTGAGGTGGCCATGCTTCATTTGAAGATTTTATGTAATTTGGACCTTATTATTTTTTTTAGTACCTTTAATTTTATTTTTGGGTTTTACTTGATGTAATAAGGCCATAAGGCCTAGTAGGTTTTTTTTTTTCTTATTTTGCTTTACTCTTAACTATTACGTTGCGAACTATTTAAGACCAAAGTTTAAGAGATATATTTTTTTAAAACCTTAAAGATTATTTTGTCACCTTAAGAAAAATTGGATTTACAAGATTTATTAAATGGGTTTCCAATCTAAGCCCAACTCAAAATAATAGTTTTCCAAAATTTTACAAAGTAACGAGAATTTATTGAAACTGGTTTACTTAAGGAACATATCAAATCCGATTCAGGCTCGTGGGCCGGGTGTGGGGTGTTTTAGCTTGGTATCAGAGCCCAGTTTTAAACTCTCGGCCTGTGGGCTAAGGCCCAAAACATTTTCAAAGCGAGCCAAATGATTATCTTTGAAAAATAAGCGTGTTTTCCGGCATGGCACCTAAGTCTCCACCATGATCCACCGTAAGTACCCCTAACTCTATGTGTGATTCATGATTTATGAACTGTATAAGGGTAGAAAAGGCATGGAACGTAGAATAGAATGATAGGAACTTGAACCCTAGGATTAGACTACTCAAACACAAAACCACATAAGACTTAATGCACTGAACAAACCTATGGCTAAGTCACTGAGCTAGGGTGTGGTAACCCCAGACGCATGTCTAGGATTGGATCCAAGAGCACAGTATTTAAGCGTCCTTGTGACTCACCTCCTCTTGCAGAATCCTACAGTGCACGTAGCTTGGTTCACCCTAACTCGGAGGGCTCGGTGGTGTGGCAACCTCATGCGCATGTCTAGGAATGGTTTGGTGGGAGCTTGGTATTTAAGCAATCCGCGTGACTCACCTCCTCTCCACACGAATCCCGCCTGGTGCGTAGCTATGGTTCACCACGACCAAGAGGGCTCGGTCATAGGCTAAACATAATGACTAAAACCGAAAGGAACTAGCCATTTTTTTTAAAAAAGAGAACAAAATAACAAACCCTAGTTTTTCAAACTTTTAAAACTTTCTTTTAATCTGAGAAAATTATTTTTACAACATTTTCTGAAAAACTCCTGATTTGCGAAAATTACAAAAATACCCTTGGTGGTAAAATTACCAAAGTGCCCTTGGTTTATAAAATGATTCAACTACTCAATAGCTTTACCAAAAATTCATTATTTTATAAACATTCAAAAACCCTAATTTGTAAAATATCAAAATACCTTGATTTTGGAAAAATTACAAAATTGACCCTGACTTACAAAATTACCAAAATGACCCTTATTTCCAAAATTTTTTGCAAAATCCCCATTTTTGAAGGAACAATTTTCGAAAAGAACCCTCAAAGTTTTACAACTTTTGAAATACCCTAATTTATAAAATTTTACAAATTTACCCTGATTTGTGAAAAATTACCAAGATACCCCTGAAGTCAAAAATAACCGAAATACCCCCGGATTTCAAAATTTTTCCAAATTACCCCTAGACTTCAATATTTTCAAAATAATTTTTGACAAAAACACCAAGGAACATTTTTCTTTTGAAAAATTATGAAAATGCCCCTGTAAGATAAAATTACGAAAATACCCCTGGGTAGTGGAAAATAACAACAACAAAAACTACAACGTTTCTCTGAATGAACGAAAGTTCATACTTGTCTGATGGATGAATGAATGAATGGAAAAGATCGTGTGTTTGTATGAATCTGAAAGAACCACTCTTAAATTCCTTTTCATAAAACTCCTTCATTGGTAAATAAGTGGAACAATGACTAATCCATAAAATTTTTAATCGGATCTCGATGCTAGAAAATGAGCTCTAGAGGAGGTGGTCGTCGTGGTCGAGGTAGAGGAAGGATGATCGTGTTTCGAACCCGTTAGATCGGGTCAAGGATCCGAACAATGAAATGCCACCGCCACCACCACCCCCATTGTTAATGTTGAGCAAAGAGGCTCGCACGGGGAAGATCTTGTGTCGCAGTTGTCTTTGCGAGTTTTGGAATTGGTGGCTGGTGCAGGAGGAAATGGGGGAAATTGAAAGTCTGTACCTGAACGGCTCCGAGCCAATGGAGCGAAAATGTTTCGAGGAGTATCTAATGTGGCACCCAAGATCTGGTGAGTACTAGTTGGAAGCAAGGGAGCGTATCATGGATGAGCTCGATCTGACTCAGAGGAAAAGTTGAAAAGGATGGTGGCATTGTTACGCGATGAAGCGTATCGATGGTGGTTAGCTGATTGAGGATGGTACCACTGAAAATTTGACACGGGAGTATGTTAGAGGCATTTCGGAAGAAGTATGTGGGAACCGGTATCTGAGATGAATAAAGGAAGGCTTTTCTAGGGTTGGTACAAGGGAGTAAGTCATCACGAATATGAGACGAAATTCCTAAGGTTGAACCGCTATGCTCGAGGGTAGTGGCAATCGAGCATGGTATTGTGTCCATTTGAGGATGGACCGAGGGACGATCTGAGGCCCATTAATAGCACCGCATCGTCGAGTGGGAATTCTACGCTTTGGTGGAAAAGGCCAAGGTGTCCGAGGGGATTAAGGGCCTTCTGCGATCAGGATAGAAATAAGGCCAAAAGAGGTTTTGGACCATCCGGAAAGGGTCACAAGAGGCCTAGGGTTGTGGGGCCGAAATCAACAGTGGGTACGGTGGCGATGACGCCCTTATGAGCATTGTGGAAAGAAGCACATGAGAGAGTGTTGGAGAAAGACGGAGGATGTTTCAAGTGTGGGTCCAAGGACCATATGCTTAAGGATTGTCCCAAGCAACGGATGAGAGTCGACCAGGTGGTTCGAATGCTAGCGGTGGTAGAGGCGGATAGCAGCCTCAACGGGGTCGTGGTTCGGGTAACCGAGGTAGTGGTGCTGGCAGAGGCCGTGGAACATAGGGCTGAGGTACTACTAATGTTAATGCAGAAGCAAGACAACTGGGTTTGGTTTATGCGATTCACCGAAGGAAAGATGGAGACGTGCCGGATGTTATAACCTGTATGTTCTTTATTTTTGACAAACCCTATTTTACTCTGATTGATATAGGCTCGACCTATTCCTATGTTGCATGTAGTGTGGTGGAAACATTAGGCCTAGACTCTGAACTTTCTGATAGACAGATGACTATAGTAAGCCCATTAGGCCAAACTGTTGTGGTAGACAAGATCTTTTGAAATGTGCCCTTAGAAATTTAGGGAGTGAACTTTCGAGCAGATTTAATGGAGTTACCCTTCGGAGAATTTGAACTTATACTCGGAATGGATTGGCTAGTAGAACACCGAGCCGTGTTGGATTGTGCACTAAGCAGATGGAACTAAGAACCCGGAGGATAAAGTGGTAGCCATGATCGGAGAAAGGAGGAATTACTTGTCTAACGTGGTTTACGACCTCAAGGCCAGAAGATGATTAATAAGGGTGTAAGGCATTTTAGCCTTCATTAGTACGATAGGTGGGAAGGAAGAAGGTATTAATGGAGTTAGGATGGTAAGGGACTTCGTGGATGTATTTCGGAGGAATTACCGTGAATACCCCGGATAGGGAGGTGGAATTTGGAATAGATTTGCTACCGGGAATAGCTCCTGTATCAATCGCTCCATACCGAATGGCGCCAAAAGAGTTAGTGGAGCTCAAGGCTCAAATCCAAGAACTGTTGGATCGTGGGTTCATCTGACCCAGTATGTCTCCGTGGGGAACACCGGTCTTATTTGTGAAGAAGAGGGACGGAACTATGCGTATGTGCATAGACTACGATCAATTGAATAAGTGACCATTAAGAACAAGTATCCTTTGCCAAGGATCGATGACTGCTCGATCACCAAGGGAGCCGATGTTTTCAAAGATCGACTTAAGGTCGGGATACCATCGATTGAAGGTGAAGGAGGTCGATATCCATAAGATCGCTTTTAGGACAAGATCGGCCATTTTGAGTTTGTGGTGATGCCGTTTGGGTTGTGAACTCTCTAGCCGCGTTCATGGATATGATGAATCGGGTTTCCAACCCTACTTGGATAGGTTCGTCGTTGTGTTCATCGACGATATTTTGGTGTACTCAAGTCGGAAGAGGAGCATGATAAGCACCTTGAGTTGTGTTGGAAGTGTTAAGGGAGAAGAAGCTCATGCCAAATTCAGCAAGTGTGAATTTTAGCTTAAGGAGGTGGCATTCTAGGACATGTGGTATCCGCAGAAGGAATAAGAGTGGATCCTAGGAAGATCGAAGCGAGATTGGATTGGAAACCACCTAGGTCTGTGGTGAGATCCAAGTTTCTTAGGCTTGGTAGGCTATTCTGGAAGGTTAGTGGAAGGATTTTCGTCAATAGCAGCGCCTTTAACAAAGTCGCTAAGGAAGGAAGTACCCTTTGAATGGACTAATAAGCGGCGGGAGAGCTTTGAAAAGCTTAAGAAGGTCTTGTGAGCTCGGTGTTAATTCAAATAGAGGCGGGAAAAAGATTTTTGGTGTCTTGTGGCGCTTGATACGGGTTAGGCTATGTGCTAATGCAAGATGGCAAAGTAGTCGCTTATGCGTCCAGGCGACTAAGGCCTCATGAGGTTAACTACCCAACCCATGATTTAGAGCTAGCGGCGATGGTTTCGCCCTTAAAGTTTGGAGGCACTACCTTTATGGAGAAAGGTCGATTATCTACACAGACCACAAGAGCCTTAAGTATCTCTTGACTCAGAAGGAGTTGAACTTGAGGCAACGAAGGTGGGTGGAATTGTCAAGGACTACGATTGTTCGATAGAATATCATCTGGGCAAGGCGAATGTGGTAGCCGATGCCACGAGTAGGAAGGTTGTGTCGATCTACGGCTTTGTTCGCTCATTTAAGTCGTATGATGACGAAAGCCTGCTTGGCAGAGTTGCAAGTCAAGCCCACATGGTGAAGGAGGTGAAAGAGGGACGATTGGTGATAAGGACTTAAGTACTAAGTTACAGCAAGGAGGATTAAGGGACTATGGCATCAATGATGAAGGAGTGTTGTGCTACAAGGGAAAGGTCTGTATGCCGAGGGATAAGGAGTTGAGACAAAGGATTCTTGGAAGCGCATGGCAGCCTTATGCTATGCATCTGGAGGCATCAAGTTGTATAGAGATCTAAGGGAACAATTTTGGTGGTGCGATGCGAAGCGAGAGGTGGTGAATTTGTGGGAAATGCTTGATGTGTCGACAAGTTAAGGCTGAACACCAAGTCCCATCGAGATTGCTTCAACCAATCAAGTTCCCCAATGGAAGTGGGAAAGAATTACCATGGACTTCGTTAGTGGGCTTCCCCTTACGCCTACTAAGAAGGACTCGGTATGGGTGCTAGTGGACCGTTTGACCAAATTCGCGACTTTATCCCAAAGAAGAGTTGATTATTCCCTTCAGAAGTTGGCCAAGATATATGTGGCGGAGATTGTGAGGTTACATGGAGTACCAAAGTCGATCATCTCTGATAGAGACCCAAGGTTTACGTCTCGATTTTGGAAGGCACTTCATCAAGCTTTAGGCACTAAGTTAGACTTCACTACGACTTTTCATCCACAATCGACAGGCGATCGAGCAGGTTATCTAAGTGTTGGAGGATATGTTGAGAGGTCGTGTAATGGATTTAGAGGAAGTTGGGAAGATTACTTGCCTTTAGTGAGTTCGCCTACAACAACGACTATCAAGCTAGCATTCGGATGGCACCATACGAAGCATTGTATGGAAGGAAGTGTAGAACACCTACTTGTTGGACCGAGTTAGGAGAACGCAGAGTTTTGGGTCCGAAATTAGTGGCGGCGAAGAGAAGGTTGAGTTAATTGCACGGTTGAAGGAAGCCTCGATAGGCGTAAGTCGTCTGCAGACCTTAAGCGAAAGAAAATAGAGTTTGAAGTGGGAGACCAAGTATTCTGAAAGTCTCGCCTTGGAAGAAGGTAATGAGGTTCCGTCGAAAAGGGAAGTTAAGCCCAAGGTTTATAGGGCCTTATCGAGTACTGAAACGAGTTGGGCCAGTGGCATACCAATTGGAGTTGCCATCAGAATTGCAGTAGATGCACGACGTATTTCATGTATCCATGCTACGTCACTCCGATCGGATCCATCTCATGTGGTATCTATTGAAGAAGTGGAGCTAAGGCCGACTTATCCTATGAGGAAGAACCGATTGATTTTGGAGCGAGATGTGAAAGTGCTACTGAAGGAAGGCAGTGCCTCTAGTCAAAGTGTTATGGCGCAATCATGGATCGGAAGAAGCTTCGTGGGAGCGAGAAGAGACCATCGACAAAGATACCCTCAACTATTTTAGTTAGGAAATTTGGGGATGAAATTTTGTTTAAGGGGTAGAAGCGTAACATCTGAAAGGGCCTATGCATTTTCGTTTAATTGTATGAAATGACAAGTTTAAGCACTAAGAATAAATTTTGATATTTTGGAAACACGGAAATGCATGAAAATGGAAACTTGAACATTTTGGAAACTTGAACATTTTGGAAACTTGAACATTTTGGAAACTTGAACATTTGGAAACCTAAACATTTTGGAAATGAACCAAAATGGAAACTGAACATTTTGGAAACTTGAACATGTAAGAAAAATGGCAAATTCTGAGCCGATCGAAAATTTTAGGAAACTTAGAAATGATCGAGAAATGTCAAATTTTAAAGTTCAAAATAGGAAATAAGGGCAAGGGGCCTTAAAAGAAAAAGTTAGAAATTTAGACACACAACAGGCTTGGAAAAGTGGCTGAAGATGTCACTTAGGGCTTAGATAAATGGCGCCATATGCAAGAGAAATGGGCACAGGTTGAGTCACTTGGAAAGCAAATAATGGAGGTTTTAATTTTGCTTCCGTAAAATGAGGTGGATGGCACCTATTTCTAGAAAGGAGGAGTTTTATTTCTTTTAATACTTGATAAATTAAGTGATAAATAAAGGATTTTCTTTGAGGAGATAAATGATGGATTAAACACTTTTATTTTTAAACAAAAGAGATGATATTATCACTTATGAGGAGTAGTGGCCAAGTGAGGGACTCTCCTATTGATAATTTCGGCTAAAGGAGGAGAGTTAGGCTATTCTCTCATCCTTTGCCTAAGTGTGCCGAAAATTCCCTAGCCCCTACTTCTCTCTGCCGAAATTTTCACTAAGCAAAACCCCATCTTCTCTTCTCCTCTCCTTTGTCATTGTTAAGCCAAAATCCTTTTCTTTTGATCCCTGTTAAATCTCCATAGCCGAATCTTTGTGACTCTAAGTAAGAGGTGCAGTCGACTGAGGCATTAAGGTAAGAACAATTAATTCTTGTTCTTCTAATTCTTTTAATCAAGATCTAAGAAATAATCCCTTTTTATGTCTCTTGGCCGAATATCAAAGGAAGAGTTTCGGGATTTCAGATTCAAGGAATTTAAGGTGAGGCACATTCGGCCAAAGGCCAAATTTTATTTATTAAAGTTAGATCAGATCTAACATATGAATTTTAGGAATTTCGACATCACTTAGGGAGCAAGGAATCGATTTTGGGAATCTCATCATAAGGTAAGTGGTTATAATCGGCCAAGGTTCTCTCTTAAATGTCTAGATCTATTTGTTATAATCAGAGACTAATCAAATCAATGGATTTAATGGTTAGCCGATTTCAAGGGAGAAGAACACAAATCTTCGGGATTTGATCACCAATCAAATCGGCAAGCAAGGTAAGTATTAGTAATACCATTCCTATTAGGATTTGGTTTTAAAAGTGAAAAGGTTATTAATGTGTTTTATATGATGGGCCGAATATAGGAATTTACAGATCTAAAGTTAGATCGGGATTTTCGAGATCTCAAGGAACCTATTAAGCAAATCAGGTGTGTACCTATACTAACCTTCAATATGTTATATGGCAAATATTAACTATATGATTATACATAAGAATGTGAATATGGCTAAGTACCCTAATGTGGTACAAAAGTACTCAGGTGCACGTTTCCTACTTCGATAGGATTATGAAATATGTTATTTTATAACATGTGAATATATATATATGAATGTGGAATTAAGTATGTTATGCATGATATAAAATTTATGGGGCATTCGGGATCTTTGTGAAAGGGAAGAAGGTGTTGACTTGGTCTCACCAACGAATATGGTGACTACGGTCACAAAATTTGAATATGGTAACTCGGTTACATTATCCGAATTTGGTAACTTCGGTTACATTATTTGAATATGGTGTCTAATGACACAAATTATATAAGCGATGAGCACATCGATTGCGGCATTGACGCTTGATGGTGTGTAGCGGATGGAGGTTGACTTAGTAGTCCCACGGTGTGACCGGCGTGTACGGTGGTGTGTAGCGGATGGACAAATAGGCTTGGCTTTGGGTTGCATCATCATTTATTTTATATGAATATGAATTTGATATGAACATGTATGCTGATTTGTTGAATGTTAGTCTTGTGTGCACATTGAGTCAGTTGACTCACCCATTGTGGGAACTATTTTCGGTGATGAACAAGGATGTGACCGGAGACGGTAGACCTTGAGGTGGCCATGCTTCATTTGAAGATTTTATGTAATTTGGACCTTATTATTTTTTTAGTACCTTTAATTTTATTTTTGGGTTTTACTTGATGTAATAAGGCCATAAGGCCCGATGGGTTTTTTTCTTATTTTGCTTTACTCTTAACTATTACGTTCTGTAACTATTTAAGACCAAAGTTTAAGAGATATATTTTTTAAAACCTTAAAGATTATTTTGTCACCTTAATAAAATTAGATTTTCAAGATTTATTAAATGGGTTTCCAATCTAAGCCCAACTCAAAATAATAGTTTTCCAAAATTTTACAAAGTAACGAGAATTTATTGAAACCGGTTTACTTAAGGAACATACCAGATCCGGTTCAGGCTCGTGGGCCGGGTGTGGGGTGTTTCAAGATAATTGTGTCATGAGACACCACATTCAGATAATGTAACCGAAGTTACCACATTCAGCTAATGTGACCGAAGTCACCACATTCAGATAATGTGACCGAAGTCACCACATTCAGATAGTGAGGCCGAAGTCATCACATTCACTTCCCCTTTCAAATAACCCGAATGCCCCATATTATTCATATCATGCATATCATACTTAAATTCACATTCATGTAAAGGCCCTACATTCGGCCAACATGGTAATATTTAGCAAAGGCCTATTCGGCCATAAACCAAATCCTAGCGTGATTTGTGTACTTACTATATTAATGCCGATTGAATAAAAATCAAATCTAAAAACTTGTATTCTTCCCCTTTGAAATCGGCTACTCACTAGATCCCTTGAATCGATTAGTTTTCACTTAAAACACATAGTAATAGATCTACTACAAAATAGGGTCTTGGCCGAATATTCATAGTCACTTACCTTAAGGATCTTAAATCACGAAATTCACCGAATAACTAGGGAACACGCGACCTATGGTGTACCTTCTGAAAAGAACTTCTCCTTCCATGATTCGCCAAGATTAATAATCGAAATTAGTCCTTAAATTTTGATAAGTCTAAAATATAAAAGAATGGAAACTAAACTTGGATCTTACCCTTATTTCAAGGAATCGATTGCACCTTCACTTCAACCTTCAGAGATTCAAATATGGCTAAATGATGCTCTCACAACTTTCGACTTTTGGAGGATTAGAAAGAAAGAGAAGGAAGAATAAAAGCGTAGATGAGAGAGGAGAATCTGCTTGAAATTCGCAAAGGAAGAGTGAATGAATGAATGGCCTTCTCTTCCTTTTATAGCAGAAATTACTAGCTAGAGTCCTTAACTTGGCCACCACTCTTCCTATGTGATAATTATCACTTTATCAAAAGAATTAATCCAACAATTATCTCCTCATTAGCAAAAATTCTAAAGGAAATAAAACTCCTCTTTTAAGAGCCCACATGCCGTCCACCTCTCTGCTCTTTGTAGGAAAATAAAACTTCTTCTATTTGCTTTCTAAGTGACTCGATCCCTGGCCCAAATACACTTGCATGTGGCGCCATTTCAGAGGCCCTAAGTGGCATCTTCAGGCCACTTTTCCAAGCCTATTTGTGTGTCAATTTTCACATACTTTTTCTCTTAAGGCCATCTTGCCTTAATTTCCTCTTTTAAGCTTTAAAACTCGACATTTCTAAGTCATTTCTAAGTTTCCAAAAATTTTCATTTGGCTCTTTAAGCTTGACATTTCCTAGGTTTCCAAAATGTTCACTTTCCTCTTTTAACTTAAGTTTCCAAAATGTTTACTTTCCTCTTTTAGCTTAGGTTTCCAAAATGTTTACTTTCCTCCTTTTGAAACTTAACATTTCTAAATCATTTCCAAGTTTCCTTACATTTCCTTACATTTCCATACATTTCCTTACATTTCCATACATTTCCATACATTTCAATACATTTCCATACATTTCCATACATTTTCATACATTTCCATACATTTCTATGCATTTCCAAGGTTCTAAAATGCACACCACATATAACGATAAACATGCTATTTCATAAAATTAAGCAAAATGCACACAATGGGATTGAACCTCTTCCTCAAAGTACTTCACTTGATGCCATAACACTTGCACCTTAGGTGGCGTCCCTTGCCACTTTTCCACATCACTTCTTGTTTTAACTTAAAACCAATAATTGTCCAAAGCTTTCTCTTCCATCCTAGGATTTTAAAACCCTTAATTCACTTCCAAACACCGCCAAAACCTACTACTCATGAATTATGCACAAACGCGTAACCCCTAATCTAGGATGTTACACTGAGGCTTAGCTAGCTAAAGGTACTCAGTAGCCACCAAGAGGTCGTGGACCAGGTCGTGGTGGTAATGGTAACGGACGTGGACAAGGTGCACCGGGTCAAGGTAATGGTGTTAGAGGTAACACGGAGGCAAGACAGCCAGGATTGGTCTATACTGTCAGGCGTCGTGAGGACGGCGATGCACCTGAGGTGATAACTGGTACATTCTTCATCTCTGATGTACCTGTTACTGCTTTGATAGATATCGAATCTACCCACTCGTATGTTGCTAGTGCTATATCTAGAAACCTAAATATTAGATCTAAGATTACCGATAGAGAGATGACGGTAATTAGTCCTTTAGGATAGTCAGTAATAGTGAATAAATTATTCAGAGATGTGCCCTTAGAGATTCAAAGAGAGGTATTTCTAGCGAACTTAATGGAATTACCTTTTGGCGAGTTTGATCTCATTTTGGGCATGGATTGGTTGGTGAAGCATCGAGCGAATTGAATTGTGCCAAAAGCGGATGTCAATTAGGACGTGGATGATGAGGAGATAATAATGATAGGCGACGAAGAAACTTTTGGCAAATGTGGTATCGACTTTGAAGGCGAGAAAAGTTGGTGTGAAAAGGGAATAGAGCATTCCTAGCATTCATCAGTGCTTTGGATGCCAAGGATTTATCAGTAGAAGGTGTGAGAACGGTGAAAGAATTTCCAGATGTCTTTCCCGAAGAACTTCTGGGTCTACCTCCAGATCGAGAAGTAGAATTTGGCATTGAGCTTTTACCCGGAACTGCTCCGGTGTCTATTGCTCCTTATAGAATGGCACCGAAAGAGTTAGCAGAGCTTAAAGCTCAAATTCAAGAACTGCTAGATCGGGAATTTATTCGACCAAGTATGTCTTCGTGGGGAGCACCGATTTTGTTATTCAAGAAGAAGGATGGGTCAATGCGTATGT
The DNA here is from genome assembly GCA_025506655.1 of Gossypium rotundifolium. Taxonomy (NCBI): domain Eukaryota; kingdom Viridiplantae; phylum Streptophyta; class Magnoliopsida; order Malvales; family Malvaceae; genus Gossypium; species Gossypium rotundifolium. The sequence goes on from CP106726.1 coordinate 86,506,143, forward strand.
GCATTGATTATAGGTAGTTGAATAAATTAACGATCAAGAATAGGTATCCATTGCCGAGAATCGATGATCTGTTTGATCAATTAAAAGGAGCTTCAGTCTTTTCCAAGATTGATTTGAGATCGGGTTATCATCAACTCAAGGTAAAGGAGGCAGATATTCATAAGACGGTATTTTGAACTCGTTATGGACATTATGAGTTTTTAGTGATGCCGTTTGGTTTGACTAATGCACCAGCTGCATTTATGGACATGATGAATCGAGTCTTTCAGCCTTATTTAAACCAGTTCATAGTAGTGTTCATAGATGACATTTTGGTATATTCGAGGAATGAAGAAGAGCATGACTCTCATCTACGTATTGTGTTGCAAATTTTGCGAGATAAGCAACTATATGCCAAATTCAGTAAGTGTGAATTTTGGTTGAAGGAAGTGACTTTCTTGGGTCATGTGGTGCCAGCTGAAGGAATAAGAGTTGATCCTCGAAAGGTAGAGGCATGTTGGATTGGAAACCGCCAAAGTCGATGAGTGAGATCCAAAGTTTCTTAGGTTTGGTGGTTATAATAGACGCTTTGTTGAGGGTTTTTCGTTGATTGCTGCACCCTAACTAAGTTGTTGCGAAAGGAAGTCTTGTATGTATGGACCGATAAACAACGGAAAGTTTGGAAACCAAGAAGATTCTAACTAAGCGCCAATCTTGATTCAACCAGGGCCAAAAAGAGTTCTTGTTTCTTGTGATCGTCACACGGGTTTAGGATGTGTAATAATGCAAAGTGGAAAAGTGGTAGCTTATGCTTCTCAACAATTGAGGCGCATGAAGTCAATTATCCTACTCATGATTTGGAGTTGGTCATGGTAGTGTTTTCATTAAAGATTTGGAGGTGTTATCTATACGGTGAGAAGTCAATTATTTATCTGGGACCATAAGAGTCTTAAGTATCTCCTTACCCAAAAGGAGTTAAATTTAAGACAACGGAGATGGGTGGACTTATTAAAGGATTATGATTTCTCAATCGAGTATCATCCTGGAAAGGCTAACGTTGTGGCAGACGTGTTGAGTCAAAAGGTTATATCAGAGTTGAGAGCAATGTTTGCTCATCTCAGTTTGTATGAGGATGGCAGTTTATTAGCGGAACTTCAGGTGAAGCCTCTGTGGTTGGAACAAATCAAGGAAAAGCAATTATCCGATGAAAAGTTTAGACCTTTAATACAACAAGCTGAAAGTGGTGTAATAGGAGATTTTGGTTTGAACAAAGATGGTGTACTGTGTTTCCGTCGAAGGGTTTGTATGCCCGAGGATTCGAATTTGAGGCAAATGATTCTTCTAGAGGCGCATAGTAGCCCTTATGCTATGCACCCCGGAGGAAATAAGATGTATCGGGATCTCTATGAATAGTATTGGTAGCCAAAGTTAAAACGGGAAGTTACTGATTTTGTGGGAAAGTGTTTGACTTGTCAACAAGTAAAGGCGAAACATCAATTACCGTCGAGATTGTTGCAACCAGTAAAGATTCCATTATGGAAATGTGAGCGGATAACGATGGATTTTGTTAGTGGGTTACCCTTAACACCTACTAAGAAAGATCCTGTCTGGGTGGTAGTGGATCGATTAATGAAGACTGCTCATTTTCTACCAATTTGTACGGATTACTCATTGCAGAAGTTGACTAAACTGTATGTATCTGAAATCGTGAGGTTGCATGGGGTACCAGTGTCTATCATATCGGACAGGGATCCTCGGTTTACATCACGATTTTGGAAAGCTTTACATGAGGCTCTGGGTACAAAGTTAAACTTTAGTACGGCTTTTCACCCTTAGCCGGATGGTCGATCGAAAAGAGTAATCCAGTTTTGGAAGACATGTTAAGAGGTTGTGTGATTGATTTGAGAGGCGCTTGGGAAGATTTTCTCTGCTTGGCGAGTTTGCGTATAACAACGATTATCAATCCAAGATTCGGATGGCACCTTATGAAGCGTTATATGGTCGTAGGTGTGGTACTCCTACTTGTTGGACCGAATTAGGGGAACGACAACTTTTGGGTCCTAAATTGATATCGAGAGCGGAAGAAAAAGTAAAGGTGATTGACGCGGTTAAAGGAAGCTTGGATAGACAAAAGTCGTATGCGGATCTGAAGCGTAAAGATGTCGAGTTTGCGGTGGGAGATCGGTCTTTTGAAAGTTTCACCGTGGAAAAAGATTTTCAGATTCGGAAGGAAAGGCAAGTTGAGCCCTAGGTTCATTGGACCGTACCGTGTGTTGAAGCGTGTAGGATCAGTGGCCTATCAACTTGATTTACCTTCGAAATTGAGTCAAATTCATAGTGTTTTCCATGTTCCTATCTTTGAGGCGCTATAGATCGGATCCATCGCACATAGTACCGATGAAGAAGTGGAATTAAGGTCAGATTTGTCTTTTGAGGAGGGACCAGTGAGAATCTTAGACCGAGATGTTAAGGTGTTAAGAAAGAAGACTGTACCACTGGTCAAGGTTTTATGGCGAAATCACGGAACGGAGGAAGCTATGTGGGAGCCTGAGGATGCAATTCGACAACAATATCCTCATCTCTTTTAGCCAGGTAAATTTCGAGGACAAAATTTTCTTTCAGGAGGGTAGAGTTGTAATATCCTAAAATTTGAGTATTTAATTGATGCATGTTTTAGTGCTTAACTTGATTATAAAAAAAGTTTTCATGTTTAGTATGGTCTTGAGAAGACTTGAGAACTATTCGGACTTAGAATAAATTTTAGTAAGGAGTATTTAATTGAAGTGGATCAAGTGATCTTGAGGTTTAAGTAAAATTAAGTGTTAAAAACTAGCACAAGATAAGCTAGTAGCAAGGTGGAGTTGGCGCATGCATGTTTGCTTGAGGGGAGAGGTTCGAATCTCCTAGCATGCAAGTTGAAGCTTTTATTTTTGCTTTTCCTTAGCAAGTGTCGGTCATGGATAAGAATTGATGAGTTGGATTATTTTTTTTTTATGGCAAGAAGATCATGGGAATAAGGCAAGTGATAACTTAGGGAAAGGAATCATATGGAAAAGGCATGTGAGGGGGACATAAGGCTTAAAACAAGGGCCCTATTTTGGAAAGCTTTGAATGGCTAATTGTCGATGAACTTGGATGGTTTTAGGGGCTAGGGGGGATGGCGAATTTTTGGTTAGCATTGGGTAAGGTAGATGCTAGCTTTGGTCATTTTCATTTTGGCATTTTGGTGTATCAATAGCTTTCTCTCAAAATCTTTCTCTCAAACTTATTCCCTAGCCGAAAATGTCTTGAACAATAGGTAAAATTTGTGTTTTGTTTTGGCCATTTCATTTTGACCATTTCGGTATTACCTTACTTTCTCCCAAAAATCTTTTTCTCCTTGTGCTGAAACCATACATTCTTGAAGGGCATTTTCTTTTCTTTTTCTTTTCACCCTTGCCCAACGTACCATTGGCTTAACCACTCTTTCTTTGCTTTTCTTTTACCATTGATAAAAGAATTATAAACCTATCATCTTCTTTCTTTTTCTTTCTGTAACACCCTGAATTAGGGGTTATTTGTAATTTAAATAAATTCCATGTGGGCTTCAAGAAATAAATAAATATGATTTTATTTGGCATGATTTAGGGTCTAGAAACAACCCGAATTAGGTTGAAGTTGGAATTAAAAAACTCTTTTAAGGTACTTAAATGAAAGGAGCTAGGAGAAGTTAGGGCTTAAATAAAATTTAGGAGGAACATGACACAAGAATGGGCTTGGTACAAGTGGCTTGTGCGCCTAAGAGAGTTGCTAGGGGGTTCGAGCCTCGGCGAGAACAAGGGGAAATGTTTTTTTCCTTGTGGGCTTTTTAGGCGTTAGGCCTAGGAAGGCCTTATAATTAAATTAGGGGCTTATTGACATGAAAGGCGGTGGGCGGAGTGGCTTGGGGCGCCACTTAAGGGTGTTAGCACGAAGGTCGCGGGTTTGAAATGCAAGGGGCAAGGAGTGTTATTTTGGGCTTTAGCGCTAAAAGAGAAAAGGGCTCGGTATAAGGCTTTATAAATAAATGGTGGGAGTATTTAACATGAAAATCCAAAGGGAAGAGTTGGTTTGGAAGCGCTTAAAGAAATTGCTGCTTTGCTTGAAGTCATTGGTTCGAGTCCAAGAAGCATTTGGATTTTTATTTTTCCTCTTTCTTCTTTGGCGTGAAGGAGAGAAAAATTGGCATGATTTTGGACTCTTCAAAGTGATAGAGTTTGAGCTTATTTTTTGCTAATAATCGGTTTGGAAGGGGGAGTTTTAGTGTTTTATTTGCTATAAAATTGTTGAGGGATTAGGGGATTAAAAGTATGATAAAATTAGATTTATCTTTGATAAATCAAGGCTGGGAATTATCACAAATTAAGAGAGTGTTTGCCGAAAATTGGAGACTTTGGGGGGGCTATCCATATCTATTTTGTACAGGAAAGATGTGCCAAATTTGAACCAATTTTCTTTTCTTTTCTCCAAAATTTGCTGCTGCCGAAACCCCTTTGTTGCATTGCCCAAATTATCAAAAAAAAATTCCAGCTTCTCTTGTTCTTCTTAAATCGAAAATACTCCTTCTTCTTTTAATTTTACTGCTGGCCGAAACTACTCCAACCTTTGCCCAAAAATCCTTCAAAAAATTTCCTCCTTCTTCTTTCCCTAGTAGCCGAACCTAACTCTAAAATTTCAGCCCTCCATTTGAGTTTAGTCGAATCTCCCTTAAGGGAAAAGGGTGTTTTCTCTTCATCGAAGATAGCCGAACCCCTCTCACAACATTAAGAGGTGCTGCCAATTTTCAATAAGTGAGGAAGCTTTGGGATTTATTTTCCAAGGTGAGTTGGTAAGCACATTCGCCAAGGGCCTTTCAATTAAAAAGTTTATGATTAAATGTCAAAAACTAACGTGTGCCATGGATTTAGGGACTAATTTAGGCTTGAGTTTGATTGGAAATCAAATCCATTCAAGGTAAGTCTGCAAAGAACCCTTGGTATGAATTGGGTTTGGCGAATAGGCCTTTGGTACTATGATAATGTTTGGTCGATTATAGGGCAAGATCTAGTGTTGTAGATCGGATCTTGAGGATCTAGGAATTAGGTAGAAAGCAGTGTGTAAACTCTTTACACACTTTATTAATAAACTTGTGTATAAATTTTGGTAGTGATCTATGATATGCTTGTGGGCTTAAACATGGAATCCGGGTAAGTCCCCTAACTTGTGATTTTTGATATATGATTTGCATGCCATCACATGATGATTAAATGCTACGGTATGATTTATGAAAATTGTTATAAAAGCATGTGATGGTGGGATTGATGAGAGGAGGGATGAATTATGGATCGTCGTCGGTGGTTTTGACCACAAGATGGGTTAGCCCCATCAAATTATTTGTGACCTTTGGTCATCGGTGGTTTTGACCACAACGATTGATTATTTGCGACTAAGTCCCGGTGGTTTGGTACCACCATGGTTTTGACCACACTTGATATATTGTGACCTATGGTCATCGATGGTTTTGACCACACGATAGGTTGGCCCCATCATTTGATTTGTGACTCTAAGTCATCGATGGTTTTGACCACCGATGGTTTTGACCACACCGGGTAGTTAAGGAGTATGGATGGTTAGGTTGGGTTGCATGTGCATGTGCATGTTTATTAATGACTTGTGTATGAGTTGCTTTCTGGGTGGGGATTACACACCGAGTCTTGGTGACTCACCCCTTCCATTACCATTTCTGAGATGAGTAGGTCGGAGATGGGCCGGAGAGGACTCGAGGCTGACCCGCTTATCATTGGATTTGAAATTTCTTTGTTTTAGTTATTTTTTTTTTAAGTCCTTTTAATTTGGGATGTAATTAGAAATGAGCATGGTCAATTTGAGCCACCTTTGACTGCAAAACCACTTAGAAAAATGGGAGGGTTTGGGTAAAAATATAGGCTAAAAAATGGGCTTAGAGGAAAATGAGGCTGATTTAAAAATGGGTAGGGCCTCAGTAAGAATTTCTTGGCAGGCACTTACCCATTACCAAATCATTAAAGGCCAAAAAAAATATTTTTAAATATTATTTTCTTATTATTTTCTCTTTATTTTGCTACCATTTTACTATTATGTTTCTATTATTTTGTTGTTATTGTTTAGATATTATATAAAACTTATTTTATTGTTAATTTTGTTATTATTTTAAAGATATTTGTTAATTTTGTTATTATTTTAGAGGCATTTTCTTGTTAAGTTGCATCTATTTTAGTGTTATTTAAGTCTACATATTTTTAAAATTTATTTTCAATTTGTTGAAAAATATTTATTTTGATTTTTTAATATTTTTGATGTATTATATATATTTAAAATTATATAAAATAATATAAAAAATTAATACTGGTAGTAGCTTTAGACTGGGTTTTAATATTTTATATGGGCGGGCTTGGGCAAAATTTTAGGCCCATTTTTGGGCCGCGGCTTAGCGAGTTCGATGAGCAGACCTAAATTTTTAGTTGGGCCCGACCGAACAAGTTCTACCGACCCATGCTCACCTCTAACTATTGGTATAATTTACCCAAAATAGAATTTATTGCATCTTTATTTCATTTTACTAATTTACAATATTAAAATAATAAAATATATAATTTTATATTATTATCTATTTATTTTATAATTAAATTTAAATAAAATTATTTTAAAAATATTTAATTGAAATTCAAGTTAGGTAGGGTTGAAAACAAAATAAATTCATTGATCTGAGTAGAGTGAGCATGGGTTTGGGCCACTTGGCACCAAAACCTTAGAAAAATGGGAGGTTTGGGTAAAATATAGGCTAAAAAATGGGCTTGGGCGGAAAATGAGGCTGTTTAAAAATGGGCAGACCTCGTAAGAATTTTCTTGGCGGGCAATTTTTTACCTACCGAAATCATTAAAGGCCAAAAAAATATTTTTAAATATTATTTTCTTATTATTTTCTCTTTATTTTGCTACCATTTTACTATTATGTTTCTATTATTTTGTTGTTATTGTTTAGATATTATATAAAACTTATTTTATTGTTAATTTTGTTATTATTTTAAAGATATTTGTTAATTTTGTTATTATTTTAGAGGCATTTTCTTGTTAAGTTGCATCTATTTTAGTGTTATTTAAGTCTACATATTTTTAAAATTTATTTTCAATTTGTTGAAAAATATTTATTTTGATTTTTAATATTTTGATGTATTATATATATTTAAAATTATATAAAATAATATAAAAATTAATCTGGTAGTAGGGTTAAGCCTGGTTTTAGTATTTTTATATGGTAGGGCTTGGGCAAAATTTTAGGCCCATTTTTGGGCCCGGCTTGCCTTGAGTTCGATGAACTGCCTAAATTTTTAGTTGGGCCGACAGAACCCGGCCTACCAGCCCATGCTCACCTCTAGATGTAATAAGGCATTATTATTATTTTGGATGTTTATTTTATTGCTTTATTTTATTCATGTTATATTACAAATGGAATTTTATAAATATTAATTAGGCAGGTTAAAAATAACTTTTTCAACTAAGTAACTTCTACGGGTTTTCTAAATATGTTACCATCAGGTAACAAAAATAAACCAAGTCAACTACAACTTTGATGATTTAAAATTTTACATGATCAAATGTTTTCAAAGGATTTACCAAGCCAACTATATTTATAAAAAGCCCAACTGAGTTTTCAAACACCGTTTTCATACCTTAGCCAAATTTTATCAAGTTTTCACCAAACTTTCAAAATGATTCAAATTATTTTACTCCGTGACATACCAGATCCGGTCAGGACTCATGGGTCGGGTTTGGGGTGTTACATTTTTGGTATCAGAGCCCGATTTAAAACTCGACTGTGGGGGGCCCAAGCCCAAAATGTTTTGTTTTTATGTTAGTAGGCCTTATTGGAATGTTTTGAAACTGTTTTTGGCTTGAACAGCATGGCACTGAGTCTCCGGCACCAATCCGCCCAGGTAAATAATTCTGTCTATTTTCTTGTGAATATTTGATGAGGGGTAGAAGGGTAAATTGGGACGTAGAATATTAGAATAAGAAATTATTGAACCCAAGGGCTAGCATACCTCAACTATGCATAAGATTTAATAATTCCCTAAACAACCCTGTGAGTTGTCACTAAGCAAGGGATGTGGCAATCGTTATACGCATGTCTAGGATTGGATTCGATGGGAGCACGGTATTTAAGCGGTCCAGTGACTCACCTCCTACTCACTCGAATCCTACACAGTGCGTAATGCAGTTCATCCTAGGCGAGACGACACACTCACAAAGCTAAACTCGATAACTAAAACCCGAAAGGGACTAGCCGTTTGTTTTGAAGTAATTAAAACCTTGTTTTAAAAAAATGACCAAAAACCCTCGACGAAAAATGACCAAAATACCCACGGCTTATAAATTACCAAAATACCCTCCGTATGAAAAATTTTCAAATAGAAATTTTCAAAATATCCTTGTTTTGTGAAATCACTTAGAATCCAATTTTGGAAATTATTTTGTGGAAATACCACGATTATGTAAAATTACTAAAATACCCTTAGGGGTAAAATTACGAAAACACCCTTGAATCATGAAATTTCCAAAATACCCACGGATTTAATCAAAAATTTCATGCCCAAAAAACTGTACCTTGCAAAATATCAAAAAACATCATGATTTTGTAAAATTACAAAATTGCCCCTAACCTACAAAATTACCAGAATACCCCTGACTTTCAAAATTTTGCAACATCACTATTTTGGAAAGTGCAATTATCAAAAGAGCCCTCAAAGTTTTACAACTTTTGAAACATCCTGATTTATCAAATTTTACAAATTTACCTCGATTTGTGGAAAATTACCAAAATGCCCCTGAGTTTCAAAATCACCAAAGGCCCCCGAATTTCAAAATTTTTCAAAATGCCCGGGGAATTAAGAGTTTTAAAATAATTTTGACAAAATCATCCGAGAACACATATTTTGGAAAAATTACGAAAATACCCCTATAGGACAAATTACGAAAATACCCACAGGTAGTGGAAAATAATCACCATGAAATCAACAATGTCTCTTTGGATGAATGAATGGAAAGCGTGTGTTTGTATGTTTACTGAAAGAACCACCCTTAAAACTCCTATCATAAAATTTCTTCGCGGATAACCAAGTGAAATACTAATGCAGAAAATTCTTAAACAGATAAACGCGATCATTAGAATGAGTTCAAGAGGTCGTGGACGTCCGTCGGCGTGCGTGGTAGAGGTAGGATGACCTGCCGAGCCCACGAGGTCTGGTCATGGGTCCGAAATGAGATGCGGATCTGCCGACGCCTAAACCGAGTTTCGTGGATCGGGACAGTGGTAACGACGTAGTATCCCAAGCGATGCTACGAGTGTTAGAACGAGTAGCTGAGGCTGGCGTGGGTGTAAGAACCCGTAAATCTGTGGCTAAACGACTCCGGGCTAACGGAGTAGAAGTATTCAGAGGAGTATCCGGAGTGGCGCCCAGTGTGGCGGAGTATTGGTTGGAATCCACTGAAAGGATTATGGGTGATTTGGATTTCACCGCTGAGGAGAAATTGAAGGGTATCATCTCCTTACTTCGGGATGAGTCATATCAGTGGTGGCTCACCGTAAGGGATGGAACGGTGGCTGAAAATCTTACTTGGGAATTCTTCAGGGAAGCTTACCAAAAGAAGTATATTGGAACTAGCTATGTAGACACACAGTGAAAGGCTTTTTTGAAGTTGGTTCAAGGTAATAAGTCAGTGGCGGAGTATGAGGCCGAATTTCTCCGGCTGAGTAGGTATGCTCGTGGTATTGTGGGTATCGAGCATGAGCGCTGTGTTAGATTTGAAGATGGGTTGAGAGATGAGCTGAGAATGATGATAGCTCCACAACAGGAACGGGAGTTTGCTGTCTTAGTGGAGAAGTCTAAAGTTGCTGAGGGAGTAAGACAGTCCGTTAAGCGGAACCAAGAACGGAATTGAAATAAGAGGAGCTCAGAACCTTCAAGGTTCTCGGGTAATGAACAGAAGAGGACGAGGTTTGATGGGTCGAATCAAGCTGCTAGGCCTGCTGCTGCTACTAATCCTCAATGGCCACCACGGTGTGATAAGTGTGGCAAGTTTCACAAGGGGGAGTGTTGGAATGGTAATCGTGGATGCTTTGAATGTGGGTCTATGGAGCATCGAGTTAGAGACTATCCTAAGAAGGCAGCTAGGCTGAGAACGGAAGGTCAGGATCGTGCACCGAACAGAAGGGATAACCAACAACCACAGAGGGGTTGAGGCGTGAGTTAGGGTAATGGAAATGGTAGCAGGCGTGGCCAAGGTCTTTGAAGGTGCAGAGGCGAGGCAACCAAGGTTGGTTTATCTGATTGGCCGTCATGAGGAGGAGGATGTGCGGATGTGACAATGGTATGTTCCTTACTCGGAATACCCTTAATTGCTTTGATTATTGTAGAGTTTTCTTGTTTTACTAGGGAAGTGCACAAACCTTGGTTGTGAGCTTAGAGATTGTGCCTAGGAAGTAAGATAGTTCTATTAAGATCAGAGTGCACAGCATAAGCGTAGCACGGTGAGTTAAGGTGTACGACTATTCGTTAGTAAGTAATTTCGAGGACAAAATTATTTTTAAGGGGGGTAGAATTGTAACACCCTGAATTAGGGGTTATTTGTAATTTAAATAAATTCCATGTGGGCTTCAAGAAATAAATAAATATGATTTTATTTGGCATGATTTAGGGTCTAGAAACAACCCCGAATTAGGTTGAAGTTGGAATTAAAAAAACTCTTTTTAAGGTACTTAAAAGAAAGGAGCTAGGAGAAGTTAGGGCTTAAATAAAATTTAGGAGGAACATGACACAAGAATGGGCTTGGTACAAGTGGCTTGGTGCGCCTAAGAGAGTTGCTAGGGGGTTCGAGACTCGGCAGGAACAAGGGGGAAATGTTTTTTTTCCCTTGTGGGCTTTTTGGGCGTTAGGCCTAGGAAGGCCTTATAATTAAATTAGGGGGCTTATTGACATGAAAGGCAGGTGGGCGTAGTGGCTTGGGGTGCCACTTAAGGGTGTTGGAACAAAGGTCGCGGGTTCGAAACGCAAGGGACGCAAGGAGTGTTATTTTTGGGCTTTGGCGCTAAAAGAGAAAAGGGCTCAGGTATAAGGCTTTATAAATAAATGGTGGGAATATTTAACATGAAAGTCCAAAGGAAGAGTTGGTTTGGGGCACTTAAAGGGTCTGCTCTTGCTGCTTGGGGTCGCTGGTTCGAGTCCAAGAAGCAGCATTTGGATTTTTATTTTTTCCTCTTTGCTGCTGGCGTGAAGGAGAGAAAGAATTGGCATGATTTTGGACTCTTCAAAGTGATAAAGTTTGAGCTTATTTTTTTTGCTAATAATCGGCTGGAAGGGGGGAGTTTTAGTGTTTTATTTGCTATAAAATTGTTGAGGGGATTAGGGGATTAAAAGTTTGATAAAATTAGATTTATCTTTGATAAATCAAGGCTAGAAATTATCACAAATTAAGAGAGTGTTTGCCGAAAATTAGAGACTTTGGGGGGCTGTCCATATCTGTTTTGTACAGCAAAGATGTGCCAAAGTTGAACCAATTTTCTTTTCTTTTCTCCAAAATTTGCTACTGCCGAAACCCCTTTGTTGCATTGCCCAAATTATCAAAAAAATTCCAGCTTCTCTTGTTCTTCTTAAACCGAAAATACTCCTTCTTCTTTTAATTTTGCTGCTGGCCGAAACTACTCCAACCTTTGCCCAAAAATCTTTCAAAAAATTTCCTCCTTCTTCTTTCCCTAGTAGCCGAACCTAACTCTAAAATTTCAGCCCTCCATTTGAGTTTAGCCGAATCTCCCTTAAGGGAAAAGGGTGCTTTCTCTTCATCGAAGATAGCCGAGCCCCTCTCACAACATTAAGAGGTGCTGCCAATTTTCAATAAGTCAGGGAAGCTTTCGGGATTTATTTTCCAAGGTGAGTTGGTAAGCACATTTGGCCAAGGGCCTTTCAATTAAAAAGTTTATGATTAAATGTCAAACTAACGTGTGCCATGGATTTAGGGACTAATTTAGGCTTGAGTTTGATTGGAAATCAAATCCATTCAAGGTAAGTCCACAAAGAACCCTTGGTATGAATTGGGTTTGGCGAATAGGCCTTTGGTACTAACAGTAATGTTTGGTCGATTATAGGGGCAAGATCTAGTGTTGTAGATTGGATCTTCGGGATCTAGGAATTTCGGTAGAAACAGGTGTGTAAACTCTTTACACACTTTATTAATAAACTTGCTATATTATTGTCTTGTGTATAAATTTTGGTAGTGATCTATGATATGCTTGTGGGCTTAAACATGGAATCCGGTAAGTCCCCAACTTGTGATTTTGATATATGATTTGCATGCCATCACATGATGATTAAATGCTACGGTATGATTTATGAAAATTGTTATAAAAGCATGTGATGGTGGGATTGATGAGAGGAGGGGGATGAATTATGGACTGTCGTCAGTGGTTTTGACCACAAGATGGGTTGGCCCCATCAAATTATTTGTGACCTATGGTCATCAGTGGTTTTGACCACAACGATTGATTATTTGCGACTAAGTCCCAGTGGTTTGGTACCACCAGTGGTTTTGACCACACTTGATATATTGTGACCTATGGTCATCAGTGGTTTTGACCACACGATCGGTTGGCCCCATCATTTGATTTGTGACTCTAAGTCATCAAGGTTTTGACCACCGTGGTTTTGACCACACGGGTAGTTAAGGAGTATGTATGGTTAGGTTGGGTTGCATGTGCATGTTTATTAATGACTTGTGTATGAGTTGTTTTACCGGGTGGGGGATTACACACTGAGTCTTGGTGACTCACCCCCTTCCATTACCATTTTGCAGATGAGTAGGTCGCGAGATGGAGCCGGAGAGGACTCGAGGCGGCCCTGCTTATCATTGGATCTGAAATTTCTTTGTTTTAGTTATTATTATTTATTTTCTAAGTCCTTTTAATTTGGGATGTAATAAGGCCACTATTATTTTTTGGATGTTTATTTTATTACTTTATTTTATTCATGTTATATTACAAATGGAATTTTATAAATATTAATTAGACCGGTTAAAAGCAACTTTTTCAACTAAGTAACTTCTACGGGTTTTCTAAATATGTTACCATCGGGTAACAAAAATAAACCAAGTCAACTACAACTTTGATGATTTTAAATTTTACATGATCAAACGTTTTCAAAGGATTTACCAACCCAACTATATTTATAAAAAGCCCAACTGAGTTTTCAAACACCGTTTTCATACCTTAGCCAAATTTTATCAAGTTTTCACCAAACTTTCAAAATGATTCAAATTATTTTACTCCGTGACATACTAGATCCGATCAGGACTTATGGGCCGGGTTTGGGGTGTTACACTTTCTCTGTTCTCTCTTGGAAACCGAATCAACATCATCTCTTTCTTTCATCTCTCATGGCCGAATGTTGCTAAGCACTATCTCCTTCAATTTTTCCTTCATAACCGAATCTTCTTTCTACTCACAACTTAATCAATCGGTAAGTGGCTAGTATAATATGTTGGAATTTGTTATTCTTTTGTGCCGAATCTTGTGGTGTGGGATGATCTTTTGGATTGAGATCATCATCATACCATATCTAATTCCAACCTTTTCTCTATCATAGAAATTTAGCGGAGGGCCGAAACTCAAGTGTTCGTAAATATCGTGGATTGTTGAAATCGGATTTAAAGTGTTAAAGGTAAAGGATTTTCAAGGTAAACCGATTACACTTTCAAGTCTTTAGTTTTAGGTTTTCAAAAATATTGTTAAGACTAATGATTCCTTGTCTTTGAAGACAATCAAAATAGGGACGAAAAGGGCGAGAAATAGTGTTGGAAGAGGGTGGTTCTATTAATCCCCTAAGTTTAAGAGAAGGATTGTTTGTGAATCGAGATTTTCCACCGGGTTGTGGACCTTCATCCAAAAAAATCAATTATTCAAGTCGACGTACTCGAACCACTATTTACTCGGGTATTGAACCTTTGATCGAGAGAAATCGTAAATAGTGGTTGTTCGAGATTCCGAGGTAAGATCTAGATCGCTCAATATTAGAATAGTTTATTATTAAATTTTAGTGTTCTAATCCTTGAATGTGTGTTTAGATATCGACGACGGCAGAGTGTAGTTCTCACGATGTCGGTGTGTAATTTCACACTATGTCTCATGGGTTAGATGACTATACAATGATTAAAGTTGGATTAAAAATCGCAAAGTTGGTGAAATCGAAAAATATGGTATTATTGACACTTTAGTGTTAAGATCATGAAATCGGTATTAAGATCGTGAAAATTTTGGAAATCGCCCTTAATGGCTAAAACATTAATAAGTGATAAATTTGGGCCATATGTGATATTTGATAAATTTGGGCCATATATGTCATATTTGATAAATTTGGGCCATATATATGATATTTGGTAAATTTGGGCCATATGTGATATTTGGCAAATTTGGGCCATTTATGTGATATTTGATAAATTTGGGCCATATATGTGATATTTGATAAATTTGGGCCATATATGTGATATTTGATAAATTTGGGCCATATGTGATATTTGGCAAATTTGGGCCATATGCGATAATCGATAAATGGGCTTTCAGTGAAAATTGATAATTGGGCCATTTATGATAATGGATAAATGGGCTATATGTGAAATGTGTTTTAATGGGCAAAAATTCATAAATTATAATATGGTTTTCTTTACAAATATTTTGTAATGCATAAACATGATTGCATGGGTTGGGATCAATGATGAAGAGAAGAAAGACTTAATGCCAGAATTCTAGATAGGTGACTCTGTCACAATGGCCGTTGCCCGAAATCTAGATCGGTGGTTTTACCACAATTATTTAAATGGTCGTTACCACAAATATGATATTGGGCTTAAAGCCTACTTGATGTGTTGGCGGGTGGGTGACTAAAGCTCCCCACAGTGTCTTTGGTTGGATGCAGGGGTGTGTAGCGGATGGAAATCTAGGTTTGGTTTTGGGAATTGCATATCATTTGCATTGTTATTTTTAAATGCTAAATTATTTTTTATATTTTGAATGGGCTTAGGCCCAAATAAGTGTTTAAATGGTCTTGGCCAGTGGACTATGGTAAGTGAGTTACACTGAGTTCTAAGTAACTCACCCCATTTTTTTTACCCTCTCGTAATAACAATTGATGGACACTTGGGTGGAGATGACTTCGTGGGAGGCTATATTACAAATGGTGGTTTATAAAACTTTGAGACTTCTTTTATGATTTTTATTAAGTGCTATTTTTAATGGCGATGTAATAAGGTCTTTTAATTATGGATTTTATTATATGGATGGATTTATTATGTTTTAGTTTTATTAAGTTGGATTGATTTAGTTTTGTTTAAATGTTTTCTATAACTCTCGTATAAATAAAAGTTTTCTTCACTAGAAACTTAGGAAATTCTTTTAAAACTTTTTGATGAAATATTTCGACTAAATAAGTCCAAAGTTTTTATCACATACTTCTTTATATATCAAACGACAAATTCTTGTGTTTTTAATTATGGTTTTCAATGAACTTCGATTTTTCGATAAAGCCACTCTCTTAATTGTTTTGAAATTTGATTTCTACGTTGTTAAATGTTTTTGAATGTTTGTTAAACTTGTGTGGCATGCCGAAATCCGGGCTTAATGCATAGGCCGAGTTTGGGGTGTTACATATTCAAACAGAAAATCGAAACCCAGCACGTTAGGGCACTATTTCCCGAATTTCTAAACACAAAACATTGCCTTATTTAAGAAAAACTTTTGGATAAATAGTTGGAATTAAAATGAAATACATCTTCTAAAACAGTGATTTGAATGAAATGTGGCATTAGTTAATTACCAAACATAAATTTCAAAAAGCATTTTACTAAGTAAAAATAATAACATAACAAATAATGCAAATAATGCAAGCAATATTACAATTATACTAAGGTAAATAAAGATTGCAAATTTATTCTTGGAGGAAAAAAATGAATGATTAAATAAAAGATAGAAAGCAAACAATAGAAAAAATATTTTAAAAAAGAAATTAAGGAATAAGCATGAAAATTTACACAAAACTGAATGTATATATTAAAATAAGGTAAATGATGTATATAAGAAAAAAATATTATAATAATAAAAAATATGGCAAATTCTAAAAGATAATACATTCATGAGAAAATAAATAAGATATATTTTAAATGAATAATATATAACTTTAAATAAAAATATATTTATAATACAATAATTTAATATATATATATATGTGCATAAAACTAGAAAATAAATAATATAAATAATGTATGTTATAAAATATACAAAATTTATATAATATCAAGGATAAAACAATTTAAATTATATATATAATATATAATATATAATATACAAAATTAAAGAATATATAATATAATTACTAATATACAAATTTTAAAATAATATTGAATTTAATAAAATAATCTAGTATAGTAATTATTTAATATATATAATATTAAATAAGAATAAAAATAAAAAGAATTAAATAAGCAAGGATCAAATTAGAAAATAAATAAAAATCAGAAGTAAAATTATAAAAAAAATGGATGATATTGAAACATGGGCCAAAATATAAGGACTTATTGGGCAATTATGCCCTATCTCCTAAACGGTGCCGTTTTGATATCAGTCTTTAAATAGCTCATGGGACCAAATTGAAACAGAAGCAAACATTCAGGGCTGGATTAAAAATATAAAAAAATTATATTGAACTAAATGAAATTGCGAAAGGACCAAAGAGGCAAATCGCCCCTTTTATAAAAACGCGTGGATCCTCCCCAGGTCGGGTCAACGCGCGGATCCTAGCCCCTGAACGACGTCGTTTTGGCCTTTAAAGGGGACCCCCAAAACGGCGTCATATGAAGGGCCTATATAAGTAAAAAATTAGCCCCAAAAATTTCATTTTAAACACTTTTAAAACAAAAAACAAAGCAGAGGCCTTGAAAGGCTCTCTCCCACTCTTGGCCTGAGGCCAAATTCCGACATGGGCTCCGATGAAGGGCCGCCGCACACACCACTATATACAGTGGTCGGAGGCAAAAAACTTCATTTTTTTTCAAAAGCGAATCGAAAGGTAAACTCCCTACTTTATTATTTGTATATTTAAAATGTTTGCGTGAATGAAAAAAAGTAAAAAAAAAAGATATAATAAACGAAAATCACATTTGTTTTTTGAAGTTTTTTTATTTCTTTTTATTTTATATTCTCTATATATTGTGTGTATTCGTAAAATATCCCCTCTTTACATATTTTGTTAGGGTTTTTATAACCTAAAAACAAATCAGAAAATAAATACAAGATTCCTATTTTTGCTACTATTGTTGGTCTTTTTTCCTTTTGCAGGTCAATGGCGAAAATCTCGGCGGTGACGAAGGCTGGTGTAACATCCCAAACTCGGCCTACACACCACAACCAGATCGGCATGCCATGGAGTGATAACCTTTTAAAAGCGAAAGTTTGTCGATAATTTTCTTAGAAAACCCTTTTTGGTAGTACTGAAAAGTTTAGAAATCCTTGCTTGAAGTCTAATTATTCTTTGCAAGTATTTAGAAAACATTCAAGATATCTTTGTTATCATATTTTAAGTGGTGTTACAGATGGCAATGCTTTAAAGAAAAAGCGAAGGAGTTATAGTTTTGAAAACATTGCTCTTTCTGGTTAATTTAACGAAACCATATATCCAACATAGTCAAATTAATAGCAAATAATAAAACCCAAAATAAAACTTAGCGGCCTTATTACAAAACCCAAAACCAAAATTTAAAGAAAATTAATAAAATTGAAATAGTAACTAAAAGAAGTCAAAATCCAATGAACATGCATGGCCGCCTCGAGTCCTCCCCTGCTCCATCTCCGCAATCTATTCATCTGCAAAATGTAAGGGAAGGGGTGAGTCACCAAGACTCAGTGTATAAATCCCCAACACGATAGTGCAAGCACTTACACAAATCATTAGCAAAACATGCAAAACATGCAACCCGTAACCTAACCATCCAATCTCCTTTAACTACCCCGTGTGGTCAAAACCACTGGTGGTCAAAACCACTGGTGACCGTAGTCACAAATACATAAGTGTGGTCAAAACCACTGATGACCGAAGTCACAAATCAAGTGATACGGCCAACCCATCGTGTGGTCAAAACCACTGATGACAATCTCGTAAATAATCTCGTGGGGCCAACCCACTGTGGTACCAAACCACTGGGACGAGTCACAAATCGATATGTGGTCAAAACCACTGGGACTTGGTCACAATTTATAATATCAAGATGGGGCCAACCCGTTGTGTGGTCAAAACCACTGGTGACAGTCCAAAATAAATCATCCCCCTCCTCTCATCAAACCCACCATCATGTTCATAACATACGTGTCATAATATTGAATGATCATGCAACTAACATATAACATAGCATCGTACAGATCATGATGATGTACCAGAAATCACATAACAGGGGACTTACCCGGTTTCTAAGCTCACAAAGCATAATCACTGACTCAATAGTTATAATGGTAACACAATAAGCATATTATACTAATAGAAGTGTGTAAGTGTTACACACCTGGTTACTAACGTAATCACTAAATCCCGAAGATTCGGTCTACTGCACTAGATCCCCTTTGCCCCTACATTCGGCCAACACTTAGGTTATTACCAAAAGCCATTCGACCATACCAATAAATCCCGAAGGATGTGATAACGCATAACTAACACAATCCTTACCTTTCTGCCTTACGAATGCTAATCCCAACACAAGATATGTGAGACTGATCCTCCCCCTACAATCGGCCAATCATCAACTCTAAATCTCAATAGCCTTTGGCTTTTGAACGATTAAGAAACGGTTATCAAGATGTTAAAGCCTTACCTAGATCAGCCACCAAATCCTGGAGATTTGGCTACACACCTTCCTACAATCGGTTTAAACACTCCATTAGAGTTCTTAAGGCCATTCGGCCAAAACATAAATCCCGAAACCAAAAGAGATTATCGCCTCCTTACCTTGATGACTGATTCGGCTTCTAAACACCAAAGATCGGCACCCCCTATTGGTGTTAGGAGTTTCGGCTACCAAGTAGAACAAGAATAATGTTTAATACAGATCTTTAACAGAGGATCAAATAGAAAAGAAGCCACTTACCAACGGATTCGGCTCTTCAAAGTGGATTAGAACGCGTGAGAAGAGAAGAGAATGAGACTAAGGGTATTCGGCCAATCACTTACCCTCCTCAAATCCGATTAGAAAAGAAACCAAGGATGATCTATGCTTGATTGATATTCGGCAATGGTAGAGAGCAAACAAATAGATTCGGCTAAAAAGAAAAAGATGAAGAGAAGAGAATAGATTGACCTTTGATCAAAATGGGAGAAAAGAAGTGAAACAAGTTTGACTTCTAACAAAACTTGTAAAATTGGTTGACCAATAATAAGAGTTACCGAAAAAGAGAGAGAAAAGCACTTTGGTGTTTTGGTTTTGACACCTCTCCAAAAGAAAAGAAACCCCCTATCTTGGCGAAAATACACTCCCCTTGACTAAGGAGATTCGGCCTACCCCTAATTCCCAAACCGATCACACCTCCTCTCCTACAGTTTAAAATTCGGCCAACTCCTCAAGGCTCTCCCATCCACTCATTCAAATCCGTTTAACTCCTTCTATCTCATCTCCTAGAGTCCATCCTGAGCACTCCTCCTCCTAGCTTGTGGCGTGAAAAAGAAATAGCAGAAAAGGGATTTCTGTAGCTCGAACCCAAGCACTCCTTCCTTGCCTGTGGCGTCACACTCCTGGCTCTTAGTGGCGCCTCCTTGGCCATTTTTCCAACTTAGCTCTTGTGTCCAAAACTCCCAATAATTTCTTTTAACCCCTAACTCTCTTAGCTCCCTCTCCCTAAGCACGAAAACAAAAATGTTTGGCCATGACTCAGGCCTAACCCGAGGTCATGCTTAGACCCCAAAACATACCAAACCAACACAGCATACTTAGCAATACATGCAACCACATGCAAAAAATGCAAAGACCCCGTTTTAAGGATGTTACAGCTGGTGGCTAGGCTGCGACACAAGAAAGGGCCTGTGTTGAGTGCTTACGACGCCTAGGGTTTTCCAGAAACCCTAGGTCTTCTGTAATAGTTTAGGTGTTGGGTCCTTTTGGGCCGCATAGGTTTGGGTTCTGGGTGTAATTGGGTTTTGGGTATCCTATTTTTTTTTGTTGAAATGGACTGTAAAAAAATTAGACTTCTGGTTTATTTTATTTTTTATTTTTATTATTATTTTCTGGTTTGTTTTATTTACACTAGCCCGGGCACAAATGGGCCATTACAGCTGCCCCTCCTTGCTCATTGTCGTGTAACGAGAATAGAGCAAAGACGATAAAAGGACCATTTTTCCCGGTCTTGTCACATGGCTATATCTTCAGGCAGATAGGCTAATATCTTCAATTTGCTTCACTGCAACTTTAGGAAGACGAGATTTACTATCTTTAGTTTGCTCCATTGCAAACTCAGGGATGCCCAGCTGGTATCTTCTATTCGCTTCACTACAATCTCAGGAAGACAAGATCTGTTATCTTCAGTCTTCTCCGCTTCAAACTTAGGGAGGTCAGGCTGATGTCTTTGATCTGCTTCACTGCAACTTCAGGAAGACATATCTGCTATTTTAGTATGCTCCACTGCAAACTTAGGGATGCCAAGCTAGTATCTTCGATCTGCTTCACTGCAATCTCAGGAAGACAAGATTTGTTATCTTTAGTCTGCTTTATTGCAAACTTAAGGACGCCAGACTAGTATCTTCGATCTGCTTCACTGCAAATCAGGAAGACAAGATATGCTATCTTCAATATGCTCCACTGCAAACTCAGGGAGACAAGATCTGAAATCTTTAGTCTGCTCCACTACAAACTCAGGGAAACAAGACAAGTGTCTTCGATCATCTTCCTGCAACTTCAGGAAGGTAAGATCTGTTGTCTTCAGTCTGCTCCGCTGCAAACTTAGGGAGACAAGATCTAATGTCTTCGATCCGCTTCCTGCAACTTCAGGAATGCCAGATCTTCTATCTTTAATCTGTTCACTGCAAACTCAGGGAGACAAGATCTGATGTCTTCGATCTACTTCCTGCAACTTCAGGAATGCTAGATCTACTATCTTCAATCTGCTCCACTACAAACTCAGGGAGACAAGATCTGAAATCTTTAGTCTGCTCCAATGCAAACTCAACAAAACAAGACTAGTGTCTTTGATCTTCTTCCTGCAACTTCAGGAAGGTAAGATCTATTGTCTTCAGTCTGCTCCACTGCAACTTCAGGGATTCCAAGCTTAAAGTGTCAATTTACCCTACTACATTGTCCTATGAGGACATGGCCTATAGAATGGGTATATGCTTATGCCGAATGATTAGGATGCCCTGATCGAAATGAGTCAAATGCTCCTAATTAGACGCGTTATGATATGTGAATGCAAAAATATTATGAGAATGATTCCTTCTTCAGGTGTCATCACTCATTTATTCGTCATACTCATTCCTCACAAAGTATCAATCATATTCTGCTGAAATAATTTGCCCTATGGTGATTTTGAGTCCACTCAACTTGAACCTTGAGACATAAAACTTGTACCTCCCACTGCAACTTCAGGGGAATAACATTTGGTTTCTTCCATCCATTCTGTTACCACTCAGAGGTATGGAATTTGTATCATCTTCAATCAATTTGATCTGTTACACCATTCCCTGGGTGTAATGACCAGATGTATGTGCCTGAAATTTGCATGAATGTAGGGTATTATTTTTCTTTTCCTGAGAATGATCCCTTTTTACATTTGGGTTGACATTGCTCGTTGTTTGTCGAGATGGTATCACTGACGAAATGTCTTATCCAATAAAAATCAGAAGAGATAATCATCTTCCAATATTTCCGTGAGTTCTAAATAATAGTCATATTATTTAGAAGCTTCCAGAGTAATATAAAAAACTCCTTTTATGAAAGTATTATTAGTTCATTAATTGTTATTTCAATATAAAATGCTTGAAAAAGATCACAACAATGGACAAGAAGGAAATTAATCCAGAGCATAGCTTGAAACAAATAAGTTAATCAAAGATAACCAAGACAATAAAAGAAAATTGATTAGGGTGTATCTTGAAAAGAATAAAGTAATCAAAGATAGCAAATTTAAAATGGGTAAGATAGAAGCTAGATGCCCTAGATATAGCAGCCTGAGCTTCTCTGTACAAACTTCTTAAGGACCATTTTGAGCTCAATACGTGTTTAGAGGATCCGAAGTACTTTGTCAATGCCCCAAGACGTAACATACTTCCTCATTGTTAATTTAAGCATAGCAAGACTACTACATTCCCTATCTTTGATCAAAATTTGAGCCGCCCTTTTCGGGTTTTCGGCTCAAAACCCCTTTGGTCTTAAAGCGCCCTTTGTGGGTTTTCGCCTTGACCTCTCCTCTTTTATTTTTCCTTTCGTTTTTTATCTCAAGGCACCCTTTGTCGGTTTTCACCTTGGCCTTTCCCCTTTCTTGGGAACCCAACACTTCATCTAACAACTATTTTTCCTTAATCTGATTTACCCATGCAGGCTTCACCTGAAGTTTGACTAAAAGGCTACCATCTTTATAAAGGCTGAGATGAGCGAACATCGCTCTCAAGTCCGATATCACCTTACGACTCAACGCATCAGCCACTACATTAGCTTTACCTGGGTGATACTCGATTGAGAAGTCATAATCTTTCAACAGTTCTATCCAACTTTGTGTCTTAAGTTCAACTCCTTCTGGGTAAGGAGGTACTTCAGACTCTTATAATCCATATAGATAATCGACTTCTCCCCGTACAGATAGTGTCTCCAAATCTTCAGAGAAAACACCACTACAGCTAACTTCAAATCATGAGTGGGATAATTCATCTTATGCGACCTTAATTGATGAGATGCATAAGCCGCTACTTTTCCCCCTTGCATTAACACACATCCTGAGCTAGTGTGCGAAGCATCACAATAAATAATAAACTCCTTAGCAGCCTCAGGTTAAATCAATCTTGGTGCTTGCTTCAAAATCTTCTTCAATTTCTCAAAGCTCTATTGCTGCTTATCGACCACACAAACGGTACTCCTTACGCAACAACTTAGTTAAGGTGCGAGAATTAACTAAAACCCTTCAACGAATCGCTTTGTAATACCCAAACCAAACCTAGAAAACTCTAAATTTTAGCTACTATCTTCGGTGGTTTCCAATCCAATACAGCTTCGACCTTCTGGGGATCAACTCTAATTCCTTCGGCAGACACAACATACCCCAAAAAGGTCACCTCTTTCACCAAAATTCGCACTTCTTGAATTTGGCATACAATTGCTTCTCCTTCATATCTCGCAATACCACCGTAGATGCTAATCATGCTCTTCTTCACTCCTTGAGTACACCAAGATGCCATCTATGAACACCACTACAAACCAGTCTAGATAGGGTCGGAAGACCCGGTTCATCATGTCTATAAATGCAATTGGTGCATTAGTCAACCCAGACGGCATCACTAAGAACTAGTAATGTCCATAACGAGTTCGAAATGCAGTCTTATGAATATCTGCCTCCTTGACTTTTAACTGGTGATACCCCGATCTCAAGTCTATCTTCAAGAAAACTGAAGCTTCTCGCAACTGATCGAACAGATCATCGATCCTCGGTAACGGATACTTATTTTTAATTATCAATTTATTCAACTGTCTGTAATTGATGCACATATGCATCGACCCGTCCTCATTCTTAACGAACAAGACCGACGCTCCCTACGGTGATACACTTGGTTGAATAAATTTGCGATCCAACAACTCCTAAATTTGAGCTTTAAGCTCTGCTAGCTCCTTCGGCGCCATTCTATAAGGAGTAATAGACACCGGAGCTGTTCCTGGCAATAGCTCAATGCCAAATCCACTTCCCGATCCGGAGGTAATCCTGGAAGCTCCCCGAGAAAGACGTCTAAAAACTCTTTCACCATTCTAACACTCTCAATCGACAACTTTTTGCCATCCAAAGCACTGATAAAGGCTAAGAATGCTCCACACCCCTTTCGCACCAACTTTTCTACCTTTAAAGCAGATACCACATTAGACAAATAGTTTCTTCTTTCACATATCATCATCACTTCCTAATCCTCCAAAGTTCCTAGTACCATTTACTTTGCAGCACAGTCTAAATTCGCACGGTGTTTAACCAAGCAGTCCATGCCCAAAATAAGATCGAACTCATTGAATGGTCGTTCCATCGATCGACCGAAATACTTCCCTCTGAACTTCTAAGGGCACATCCCTAAACAACTTATTTACTACCATTGACTGTCCTAAAGGGCTAATTACAGTTGTTTCCCTAGCAGTAATCTCAAATCTAATATTTAGAGTTCTAGACACAGCACACGCAACATACGAATGGGTGGATCCAATATCTATCAAAGCGGTAACAGGTACATCAGATATGAAAAACGTATCGGTTATGATGTCAGGTGCATCGCCATCCTCTCGACGTCTGACCGCGTAAACCAAACCTAGCTATCTCGCCTCCACGTTACCCCTATACTGGTACCTCTACCCAGTGCACCCTGACCGCATCCTACGCCATTTCCACCTCACCTTGGCCCACGGCCTCTCGGTAGCGATTAGCGCCTTCAATTGGTCAGTGCAAATCATTACGTCTTGTCGAGTCTCGAACAGCTCTCGAGGCAACCTTCAACCGATGGTCCTTGGATCCACATCCAAACAACCACCGCCTCTTCCAAAGATTCACTCGAGTGAAGTTTTCCACAATCCACACATGCCTGAATCTGATTAGTAGCAGCTGAAGCACCCACTCGAACTGGCCCCTCATTCCTAAGCCTTTTCTAAAAACTTCTCGTAGGACTTGAATTAGGTTACAATCTCTGTCATCTTCAAAGTCTTAAGATCCCTCTAGACACATATCTTACTCGAAAGGAGATTCTTAGTCAGTAGCAGCGTTGCTCACATCGTTGATATCTGGAGACCTTATTGTAGGTTCGAAGAAAGACTCCAAAAAATAAATGATTCAAAGAATGATTATTTGTATGGTCGTGAATGAAGAATGAAAGAATACTTGAAAGAAAGTCCAAACAAAAGAAAAAAACTAAGAACTATTGTTTGTACAGTATGAAATGAAAAGAATAAAAGAATATTTGCTAAAAAAGATGCATTTTATTGAAATAAAAATTTCGGACACAAGCCTATTTCACAAAAGGGTTCTTATTGCCTCTAGGCTTAAGGTAACAAGCGTGTTTTGAATATTAATCTAGATTAACTCTAAAAATACAGGGATCTATTCCACAGTCCCATTATTCCAAACACTCCCAAGTATGCAAGGGCTTGGAAACTTCGTTCCCCGGTTCCCTCTTTTCTTTTGACTTCTTCAAGGAGTCACAACTTTCTTGTCTCCTCCTTCAATTATCACATTTACTACCTCATCAAGGTGATCAGGTTCTGATAAAATGTCGAACTTCACAATTCCCATTTTAATGAACATTTCGACCAAATTTTTAAACGTAGTATAGTTTTCAATTGAGTTACCCGTTATTCCCGCGTGGTACTCGCATTGGGCATTCTCAGTATACCATTTTGGAAATGAGGTTGCACGATTTTTGAGTAGGACAGAGACACCACATGCACATAAAAAAAATTCTGATATAGCTCATTATATGTCATCGGGATGAGTGTGAACTAGAGCTTTTCTGTATTTGGCCTCGAATTGGATTCCTACCTTGAAAAGCCTTGATAGCTAGTGGTTACAATCCTCGACTGGCTTACAGTGACTGATTTCGGATGCATGCTTAAGATACTCACTTCATTTTCCTTATTTCTCGGGGCTAATCTTTTGGCACTTTCTCCCGTATCTATCCTTCCGCTCCTTACCGTATTTTCAATCATCTCGCCAGACATTACTATATCTGAAAAGCTTATGGTGGCACTTCCCAACATATGGTTAATGAATGGGGCTTTTAAAGTATTGATGAAAAGCATAGCGGTCTCCTTTTCTAAAAGCGGTAATGAACTTGTAGGGCAACTTCTCTCCATCTTTGCATCTCTTGCTGAAACTTTCATTCAATTTTTTCTCCATGTTCGTAAGGTAATTACATCAAGGGTCATATCATCACATGACCGTATTGTTTCATAAATGCTTGCGCTAGGTCTCTCACGAATTAATCCTAGCGCGACTAAGTTGATTATACCATTTGGGTGCTGCCCCCACCAAACTATCTTGGAAGCAGTGGATCAGCAATTGACCATTATAACATACCCAGTTATCTGTCTACAGAACATGGTAATATGAGTTTTAGGAAGCTAGTCCGTTGTATTTCGGAATTCGGTATTTTAAATTTGTGAGGAAGCACCAAATGGAACCAAACTCGTGTCCTTAGCATCAATTCCATCGTGATTATCAGCATTTTCCAAGGCCTTGAATTTTTCTTCCAACCATTTACAACGGTCCTCTAACTGCCTTGGCAATTCAGTTCTTACCCCTCCTCTCTCTGCTATATCCAAATCAGGGATAACAGGATTAGCTGGGTTATCTCTTGGATTAGATCTTGAGCCAACATGGAAGTTCATGGGCACTGTAGTATCAACTTGACCTTGTTGAGGCCTAATCATGACAGATGGCCTTTAAGGATGCACATCAGGTTGTATCTTTGTATGTGGTAGGGTGAAACCCGAAGGATAGTCTTCGTTATCTTCTCCAGCATTAGTCATGGTGCCTTTTCCCTTTTCTATTGCCCCACTCAGTAGCTGAGTCATTTAAGCCACCATATTTCTTTGGGCTTCTATCATTTGTTCCATCGTGTCTTGTTGGATCTTTGCCAACTACTCTTGCAGCTGGTCTTGCATGCCTCTTTGGAACTGTTTGAGTCTTCCTAATCTTTGATCCATATCTCTTGTCTTAGCTCGAGTACCGTATCGATGTTTAGTTTCCAAATTAACTTTCTCTCTTTCTCTCCTTTTTTTGAAATAACTTCAACTAATTATGGTCCCTTTTGTAAAAGTCTAATGCAAATGATGCAATGCAATACAGATGCATGGAATGAATGCAAAAGAAAGAGAGGTGTTGATTCTAAATTCAATTACATTAGAACAACTTTGCTAGAAAATAAATTCCTTTACATAAAACAGATATTTATACGGCCTTTCCCTCATATTCCAAGCGAATACGTTGATTCCTTTCTTCTTATTTGGATATTAAGGTCCAATCTCGTAAACTTTCTAATAGATTCCTCCACTAGCTCCTTTTTTCTTGGGTCACAACTTATTCCTCACTTATCCTGTCAATGCTTGTTAGCCTCTTCAAGAAAGCTGAGACGTGGTGATTCTCAAATAATCTTTGTCAGCTTGAATCCTTAGGCAAATAAAGTCTTGTATTGCTTCACGGACTATCAGTCTTCTCTCGTTGTGTTTACTTGGACCATATTTGGATGACCATATCATAATCCACTTTATCAAGAAATCCATTTTCTCATGACAAACTCTTCTATTTAGCAATCGAATTTGAATCAACACATCTTTTCTAAGATGTGAATGCAATGTAATCAAAAGAGAACACGTTAGCACAAGAGAAATAAATAACAAAATAGGGCAACTATCTGGGTGACCACTAGGGTTTGGCATAGTTCTACCCTGGGTAAGCCCAAAGGTTTTCTACATGTGGTTTAGCTCTAAAGTTGAGGTACCCGAACCAGCAGATTCCTTGATCCTCACCCATTATAGGCTCATATGGATCGAGTTTAGTTCAGGGGAATACATTTCCCTATGGCTATGCGGAGGTGAAAACCTCACGAAGACATAGGTACAGATGTATCCTGGAAGCAGTCCGCTAGCCTATACGGAGGTGAAAACCTCACGAAGGCATAGTTTCTCACTCCCACTTAAAAGGTGCGACCACAACGGTTATACAATATGATGCAAAAATACCCTACGAGACTCAAACCATAACAAACATATGGCACAAACTCATGCGGTGAAAGAATCAAAATCAAATTTTAATTTTTGATAAAAGGACTAAAATAATCAATTTATGGCTTGACTCTCTGATTATGTCCCCAGCGGAGTCGCCAAGCTGTCGAAACCATTTTTTATTTTGGAAAACAGGGTCAACTTTTAAAACAAAAATGGAGTCGCCACCAATCCTTTTTTAGGTGTGATCGGGTCACCTTGAGATTGATCGTTAAAGCGTTTTGATTTATTAAATCGATGATTATGGTCTACAAAATTCGAAAAAATAGGTTCGTAGTCGATTACGCACGAGAAAGGATTAGCACCCTCGTAATGCCCAACATTGGTACCGGATTGATTAGTTATTGTCCTAATGTCGAAAATTTGAAAAGATTTGAAAACATGATTTCTTTAAAAATTTGAACAATTTGAGTTGAAACTTGAGATTCATTTGTTCCGAAAGAATACAAACATCACATCCAGTATGTTAGGACATGATGTTTTAAACCCTCGTAACCAAAATCATCCCATGATTTATAAAATTCATTTAAAGGATATTTAGTTATTTATTCAAACAAAAAATCGAAACCCAAAGACGTTAGGGCACTATTTCTCAATTTCTAAACACAAAACATTGCCTTATTTAAGAAAAACTTTTGGATAAATAGTTGGGATTAAAATGAAATACATCTTCTAAAACAATGATTTGAATGAAATGTGGCATTAGTGCATTACCAAACATAAATTTCAAAAAGCATTTTACTAAGTAAAAATAATAACATAACAAATAATAATAATACTAATAAATATAATAATAATAATGATGGTAACAATAAATATAATTATAGTAATACTAATATAAAAAAGGAATAATAATACTAATAACAATAAAATAATAATATTATTATTATTATTATTAAAATAATCAATAACATTAATAATAACAACAATATTAAAATAATGGCAAAATAACAAAAATAATAAACGAAAATAAAAAAGGACTAAATTAAACTTAAAACAAACATTTGGGGTGAATCTAAAAAAAATAAAAAGAAAGGGACCTATCCGAACGCGTGCAAATAACATGGAGGGACTAAAGGGAAAAATATCCCCTCCCTCCAAAACGTTGTGTTTTACAAAGGACCCAATTGAAATCGAAATAAAATATAGGGCCAAATTAAAACATAAAAAAACTTGATTATAAATTAATAAAAAAATAGAAGGACCAAAACTGTAAATAACCCACTTTCACAAAACACGCGATCCTCCCCTGGGTCGGGTCAACACGCTGGTCAAAAGGTATAAAACGGCGTTATTTTGGCGATGATGAACTTGGTGCTAAACGGCACCGTTTTAAAAACATAAATCAGGTTTTTTTTTCAAAAATCCTCATTTTCACTTCATTTCTTCAAAAAACAAAGAAAAATTCTCTCAAAACACTCTTTGCCCCATCGTCTCCGGCTAGAGTTCGGCAAGAATTTGTTGCCATTGCCGCACACCGATCCACCGCCATCGTACACGGCAAATGGAGCTCAAAGCAGTGATGTTTTTTCTTTTTTTATATTCTTATATTATATTTTAATATTATATATATGTAGTTTTAAAAAATAAAATAGAAAATCATTGTATGTAAAAAAAGTTCAAGAAAAAAAAAAAAAGAACAAAAAAAGTAAGAATATGTCAAGAACCTTTCTAATCTTTTTGGCTTTGTATTGATTTAGTATTCAAAAAATGCCCAGACTATAGATTTCCTTTGGCCTTTTCTTTTATAGCCAAATTTAGGAATAAAATAAAATACAAGAAAACTCTAGATTCATTATCATTTATGTCTTTGTTTTCTTCTTGTTTTGTCACTCTATTTTCATGTAGAACCGCATGGTGGCGTGGTGGAGGAACACGTGTGGCACTCAAGGCTCGGCTATTGGAAGGTTCTAGGGTTCCTTTGTTTCTTGATTCAGTTTAGGTTTATTGAGCTAATTGGGCTCTTGTAATTAGGTATTGGTTAGTTTAAGTTTAGCATTTGGGCCTGCTATTGTAAGTGGACTTTTATTACTATTTGTTGTTTTTTTTTTAATTTATTTTTGGTTTGGTTAATTGGTACTGGGCTTGGGCAAATTTGGGCCTGTATAATATATATATGTGGAAATACATAATAAAAATATTTTTTATTTTTAAAAATAAAGCAAATAGACTAAAAAAAGAATTGAAGGCCACTAGAAAACAATTGCCACGTTGATATAGTAATTTATCTTAATTATAAAAATTAAAATGTGGAACTTATTAGTTAGTTGCATCAAACCTCCTAAATTATGATTCATTTTAAATTAGTCTTTAAATTATCAATATTATATTAATTGGGTATTTTTATTATTGAAACCGTTAATTTAATTATTAAATGACACTTAAAATCTTATGTGTCATATAATTTAAAATAATTTTTTAAAGAAAAGCAAAATTTTTCCATATAACTTTTATATTTAAAACTAAAAATGTAAAGCAAAAGAGAGAGAGTGAACGATACTCTTTGTAAAAACTTCAAAACCTCAAACTCAAAAATTTTATATTTAATATAGTACAATTTGTTGTCTTTTACAACATCCAACTTTACAATATTTATTTTTTAAAATTTTTTATTTTAAATTATGTCAACTAAGATTAACGTCCCATGTAACAGTTAAATTAATTAATTTAATAACGAAAGGACCTTGTAACATGAATAATTTAAATATATAATTAGAATATTTTAAAGTTTGAGGAGAAATTAAAATAGATCAGGTGGTGCAATTAATTTTGGCCACATTCACTCAGGCTATGCTGTCCTTTTCTTTCTTGGCTTAAATGAGAATTGACAATTTAGAGCTTCAAGTATGATAATACTCTAGAATAACACATTTTTATGTATTAATTACATATTTATTTTGAGTATGATCCTACTAAAATGAGCTATTTATGATTTTTTATCTTGTAGGGACTAAATTGAAGGCAAAAGGAAATTTGGGGGCAAAAAGCATAAATTTGAAGATAAATTGGGCCAGCATGCGAAATAGGAGAGAAGTGGTCCCAAAAATGCAAAGTGTGGAAGATTTTGGAGCAAAAATGCAAAAGAAGAGATTTTATAGCACAAGACTCTATTTTAATTCCAATTATATTTGGATAATTATTTAGGATTATTATTTAGATTTAATTTTAGCATTTATCTTTATTTATCTTTAATTATCTTTAATTATTTTTATTTATTTGTATTCATCTTTTAGAATTTATTATATTTTGAGTATTGAACTTTTTAACTAAAATATTAAATTTTTAATTTTTAATTTTTAATTTTTAATTTTTAATTTTTATTATTAAATTTTAAAATTTAATTACCATTATCAACTCTTTTAGGAATTTCTTTTTCTTTCTTTTTATATCAACATTATTCTTTTAAGTATGGTCTGCATTAGTTGTTTAGATTTTTATATAAATGGCATTTAATTATATGTATACACCTAAATTTTGATATAGATACATCTCGTAATTATATATGAATTTTAGTTTAATGTGTAATTCTAGATGTGAAATTCTAATTGTGGTTTAAATGTATAGTTGAAACTTTAATTTTGATTTAATCATTAATTTTGATTTAATCATACACATTATTTTAAAATATAAATACATCAATATATTTTTATATTGAATAAATATAAATTTTATGTATGCAATATATAAATAAAAATGATATTACTTATATCAATAATTGTGTTAATATTTTACAAGATCTAGATCAAATTAAAGTTCATGCATACAATTACACACTAAACCATTTTTCATGTATGCTTTTGGGATTTAACCCATTTTGATATTTTTTAAATAATAATTTATATTTATCTTATTTTGATTTATATTCTAAAAAATCCAAGATTAATCCCTAAATCATAAACCCTAGACCCTAAATATTATACCATAGATCACAAACACTAAACCCTAAACCCCAAACTCAAAACCCCAAATCATAAATCATGAGCCATAAAACTCAAACCCTAAACTATAAACCGCAAACCTTAAACCATAATCCGAGACCAAATTTTTAGAAATTCATGTGGCCAATGTTAGTGCAATACAAAACATATATTTTATATTTTTATATTAAATAATATGGGTGTAGTACAAAATGGCATGAACCTCAGTAAATTCTAAATATTTTTCAGTTTTCAAACAGTATCCTTAAATCTTAAACCCCAAACCCAAACTATAAAACCATAAACCATAAACCATAAACTATAAAACATAAACCCTTAACCCAAAATAATAAACATTATATCATAAACCCTAAAAATCTAAATCATAGACATTAAACCTTAAATTCTAAACCCTAAAATAATTTTTTTTTGCGATGGTTTCCTAAAAATGCCACTAAAGCTCAAAAAATAAACGAGCTCAAAATTTTGTGGCGTTTTTATAAAAGCGCCGCTAATGCTCACCTATAGCGGTGTTTTTATAAAAGCGCCACTAATGCTCAGATCTATAGCGTCGTTTTTAGGGAAGCGTTGCTAATGTCAGATCTATAGTGGCGTTTTTAAGGAAGCGCCGCTAATGCTCAGACCTATAGCGGCGTTTTTAAGGAAGCGCCGCTAATGCTCAGACTTATAGCAGCGTTTTTAAGGAACTGCCGCTAATGCTCAGATCTATAGCGGCGTTTGGGAAAAAAACGCCGCTATTGCTCCTTTTTAGCAACGTTTGGGCCAAAAATGCTACTATTACTCAACTTTTTGTGGTGTTTTCTTTCAAACGCCACTAATGTATAATATTTGCTGCGTTTTTTATTAAAACGCCACTAAAAACGCTACAAAAGTCTGTTTTGGTGTAGTGAGCAAAAAAGTAGAAGTGGACTCACTAAAAGAAGTGCTTAACGCTAGGGTTAACGGAAACCCGAATCTAGCACCTTAACCTATGGCTTAAACGATTCGACAAATGGCTGAAGCTCCTGTAGAACAACCGCTATTATGCATTGCATATCTTACTATGGATACTGATTTTGAACTGAAGTCAGGTTTAATCCAGTTACTGCCACCCTTTTGTGGGTTGCAAAACGAAAATCCCGACAAACATCTAAAAGTGTTTCATATGGTTTGTCTTAGCATGAAACCTTAAGGGGTAATTGAGAATCAAATCAAATTGCTTACTTTCCCTTTTTCCCTAGTAGATTCTGTTAGGGAATGGTTATTTTATCTTCCCCCTGGATCTATTACAACTTGGGCTGGTCTTTCTCGTTTGTTTCTCAATGATTTTTTCCAAAGATGTGCATCTGAGTTAAGAAGGGAGATCGTTGGAGTAAGGCAAAAAGAAACAGAGTCTCTTTACTACTATTGGGAGAGATTAAAGAAGTTGTGTGCAAGTTGCCTACAACATGGTATAACGGAATAGTCTCTGCTCCAATATTTTTATGAAGGCTTAAAGCCCATAAAGATGAATATGGTAGACGCCGCCAGTGGAGGAGCGTTGGTCAACATGACTCCTCAACAAGAAAGGGACTTGATATCCACGATGGCTGTAAATGCTCAACAATTATGAGTCAATCCTGAGCCCACTAAAAGGGTTCACCAGCTAAGTAATTCAACCTTAGAAGATAAAAGTTGATAGACTTACTAATATTGTGAATTCTCTTTTACGTAAAAAGCAAGACCAAATTTGACTATGCGAATATATGTGCTACACCTGAGCATACAACTGATGCATGTCCTAGTTTTTATAATGGTACTATGGCCCATTTGGATGCTGTGGGGAACTTTCCTGGGCCACCGATATGACCTTTACACTAATACCTACGACCCATGATGGAGAGACCACCCCAACTTGAGTTATGGGGCAAACCTGCAGTATAACCAGCCATACTAAAATTGGTTTCCACAACAAATGTAAGATTCAGGTATCTCTCTAGAAACCATTGTCAATAAATTAGCAGCTAATTTGCTTGATTTCCAACAGCAGATACAATGGCAAACTGTTGATTTCCAACAGAAAATACTGGAACCAATTCCTAGCAAAAATCTTGGCCAAGATTTCGCCCAAGAAAAGCATGAGAACGATGAACAGGTCCGAGCGAAACCTCAATTGCCCATAATTCAACTCCATTTCCAGGACTATTGAACCAATGTCGGAAAGGTAAAGAGGACAAGGAGATCCTCGAAACATTCAGAAATGTCGAGATCAACATGCCACTGTTGGATGCAATCAAACAAATTCCACGAAATGCAATCAAACAAAGATAGGGGCATGTTCGCAATACCATGTAAAATAGGCCACTTAGGAATTAAAAAAGCTATGTGTGATTTTGGGGCCTCCATAAATGTCATGCCTTTTTCTATTTATGAATCACTTAACACGGGTTTTTTGACGAAAACAGATGTTATCATTCAATTAGCAAACAGGTCTATTATGTATCCCGAAGGAGTCCTTGAGGACGTATTAGTGAAAGTCAACAGACTTATCTTTCCTGTAGACTTTTATGTGATAAAAATAGAAGAGGATAAAGCTCTTAGTTCTTCAAGCATCTTGTTGGGGCGACCTTTCCTTAGTACTGCAAATACTAAGATTGACGTGCGTAGCGGAACCCTTATGATGGAGTTTGACGGGGAGATCGTGAAGTTTAATGTTTACGACGCTATTAATCACCCAAGTGAAATCTTGAACATAAACCGTGTCGATATAATCGACTCATTAGTAGAAGAAACTTTTGAGTCGACTTATGGAGATAAATCTAAAATAATGTTTGATGATTTTAAATTTGTTAATGAATTATTGGCTCCTATGGATACTAAACTTCTACCTTCTGTTGTGCAGGCACCATATATGAATTAAAACCACTTTTTGAGCATCTCAAGTGTGTATTTTTGGAGAATGATGAGACCATTGCCGACTTAAAAGGGATTAACCCCTTGATAGGCACACATAAGATTTTCTTGGAGGAAAATACAAAACCAAAGAAAGAGGCACAAGGACGATTGAACCCAAATATGGTGGATGTGGTAGAAAATAGAATTTCCAAGCCCATACGAACAAAAGAATTAATTTGAACAATTTCAATACTAGTTGGGGTGTCAAGCTAGCGACGTTAAACAAGCGCTTGTTGGGAGGTAACCCAATTTTTATTTTTATTTTTTTATATTTATTTTATTTTATTTTATTTTATTATTTATCACTTTATTTTTTTTGGATATTAATAAATTTTTCTTCTTCTATTTAGGTAAAATGGTGTGAAAAAAAGATAGAAAAACTTAGGAATTGGCATGCCTTCACAAACATTCTTTATCCTATCCCTATTCCAAGTAGGAATAGTGCACCCCTGCCTCATGCCTACCCAAAACCTGCCTCTAAACAACCACCTTACAGCCAAACTACACCCTCAAACACTAAAATTTTTCCCATTTTTCACCCAAAAACCCACTAGCCGCTGATTCCCTTCTCCCTCACCCCACCACCGATTTTTCCACCGCCATGGTTAGGACAAGAAGTCGTGCCGCCTCTGAACCCTCCTTCGTTGTCAACAGTCACCAATGTCAATTCTCGGTGCCCTAACACGTCAACCTAGCCGACGAACGCCTTCCTCTCCTCCACGCGACGTCAAACATTCCCCTTCTTGCAGCTATGCGTGAACGACAATGACTACATGGGGAGATTTTCTAACCCTTTTACTTTCACCTATTTTTCTTTTTCCTTTTTCTTTCACATCGAGGACAATGTGTTTAAGTAGGGGGAGGCATTCCTCATCATTTCTTTCATTTTATCTGCGATTTTTACTATTGTGTTACTGCTGCTTCTGCCTTGTGCTCGTTTCTGCCCATATTTATTTATTTTAGAATATTACGCCTCTTTTCATGCCCAATATTTTTACGGGACTTGCCCAATTGTTTGACCTGTGAGCATGATTCTTTTCTATTGAGTTAGTTATAATTTTGCTAAGTTTGATTTCGTCTCCACTGTTTTATTTCTATTAGGCTAAAATAATTATGATTAATAAAATTAACCCTATCTTTCTTTTAGTACAATCGATTAAGTCTAAATGCAAAGAGGACACTTAATACAATTGCATGCTAAAATTATGTTCATGATTTGTTAGGTGATTCTTTGAAACTTATTTTCGACACTTGATTATTTTTTCCTAGTCCTCCTAATTAAAATTATGTTTCATTAATAATAAATTTTGATGTTTTCGTGGTTATGAGTACAGCTTAAAACGTGACTGACTGAGTAACCGGGGTAGGGTGCTTGGGTTGTCATCCTATTTCACGTCAAAAGGATGTGTGACGTGTTAGGTAAACTCCGATGCTACCGGAATTAATTTTTTTAGGAATATGTTGAATGAGTAATCGGGTGAGGTGCTTGTCGTCATCTCTCTTCAGCGTCAAAAGGTTCGATATGTTCTTAAGGAAAATATAATAAATTAGGAGTATGTTGAATTTGAGTAACTTAGTGGTGGGGTGCTTAATGTCATCTCTCTTTGCGTCAAAAGGTTCAATATATTCTTAAACAATTTTTTTTTAAAAAAAAACACAAAAAAAACAAAAATAAAAAAAAATTGCATTAGGGGACCAAAGGTGGAAACAAATAGGGTGTCTTGGTAAGTTTTAGTAAATTACCTAATTTTGTGAAATAATCCAAGTCGATTTTGATTTTGTGTGATTAAATTGGAATACTTTTTCAGTTTTACTTAAAGCAAGCTAAGGGTTCTCTTTATTTTTCATATGCATTATGCCTAATTCTTATAAAACTTTCGAGTGATATTTCTTTCATGGCAAAATCTAAATTTCATAGTGGATAGGAACTATACTTGAGGGCAAGCATGGGCTAAGTAGGGGGGATTTCATAACACTCTAGAATAACATATTTTTATGTATTACTTACATATTTATTTTGAGTATGATCTTACTAATTTGAGCTATTTATGGTTTTTTATCTTGTAGGGACTGAATTGAAGGCAAAAGGAAATTTGGGGGCAAAAAGAGTGAATTTGAAGATAAATTGGGCCAACATGTGAAGTAGGAGAGAAGTGGTGCCAAAAATGTAAAGTGTGGAAGATTTTGGAAGAAAAATGCAAAAGAAGAGATTTTATAGCACAGGACTCTATTTTAATTCCAATTATATTAGGATAATTATTAAGGATAATTATTTAGATTTAATTTTAGCATTTATCTTTAATTATCTTTATTTATTTGTATTCATCTTTTAGAATTTAATTAGGAATAGACTAGGTTTCTTAGTACTATAAATAGGGGACGGAGTGACACAAATTTGACTCATCTTTTTCTGTAAACACTCCCTCTCCCAATAAAGTTTAGCCTTTTGTTCTTTCAATATTTTTCAATAAAAATCCCATTTTCATTACATTTATTTCTTTTTCTCCAAAAAACATGAGCCACCAAATCTATCTAGCCGAAGATTGTCGAAATTCCCCAAAAAGGGTTCATGAGGCTTAGAATCCGCGCTTAGCCTTCTCAACGAGTATTCATCGTTTCTCGCATTACGGATGAAGCTTCATCCATGTCCCTTAATAGGTGATCTTTTCAACTTGTGCAAGGAACGACTGCTTTGTATGTTTTGGGAAGGTTGCACAGTCGGTTCGTTAGCTACTGCGTTAGAGGTTGGCGAGCCCAAGAGACAAAATGGCGTGGTATTCGCCATTGAGAAGTGATGATCTAGCATAAGATGGTCCCAAAAAAGCGATTGCTGGCTAGAGTCAGGTTCCGCTAAATCGTAAGTCTAAAATCTTGGAGCTGGTGGTCGTAGGCGTCCTCTTCCACTATAACTAACTTATTCTGTTTGAGAGGGATCACCTAAAAGTCGAGGACTGAACCCAAGGTGGATCGAGACAATCGGAGGCTGGAATCTATCCATAAAAAACTACTTTTCCTCAACTCTATTTATCTCTACTATTCTAATTTTAATTTTCGCAATTTCAATTCAATCAAAACTTTTAATATTTTTTTATTTTATTTTTCGGATCAAAACTTTTAATTACATTTTTTTTTTCGTGCTTGAGTTTTCTTGGGCACGACTACATGCGAGATTTTGAGGAACAAGCATTTGTGCAAATCCGGTCCCTGAGGATTTGACCCTACTTCCCTTATACTATTCTTTTTCATTATTTTATAGGGATATGATATTTTTGGTGCTCTCAACGACGCATAAAAGTATTTAAGCATTTTTATTTGTTTATTAAAAGCAGTACTTAAACTTTGGTCTCCTTATCATTTTTGTCCAACCATTTACTCTATTACAAAAATTTGAGCCAATCAAATTAAAACACATCATTTAATCATAAATAAAAATGAAAAAATAATTTTATTTAATTAAATAAATTTAAAAGATAAAACTTTTAAATCAATTAAAACTCCCCATGTCTCCTCCTTTTCTCCAGTACTATTCAATCTTTTCTTCTTCTTTTTTATAAAACTATTTGATATTAATTTAGGCTTAAAAATTAAGTCAAGTTTGATATTTCAAATTGCTTTTTTTTTCCTAAATTTTTCTGGGTTTCATAAAAAAATTTGGGTTCGTTTGTTACTGTAAAATGATGAAAAGGAAGGTCTGGAGAAGGGTAGAGTGTGATGAAGTTAAAGATATAATCTTTCTCTAGCAAAATACAGGCTAGGGATACACGGTACATGATGCAAGAGAAAGGAAGAAAATATTTGATAAGGGGGAAAATTAAATACTTAAAAGTGGGGAAAATACTATGACCAAGTTCTCATTTAAACCATTTTGTGCCAGTTGTCCATCTTTCTACACATTTCTTATTCTTTGAAATTAGTCTTATACTTTGTGTTTTTTTTTTCTTTTTTTTTTTTTTCTCAAGTAGTCGTGTTCAGTTTTGGAGTTGAATACGTTACTTTTACTCTAAGATTTACTCTAAGATGAGAGAGAATAGAAGATATAGATATGAAAATAACTAGTGTGGAACTTACATATTATTTTTATGTTTATGCTTTTTTAATGTTTTCCTTTTTTTAATAAATAAATGTGGATAATCTCTTAAATTTTAAATTAAAATATTAAAGATGATTTTATTCTAAAATTTTATTTAGAAGTAAAATAACATATTTCTGTAAGGATTTATATGATACATTGTTGATACACAGTTCAATGATATATACCTATAAAGTATATGTAATTAGCCCAATCTACCCGGGCCCATACCATAACCAAAATTATACCAAATAATAACCAAATTAAAAAGTTAACAGTCCAACAGTCCAAATTATTTAGTCCATTACACCCAAACCTGATTTTAGCCCAAATAAATAACCCCAACCCAATTCTGGAACTGGCCCGAATGGCCCAAATGATTTTGGCAGACCAAAACCCTAAGGGTTCCAGAAGCTAACAGCGCCGCGCGCCTGCCTCCACGCACGCCACCACACACGCCTCCGCAGCCTCTGTACCTCCAGTGAGCCTTCGTAAGCCACGTCCGCGCCCGTACCTGCACAAAGTAAGGGGACAAACAGAGCAACAGAGCAGCAAAGAAAACAAAAAGAAATACAGTTGTAATTTTTTTGGGTTTTCAGTTTTTACTTCCAATTTCGGCTTTAAAAGGCCGAAAACAAACGATTGTTTTTTTACACACACTGAATACAGAGAAATAGAAAGAAATCAGAAAACCATTTTAAAGGTGATTCTCGATCTCGATTCTTTTCGAATCTCAAATCCAATTTCGGCTAGTCATCGATTTGTTTTTTCCTTTTTTCCCTTTTATGCATGTGAGAAATAAGAAAAGAAAGGAGAAGGAGAGTACCTGTTTTGGGCAGCGTCGTCGGAGCTTCGTCTCCTTTGCCGAAATCGCGCCCAAGGGGGAAATCAAAGCCTCTTCCTTTCGGTTTTGAGGCGGTTGAATAGAGAAAAGATTAGGGGTGCTTAGGTTTTCGTTTTAAATGGCTAAGGGATTAGGGTTTTTTTAGTTTATTAAGACATATGAAACGACACCATTTAGGGCCTATCTCAGTGGCTCTAAAACGGCGCCGTATAAGGCCGCCCGACCCGACCTGATTCGGTATCCACAAGATCCGGGCGTTTTCGTGGTGATGGAATATTTTCGGTCAGACTCCTCCGTGTTTATAGAAGGTTTCAATGGGGTCCCATGTTCATTTTTTTAATTTGGCCCCGATTTTTATTGTTGTTTTAATTTAGTCCTCAAACTGTCAGGTGACCAATGTTGAACTGCGTCACTTCGGGTGTTTGGGTTAATTGCTCATATAATCCCTATTCTTCGCTCGCATTTTTCATCTGGGTCCTCCTATTGATTTAATGTTTAGCTTTTAGATTTCTAATTTTGTTTTAATTTCAGTTTCGTCCTTAGCCTGTTTTAATTTATTTATTTGTCTATTTTATGTTTCTGTTTTATTATTACTGTTATTATTATTTATCCTTTTACTTCTTATTATTTATAAATATATATCATTTATATTAAGTTTCTATAGTATCTATTTTAAATATTCTTATATGTTATATGGTTTAAATTATCTCATTTTTTTACTTTTTTTACTATTTTTTAAATTTGTTTTTTAATTACTTATTTTAAGATTTTGTATGTTATTTTTTAAACTGTTTTACACTTTCATATATTGTTCATTTCAAACCTCTTTTACATGCATTAATAAATTTAAATCTTTATATGCTTGATAGGGTTGTTTTCAAATTAATTATTTTAATCATTTTATACATACATATTGTCTCTTAAAATAATTTTATATAATATTGGTTTTAACTACTTTTCATTTTACATTCGTTTTTGTATATTATTTTGCTCCATTTTCTTCAATAGCTAATGTCGAAATTGTGTTATATGATTATTGCTATTGTATGGATTATAAATTGTTAATTTGTAACTATTAATTATTTGTGATTCATCATTGTAATATTTGATGTATGGATTAATATCTTGCTTTATATATTAGTATTCCATTGTATATTATGAAAAATGTTGTGTTTGAATGTCATCTCAGTTTTAAAATCATTTTTACTCAAAGTTTTTTTTTTTAAAAAAATGAGGCAATGCTCGTGTTTGGAGGTTTCGAGAAAATCATGACGTAACTTACTGGGTTCTAATTCTTCTCGTTAAAACCTAGCAACCGAGTACCCTTTTCTCATTTAAATCAAAATGCATAATATTTTAAATAAAAAAATTATTCTCGAGAATTTGAGACATTGCGCCCTAACTCACTGGGTGTGATGTTTTATCATCTCGAGATAAGAATTTCAAAAAAAAAAAAAAGGCAATATCTAATTTCGAGAATATAAGATGTTGTGCCCTAACTTACTGAGTACGACATCTCATTTCTTCGAAATAAGAAGTTTTGGCATCCAATATGATTCTGTCAAAATGTACTTTAAGCAAACGGATCGTAATCTAGAATCTTTTCAAATTTTCGACATTAAGACATTAAGTAATCAATTAGGTTCCAATTTTTGGGCGCTACGAGGGTGCCAGCCCATCCTCGTACGTAACCGACTCCCGAACCCTTTTTCTCGAGTTTTGTAGACCAAAATATGTTTTAATAAATCAAAGTTTTCAATTTCAAGGTGATCCTATCACACCTCAAAATAAGGTCGGTGGTGACTCCATTTTTTATTTTCAAAGTCGACCCCGTTTTTCTAAAACTTAAAAATGGTTTCGACAGTATACATAGTAAAAATAACATATACCTATAATGTATATAGTTCTATTCACTATTAGTGAACTAAATAATAATACATTGTTGATACACAGAAAAGATTGCGAGGTGAAGAAAGGTGAAAGGTGAAGAGCTATATGATAGTCAAAGGTCATATGTTAAGAGATGGGAGTCACTTGATTTTGGTGGGAACGCTCTCGCTTACTTCTCTCAATGAGGCCTTAGCTCATATACGTAAGTTATCTTAATCCTCAGATATCACGTGTCTAATTATGATTGAGGTTTAGATGAATTGGTATATCGTACTAATTGGTGTAGGGAAGGCGACACTATGGTATGGAACTCCTTGAATTGAACTAAGATATCTATGTCTAAGGCTCACTTAATGTGAACGGATATTTTATCGAGCAAAATATTGTGCTCATGCACAAGAGAATGTAAGGAGGTATTCCAATATGCGAAGAGTAAATCTGGAAGGCGAGATAAAGCAGGACAAAAGGCAAGAAAAGCAGCTTGATAGGCGCAATTGTAGTTGAGGACAAAGGGCAACGAGAGTCACGAGGAGAAAAGGCAGAGAAAAGAATAATACATACAACATTGAGAAAGATAAAACCTTAACAAGCCCCACGTGTTGATAAAGACAAAAGAATCACTGGTGCTGTGGTGTGTCACCCCCCATAATTGTGGAATTAACCATCTACAACAAATTATATTTGTGTTCCCGTCTAACAATATCTGAAAAGAAAGTTTGAGGTCACCCAAAACGTGGGGCAGTTTTTCTTGCTTCTTCTTATTTTACCATTATTATAGTCATTTGTGGTATATCTTTAAAATTTTGTTCGCCATTATCAATATTCTAAATAAAATATTCGATTAAATTGCTATTGCATGAATACTGATTTTTTAAATAAATAAACAAAAATATTATTAAATATAAAATTAAAATGATATTTTCATTATAAAAAATATGGATTAGAAAAAAATTACAATCTATTTGTACATATTATATTAGATTTTCTTGAATCAATGTATAGGAAAATAGCATAGCTTTCCTAGAAAAGTTAAATTTGGTCCATGTTAGTTTTGAATCATGTCGATTTTGATACTTTAATATTACGCTACATCATCAATTAAAAAGTTATAATTTTTAAAAAAAAAAATTTGGTAATGACATGACATAATATTAAAGTGTGACATCATCACATTGACGAAAATCGAGAAAAGATATCAAATTTAAGGATTAATGTGGACAAAAAAAAAGGGTTCAGGGACTAAATATTACCTTATCCCAATTTGTTTATACATTTTAATCTAAGGTTAACCTCAAATCCTTAATTAATTATTACAAATTTTATCACACACATATGCGTATGGAAATCACGTATTTAAAAGATAAAAAATGTTTGAAAATAACATACAATAAATAATGAAACGTATTATTTGAAACAAATTAAATAATGACACATAGAATATGTACGATATTAAAATGAATAATTATATTAAATTGTGAGTAAAACGAAATTTAAATACATAAATCTATTAAATTAAAAATACTAAATATACAATTGATGGAGGTAATAAATTGTGCATATTAAAATAAAATGTATAAAATTATCAAAATAAAACTTTGGTTATGTGGTAAGTTTAAAGTTTTACAAATTTAATTGGTGTGGATTCAAATCCCACAATATGCATATTTTTATTGATTTTGTTAAAAATAAAATACTAAAGTACTCTCAAATAATATAACTTAGTTTAATTATAAAAGGATATTTATGTAATTTTTTAATTAAATTGGTGCCAAGTTGATTCGTGACACCAATCCAATCAAATACTTAAATAGCCGTATAAATAATAACATTAAAACATTTTACACCTAAATCCACTCAAACCTATAACCTTCAAAAAATTTCAATAAAATTATAGCAACTGAATTAAGATTCGATCAATAAAAGGTTTAATATTAGTTTGAAAGTCAAAATTATATAGTATTGGGGAATGTTTTGTTAAATTCTTTTAACTATATTTATTATAAAGTTATTGATGGAGTTGGTTTTACAGAGTTAATCGGATACTAACTTAAATGAAAAAAAGATGAAATGCCCTCAATTTACAAATTAAATTAAATTATTTTTAGATTGTTTTGTTATTTTGTATTTTTATATAAAAGATAGGAAAAAAATAACACGTATAAAAGGATTCAAATTCATACATTTTAAATTTCACATTTGTGCTTTACCATTCAACTGAAACTTTATTTTTATATATATATCAATTTTTTTATAAATATACTTTTTATATAATTTTGTTTTTCATCCATATCGTGAACATGTCATAATCTAATTATAGTTGATAACTTTGTAGAGGATAAAGCAGTTTTTATTGCTTAGATAATCCATCAATCCTTCGTTTTTTTCTCTCATTGTTTGTTAGAAGGAAAATAAAAAAAACCCTCTTTTTTGTTAGATCTACGTAACCTCTCCAACCCGGCCTAGACGTTAAGTCTAAATTGGAAAATTCTATTGGCCACCGAAATGGCCTAGTAGAATTACGAATTTAAAAACAGTTGTTTAAAACATGTCCTTCAATTTCTGAAGAAAAACTTTGAGTGTTTCCAAAATGTACAATTTAATTTCAAAACCGATCGATTTTAATGATTGCTTTGCAAATATATATATATATATATATATATATATCTTTCAAACCTCTTCTACATAGTCATGCAGTGGAAAAATTATATTCATCATAGTTTTAAGGAAAATCAAATTTCATGCATAATTAATTCAAAATCCATATTTCAATATCCTAAAATCAAATTAAATGTCATGTGTAAGTACCCAATTTTGCCCGGGCCCGTGAAAACCAAAATGAAAAACCAAAAAAAAAAAGGTCCTTATACAGTCCATTTACAATAAAAGGGCTTAAAGCCCAAACTCAAATGTCACTAAGCAGACATAAACCCATGGCCCAACACACAAGACCCGGACTCAATGACAGAAACAGACCCAAAGCAACACGGCCCAAAAGGGCCCAAAAATTAAAACGAGTTTCAGACCTAGGGTTTCTGGGA
This sequence comes from Gossypium rotundifolium, assembly GCA_025506655.1. Classification (NCBI taxonomy): domain Eukaryota; kingdom Viridiplantae; phylum Streptophyta; class Magnoliopsida; order Malvales; family Malvaceae; genus Gossypium; species Gossypium rotundifolium. Next base: position 86,550,870 of record CP106726.1, read on the forward strand.
AACCCTAGGCGCCGCAAACAGGAACTCAATCATCGCGCCGCAGCCACCAGTCCTCGTCAAGCCGCAGTTTGCGCGCAATTAGTGCGCCTCACCACCGCCGCTATCTTCGTCCACCTACAAACAAAAAAAAAAAGGAAGGAATCGTAATAAAAAATGGCAAAAATATATGTATTCCTTTTATTTCATTTTATTTCGGGTTATAAAAACTCATCAATAATCTGTAAAATGGGGATCTTTTCCCACAAAGTAATATACATACACGAAAATACAGAGATATACAATAAAAAAGAAACAAAGGTTTTTCTTTTCTTCATTATTTCTCTTCTCCATTGAATCTGTTTCTTTTCCTTTAAGCTTTTTTTTTTTTTCTTTTTACATATATTGAAGTTTCTAAAGTAGTAAAATAAAAAAGGAGAAGAAAACTCACATTTTGGGGAATTTCACCACTGTGCACGGTGGCCGGCGACGACGGCAGACGGTGGAGGGAAGCGCTGGAAATCGCCCAACAAGAGAGAATGGAAAGACTCTGATTTTTCTTTTTGAAGAATGAATGAAAAGTGATTTTTTTAAATTTTTTTTTAACTTATATAGTAAATTCAAAACAATGTTGTTTTGGCTTAAGGCAATAAGCATCAAAACGACGACGTTTAGCTTTTATCCGAAACTCGACCCGATTTGACCCGAAGGGTCCGCGCGTTTTTGCATATGGGGAAAATTTCGCGATAGGTCCTTCCACATTTTTAATGTTTTTAATCCAGTTTTTTATTTTAATTTGGCCCTAAAAGTTTAATTATTTTCCAATTTAGTCCCTCGGACTCTTTAATGGTTAAGATCAAAACGTCGTAGTTTTTAAATTTGGCTTAATTGCCATTTTAACCCCTATGTTTTCAGGCACATTCTGATTCAATCTTTTTAATCTATTTTAATTGATGTTTAACCCATGTTTCTTTATTTATTTTTAATTTTCTTATTTTATTTTATTTTTAAATCATTTTTAATTATTTCATCATATTAAATATCCTATATTATTTTCCTATATTTATTAATTCACTAATAATATAAAATTCACATATGCATATTTATTTTATATATATTTAATTATTATTATATATTACTTGGCTTAATAATTTATATATTATTTTATAATTTATATATTATTTATACATATTATATTTTAATTTATATATCATATAGTATTATATTATATTATATATCATTTTTTAATTTTTTGTATAAAGTCTATTATATCATATAATTTATTTTATTTATATTATTTTTATAATTTTTATGACTAGTATATTATGTATATATATGTGTGTTTTTATTTAAAATTATTATATATATTATTTACTAATTATTTTTATAATCCTTATATATTATTAACTATTTTATATTATATTATTATATATTATAATTTTATTAATTATTATATATATTTATTTGTATCTTTATATTCGTTTATTATTGCTCTAGCATTTTCTTATTATTTATTTATTCATGTTATATTATTCTTTTATTATTTATTGTTAATATAATTCATAGAATTGCAATTGATATGTATTTAGTCAACGTCTTACTCATACCATTTTCTATAAAATACCTTTTAAATTAAAGATTTTTTTAAATATTTTTAATCGTGATATGTGATATTCGGAGTCTTCGAGAAGAATCGTGCCTGTAACATCCCGGATTAGGGCCTATGCACTATGACTAAAATTTTATGAAATAGTATGCCTTATGTGTTGTGAATGTGTTGTGTGCATTTTAGAACCTTGGAAATGCTTTAGAAAATATTAAGTCTTAAGAGGAAATATAAGGAAATGTAAGGAAATGAAAGGAAATGAAAGGAAATGTAAGGAAATGAAAGGAAATGTAAGGAAATGTAAGGAAATGTAAAGAAATGAAAGGAAATGTAAGGAAATGTAAGGAAATGTAAGGAAATGTAAGGAAATGTAAGGAAAGTTGGAAATGATTTAGAAATGTTAAGTTTCAAAGGAGGAAAGTAAACATTTTGGAAACCTAAGCTAAAAGAGGAAAGTAAACATTTTGGAAACTTAAGTTAAAAGAGAAAAGTGAACATTTTGGAAACCTAGGAAATGTCAAGCTTAAAGAGCCAAACGAAAATTTTGGAAACTTAGAAATGACCTAGAAATGTCGAGTTTTAAAGTTTAAAGAGAAATTAAGGTAAGGTGGCCTTAAGAGAAAAGTATGTGAAATTTGGCACACAAGCGGGCTTGGAAAAGTGGCTGAAGATGCCACTTAGGGCCTTTGGAAATGGCGCCACATGCAAGTGTAATTGGGCAAGGGATCGAGTCACTTAGGAAGCAAATAAAAGAAATTTAATTTTGCTACAAAGAGCATAGAGTTGGACGGCATGTGGGCTCTTAAAGAGAGTCTTACTTCTTTTAGAATTTGACTAATTAGGAGATAATTGATGGATTAAATCTTTTGATAAAGTGATAATTATCACATAGGAAGAGTGGTGGCCAAGTAGGGGACTCTAGCCTAGGAATTTTGGCAATAGAAGGAAAATAAGGCCATTCTTCATTCATTCTTTTCTCTTCAAAGAAACCTCTACCGAAATTCTCTAGCAAATAGCACCATTCTTTTCTTCTTTCCTTTCTTAGAATTCTCTCTGCCATAATTCTCTTCTTTTCTTTTCTTTTCTTCTTCCATTACAAACACAATCAAAAATCGAAAGTAAGCAAAGCCCTAGCCGATTCCTTTATTATTGCAAAAGTCAAAACCTTGTGTTACACATAAAGGCCATAGCCGAATACTACTAAGGGATTCAAGCAAGGTTTCCACCGAATGCTTCAGTAAGGGTAAGATTAGGTTCGATTCTCATTCTATTTCTTTTAAGTCTGTCGAAATTAAGATTCTAATATCCTCTATATATTATTGCCGAAACCTTGAAGAGATCTTTCAGGAATTACTAAGTATCGACTACAAGGAAGGAGAAGTTCTTTTCCCGAAGGTACACCATAGGCCGCGTATTCCCTAGTTATTCGGTGAATTTTGGGATTTAAAATCCACAAGGTAAGAACCTAAAAGCATTAAATGAAGGCTTGTATTAGTACTTAGATCTGTTCTTTAATTATTAAAAAGTCGAAAACTAACCTATGTTGAGATTTAGGGTTTGGCCGAATACAAGGTGAAGAAAAATAAAGTTTTCGGGATTTGCTGATAGTCAATTCGACAAGCAAGGTAAGAAGTTGACTACATAAATCCTTCGTGATTTGGGTTATAACCGATTAGGCTTTAAAAGAAAACACTAAGTTTGGCCGAATAGGCCTTTGCTAAATGTTACCATGTTGACCGAATGTAGGGACTTAATAGTCTAAAGCAATAGATTGATTTTATTTTGGGATTTCAAGGAATTCGTTAAGCAAATTAGGTGTGTACCCCACACTAATCTTAATAGATTTATGGCTTAAACTTGATATATATGTTAATATGAAAGTGTAAGAATGTGGCCAAAGTACCATGTTATGGTACAAAGTACTCAGGTACGTTTTCCTACTCCTACTAGGATTACGAAATATGTTATACTTAACATGTGAAAAGTGACATATGTGAAAAGTGACATGAATGTGAAATTAAGTATGATATGCATGATATGAATAATATGGGGCATTCGGGTTATTTGAGAAAGGGAAGTGAATGTGATGACTTGGTCTCACTAAGTGAATGTGATGACTTGGTCTCACTAAGTGAATGTGATGACTTTGGTCTCACTAAGTGAATGTGGTGACTTGGTCACATTATCGAATGTGGTAACTTCGGTTACATTATCTAAATGTCTTTGTCTCATGACACAATTATCGGTGGCTATGCCACGAATTTTATGTGGGCGATGAGCACGTCATTGCGATGGCGCCTTCGATGGTGTGTAGCGAGATGGAGGGTTGACTTAGTAGTCCCCACGGTGTGCGGGGATGAATGCGGGTGGAGTGTAGCGGATGGCATATAGGTTTGGGTTGGGATTGCATCATTATCTTAAATTACTATGTGAATATGATATGTATGGTATGCCTAAATCTATCAAATTTTAGTGTTGGTTACACATTGAGTCATTGACTCACCCGTTGTATGGGATTACTTTTGGTGACGACCGGTGATGGACCAGGTGTACGGATGCTTAGTGGAGGCCATGTGAAGTTCAGTTTTCTTTTATTTGGACTAATTTACTTTAAGTATTTTTGAATTTAAATTTTGGGAAATTATTTGATGTAATAAGGCCATAGTAGCATTTACTTTACTTTTATTTATTGAGCCTACAATCTTTATATTTGTTAAAAGATTAAGTAAAATTATTTTAATATAAAGCCAGACGTTTTGTCACCTAAATCAAAAGGATTTTAATAACGAAATAAACTTGTTTTCAACTCAAGCCCAACCCAAAACAAACTTTCCTTCAAAACGCTCAAGTTTTTCCTAAGTACAAAAGAATTTGAAACGGTTTTCATCCGGGAACATACCAGATTCGGTCAAGGCTCGTGGGCCAGGTTTGGGGTGTTTCAATTTGGTATCAGAGCCCAGTTTTAAACTCTCGGCCTTGGGTTTAAGGCCCAAAACGTTTTCAAAGTAAGCCAAAAGGAATTTTCGAAAATTTTTTTCAGTTTTCACAACATGGCACCTAAGTCTCCGACCATGATCCACCGGTAAGTACTTCGACTTACAAGTGATTTGAATATGTGAAATGTATGGGCTTTTATGATAATGTAGATTAGTGAACTAGGATCTGTTGAACCTAGGACTAGTCCACTCAAAAACACAAGTACATAAGACTTAAATATCTAATTAAACAAACTTGTGGTTGAGTCGTAGAGTTAGGGTGTGGCAACCATGGTAATGCATGTCTAGGATTGGTTTCGATGGGAGATTGGTATTTAAGCGGTCAGTGTGACTCACCTCCTCTCCACTGAATCCTACAGTGCGTAGCCTCGGTTCACCCTAACCAAGAGGACTTATACACTGCTAAACTCAATAATTAAAACCCGAAAGGGACTAGCCACATTTTATGGAAACCCTAGTTTTAAAATCACCAAATTACCCTTTGATGTGTAGGAAAACTATTTTGAAAATTTTCCAAAATATTTTTGATTTACCAAATTACCTAAATACCCTTAGTGGTGAAATTACTAAAATGCCCTTGATTTCCCAAAACTACCATACTACCCCAGATTTCAATAATAACTTCTGATTTTGAAAAAATATTCAAAAACTTTACAAAATATCAAAGATACCCTGATTTAGAAAATTTCACGAAAGTACCCCTAATTTGCAAAATGACCGAATTACCCCTAACCTGTGTAAATGACCAAAATACCCTCAGTAAGGAAAATCAACAAAGTGCCCTCAAATTAGAAATCTTTAAAAATACCTTTGTTTTGAAAGTCACCAGGAACCATATTTTGCGAAAAATTACCGAAATGACCCTGGCTTGTAAAATTACAAAAATACGCCTAGTGTCAAAATTATCATTTCACCCTTGAAATTTTTCCAACAAGTAATTTTAATATCGACAATCTCTATTTTGCAAACATTTTCAAATACCCTAATTTAAAAATACCAAAATACTTTTTAACAAAATCACCAAGGAACCTTATTTTGACAAATTACGAAAATACCCCTGTAGGGCAAATTACGCAAATACCTCTAGATAGTGGAAAAACAACAACAATGAAAACTACAACGTTTCTCTGAATGAACGAAGGTTCATAATTGTTTGATGGATGTATGAATGAATGAAAAGACTGTGTGCATGTATGAATACGAAAGAACCACTCCTAAATTCCTTTTCATAAAATTTCTTCACGGGTAATCAAGTGAAACAAAAGTACTAATTCATAAAACTTCTTAATCAGATCTCGACGTTAGAAATGAGTTCTAGAGGACGCGGTCGTCAAGGACGCAGTAGAGGAAGAATAAGCGTGTCGAACCCGTTAGATCGGTCAAGGTCCGACAATGAGTTACTATACCCACCACCATCCCCACCGGGTGTCGGCGAAGAAGCTCAGACGGGGATGATCTTGTGTCGCAGCTATCTTGCGAGTTTTGGAAATAGTGGTGGCGGGTGGAAATACGGAGCTCAAAATCTATACCCGGCGACTCGAGCCAACAGAGTGAGGTGTTAGTGTGAGTATCCGGTGTGGCACCAGTCTGGTGATCTTGGTTGAAAGCAACCGAGCACATTATGGATGAGCTCGATCTGACCCCAGAGGAGAAGTTGAAAGGAATGGTGGCACTACTACGTGATGAAGCGTATCAATGGTGGTTAACGATGAGGGATGGTGCTACTTTGAAGATCGACTTGGGAGTATGCCAAGGAGGCATATCGAAAAAAAGTATGTGGGCACATGTTATATTGATGAGCAGAGGAAAGCTTTTCTAGGACTAGTTCAAAGGAACAAGTCGGTAGCAGACATATGAAATTTGAATTTACGAGTTAAGCCGATATGCTCGAGGAGTAGTCGCAATGAACATGAGCAGCTGTGTCCGTTTGAGGACGGACTAAGGATGACCTAAGGTTCTTGATAGCTCCACATCGAGGCGGAGTTTTCCGTTAGTAGAAAAGGCTAAGGTAGCCGGGGAATCAAGGATTGATTAGCATGAACTCGATAGGAATAGACCCAAGAGGGTTATGGATCTTGAAAATGTGCAAAAAGGCTCGAACTAATGGGCCGAGGATCGACAATCTGATGCAGGATGGCGATGTCGTCCTTGTGACCATTGTGGAAAGAAGCATTTAGAGGAGTGCTGGAAAAAGACGGGAGGATGTTTTAGGTGTGGGTCCAAGGACCATATGCTCAAGGACTGTCCAAAGAGATCAGATGAAAAAATGACAACTCGAATGTTAATCGGTGGTAGGGGAGGACAATGACCTTAAGCGGGGTCGTGGTCCAACCATGGAGGAAATGGTTTGGTAGTGGTCGTGGAGCACCAAGCGGAAGTCTTTGAAGGTTCAGATCTTGAGGCAACCAAGGTTGGTTTATGCGATCGGTAGTCGTGAGGAGAGTGATGTGCGGATGTGACAACGGGTAAGTTTTATTTTTGGAATACCCTTCGTTGCCTTGCTTGTTATAAAGTTAGTTCGTTCTTGTAATGCTAGTGAAGTGTATGAAACCTTGGATGTGAATTTTTGTAGGAAATGTGTTAGTTTTAAGATCAGAGTGCGCAGCAGTAATGAGTTAGGATGTACAATTTTTCGTTAGTAAGTAATTTTGAGGACGAAATTATTTTAAGGGGGTAAAACTATAACATCCCGGATTAGGGCCTATACACTATGACTAAAATTTTATGAAATAGTATGCCTTATGTGTTGTGAATGTGTTGTGTGCATTTTAGAACCTTGGAAATGCTTTAGAAAATATTAAGTCTTAAGAGGAAATATAAGAAAATGTAAGGAAATGAAAGGAAATGAAAGGAAATGAAAGGAAATGAAAGGAAATGTAAGGAAATGTAAGGAAATGTAAGGAAATGTAAGAAAATGCAAGGAAATATAAGGAAATGTAAGGAAATGTAAGGAAATGTAAGGAAATGTAAGGAAATGTAAGGAAACTTGGAAATGATTTAGAAATATTAAGTTTCAAAAGAAGGAAAGTAAACATTTTGGAAACCTAAGCTAAAAGAGGAAAGTAAACATTTTGGAAACTTAAGTTAAAAGAGGAAAGTGAACATTTTGGAAACCTAGGAAATGTCAAGCTTAAAGAGCCAAACGAAAATTTTTGGAAACTTAGAAATGACCTAGAAATGTCGAGTTTTAAAGTTTAAAAGAGGAAATTAAGGCAAGGTGGCCTTAAGAGAAAAAGTATGTGAAATTTGGCACACAAACGGGCTTGGAAAAGTGGCCTGAAGATGCCACTTAGGGCCTCTGGAAATGGCGCCACATGCAAGTGTAATTGGGCCAGGGATCGAGTCACTTAGGAAGCAAATAAAAGAAATTTAATTTTGCTACAAAGAGCATAGAGTTGACTGACATGTGGGCTCTTAAAGAGAGTCTTACTTCCTTTAGAATTTCGGCTAATTAGGAGATAATTGATGGATTAAATCTTTTGATAAAGTGATAATTATCACATAGGAAGAGTGGTGGCCAAGTAGGGGACTCTAGCCTAGGAATTTCGGCAATAGAAGGAAAATAAGGCCATTCTTCATTCATTCTTTTCTCTTCAAAGAAACCTTTGCCGAAATTCTCTAGCAAATAGCACCATTCTTTTCTTCTTTCCTTTGCCGAATTCTCTCTGCCATAATTCTCTTCTTTTCTTTTCTTTTCTTCTTCCATTATAAACACAATCAAAAACCAAAAGTAAGCAAAGCCCTAGCTGATTCCTTTATTGTTACAAAAGCCGAAACCTTGTGTTACACATAAAGGCCATAGCCGAATACTACTAAGGGATTCAAGCAAGGTTTCCACCGAATTCTTCAGTAAGGGTAAGATTAGGTTCGATTCTCATTCTATTTCTTTTAAGTCTGTCAAAATTAAGATTCTAATATCCTCTATATATTGTTTCTGAAACCTTGAAGAGATCTTTTGGGAATTACTAAGTATCGACTACAAGGAAGGAGAAGTTTTTTTCCCGAAGGTACACCATAGGTCGCGTATTCCCTAGTTATTCGGTGAATTTCGGGATTTAAAATCCACAAGGTAAGCACCTAAAAGCATTCGACCAAGGCTTGTATTAGTACTTAGATCTGTTCTTTAATTATTAAAAAGCCAAAAACTAACCTATGTTGAGATTTAGGGTTTGGCCGAATACAAGGTGAAGAAAAACAAAGTTTTTGGGATTTGCTGATAGTCAATTCGACAAGCAAGGTAAGAAGTTGACTACATAAATCCTTCAGGATTTGGGTTATAGCCGATTAGGCTTTAAAAGAAAACACTAAGTTTGGCCGAATAGGCCTTTGCTAAATGTTACCATGTTGACCGAATGTAGGGACTTAAAAGTCTAAAGCAATAGATCGATTTTATTTCGGGATTTCAAGGAATTCGTTAAGCAAATCAGGTGTGTACCCCACACTAATCTTAATAGATTTATGGCTTAAACTTGATATATATATGTTAATATGAAGGTGTAAGAATGTGGCCAAAGTACCATGTTATGGTACAAAGTACTCAGGTAGTTTTCCTACTCCTACTAGGATTACGAAATATGTTATACTTAACATGTGAAAAGTGACATGAATGTGAAATTAAGTATGATATGCATGATATGAATAATATGGGGCATTCGGGTTATTTGAGAAAGGGGAAGTGAATGTGATGACTTCGGTCTCACTAAGTGAATGTGATGACTTCGATCTCACTAAGTGAATGTGATGACTTCGGTCTCACTAAGTGAATGTGGTGACTTCGGTCACATTATCTGAATGTGGTAACTTTGGTTACATTATCTAAATGTGCTGTCTCATGACACAATTATCTGGTGGCTATGCCACGAATTTTATGTGGGCGATGAGCACGTCGACTACAGCGACTGCCTTTGATGGTGTGTAGCGGATGGAGGGTTGACTTAGTAGTCCCCACGGTGTGCAGGATGGTACGGGTGGAGTGTAGCGGATGGCATATAGGTTTGGGTTTGGGATTGCATCATTATCTTGAATTATTATGTGAATATGATATGTATGGTATGCCTAAATCTATTAAATTTTAGTGTTGGTTACACATTGAGTCATTGACTCACCCGTTGTGGGATTACTTTTCGGTGTGACAGGTGATGGACCAGCGTGAGATGCTTAGTGGAGGCCATGTGAAGTTCAGTTTTCTTTTATTTGGACTAATTTACTTTAAGTATTTTTGAATTTAAATTTTGGGAAATTATTTGATGTAATAAGGCCATAGTAGCATTTACTTTACTTTTATTTATTGAGCCTACAATCTTTATATTTGTTAAAAGATTAAGTAAAATTATTTTAATACAAAGCCCAAACGTTTTGTCACCTAAATCAAAAGGATTTTTAATAACGAAATAAACTTGTTTTCAACTCAAGCCCAACCCAAAACAAACTTTCCTTCAAAACGCTCAAGTTTTTCCTAAGTACAAAAGATTTTGAAACGGTTTTCACTGGGGAACATACCAGATTCGGTCAAGGCTCGTGGGCTGGGTTTGGGGTGTTTCAGTGCCCTAACTTATTGGGTTGTGATTTTTCTCATAAAACTCAAAGTATTAGATATCCTTCCATTTTCAAAATTGAAGCTTATCAATTTCAAATAAAAAAACTTATTCTTGAGAATTCAAAACATTGTATCCTAACTTATCGAGTGTGATGTTTTGTGTCTCAAGGTAGGAATTTTCTAAAATAGAGATGCACTTAGCTTCAAAGTTATAAGATGTTGTATCCTAACTTATTGGGTATGATATTTTTATTTCTTTGAAATAGATAAGTCTTGGTTTTCTTTTCAATAACGGATCTTATTTTAAACTTTTTAAATTTCAAACATTTGGACATGATTCTATCAATTAGGTACCAATTTTTGGGCGTTATGAGGGTGCTAACCCTTCCTCATACGTAACTGACTTCCGAACCCATTTTCTCGTTTTTCGTAGACCAAAATCAAATGTTTTAAAATGAAACGTTTTTTTAAGGTGATCTAATCACACCTAAGTAAAAAGGGATTGGTGGCGACTCCCATTTTCGTTTTTAAAAGTCGATCCCCATCATTTTTTAAAATAGATTTTTAAAAATGGTTTCAACAGCTTGGCGACTCCGCTGGGGACATAAGAGAGTCAAGCCGTAAAATTGATAATTTCATGTCCTTTTGTTTGAATTTAAAATTTTGGTTTTAAAAAAATATGATCCTTTTATTGTATGTGGTTCTAAATATATTTTTCTGCATTGCACTACATGACCATTGTGGTCACACCCTTAAGTGGGAGCGAGAAGTTATGCCTTCGTGAGGTTTTCACCTCCGCATGGGCTAGTGGACTGCTTCCGAAATACATCTGTACCTATGTCTTCGTGAAGTTTTCACTTCCGCATGGCCATAGGGAAATGTATTCCCCTGAACCAAACTCGTTCCATATGAGCCTATAATGGGTGAGGATCGAGGAATCTACTGGTTCGGGTACCTCAACCTTAGAACTAAACCACATATAGTGAACCCTAAGAGCTCACCTTAGATAGAACTATGTCAAACCCTAGTGGTCACCCTGGTAGGTGTTCTATGTTATTTATTTCTCCTATGCTAACGTGCTCTCTTTTGTTTTGATTGCATTGCATTCACATCATAGAAAAGAGGTGTTGATTCAAATTTGATTGCTAAATAGAAGAGTTTGTCATAAGAAAATAGGTTTTTTGATAAAATGGGTTATAATACGGTTGTCCGAATATTGTCTAAAGTAAACACAATAAGAGAAGACTGATAGACGACGAAGGAATACAAGACCTTATTACCCAAGGATTCAAGCTGACAAAGACAAATTGGGAATTCCCATGTCTCGACTTTCTTGAAGAGGCTAACGAGTATTATGAAGCAGTAAGTCGCGTCCCAGATCAAGAAAAAAAGGAGCTAGTGAAGGTATTTATTACAAGTTAGTGATATTTGACCTTTGCGAGGAAGGGGATTAATGTTTTGCTTGGAATATGAGGGCAAGGTCGTGTATGCGATCCGTTTTATGTAAAGAAATTTGTTTTCTAGAAAAGTTTTTCTAATGGAATTGAATTCAAAATCAACGCCTCTCTTTCTCTGCATTCATGCATTTGCATTACATAACATCATATGCATTTAAGTCCATAGAGAGAGTCTAATTAGTTGAAAATATAACAGAGAGAGAGAAAAGGGAAATCTAGAAGCTGAACACCACTATGGTACACGTGCAAAGACAAGGAAAATGGATCAAAGACTTGAACAATTCCAGAGGGATATGCAAGACCAGATGCATGAGCAAATGGCAAATCTCTAGCAAGAAATGAGGGACCAGATGTTAGAGGCCCAAAGGAACATGATGGCCTAAATGGCCTAGATGTTGAGTGGGGCAATAGATAAGGGAAAGGGTCCCATAGTCAATGCTGATGACAATGAGGATTTTCCTCGGGGTTTCACCCCACCTCATGTACAACCGGATGAGTATCCTCAAAGGCCACCTGTCACAATTAGGCCTCAATAGGGGCAAACTGATACTAGACCACCTATGAACTTCTAGGTCGGCTCAGGATCTAACCCAGGAGATAACCCTGTCAATCCTATTATCCCTGGTTTGGACATAGCACAGAGAGAGGGAATAAGTATTGAATCTTTAAGGAAGTTGGAGGATCACTGTAGATGGTTGGAAGAAAAGTTTTAGGCTCTGGAAAATGCTGATCATCACCATGGTATTGATGCAAAAGACTTGAGTTTGGTTCCAGACTTGGTGCTTCCTCATAAATTTAAGATGCCAGAGTTTGAGAAGTACAACGGGACTAGCTGCCCTAAAGCCCACATTACCATGTTTTACAGATGCATGACCAGCTATGTTAACAATGATCAACTCTTGATTAATTGTTTCCAAGACAATTTGCGTAACACCCCAAACCAGGCCCAAACACTACAACCGGGTCTGGTATGTCACTAAGAAAAATTTTGTAAAACTAATTGTGTCGACAGAAAACCCAAATAAGAATTACATAAAACGTGCCTTTATAATCAAAAGCCCAAAACTGGATTACATGTCCTTGAAAGAAATTAAAAGCGAGAATAAATAATAAAGGCCCATAATAAAACTAAAATGTAAACTAATGGCCCATGGCCTTATTACAACGTAGTTTAAATCCATCATATAAAATACTTTAAAAAAAACTAACATGGGGAACTTGTCGCTGGATCCACATTCTTTTGCATGGCCACCTTGCGCTTCACTCTGGCCCGGTTCGATGCACTAATCGTCACCTGAAAGGTTAGTTTAAAGGGGGTGAGTCGCGAGACTCAGTGTGCAACCCTCATGCACCACTAGATTTGGGCCTCATAAAACATAACAACAATTTTATTTACATGGATAACAAGTAATATGCAAAGCCCAGCCCATTTGCCTAGGTTTCCATCCGCTACACGCCCCCGTACCAACCAACACACCATTGGGGATTTCTACAATCAACCCACACCGCTACACTCCAAGATGGCAGTCATGCTACTCATCAACACATATTGGCCGAAGCCCGTATAGCAAATCACGGCATTAGCCATCTGATAATTCATGGTAAAACCGTTACACATATACATATACATATAACTTCCTCTTTTCATCACCCAACCCATGCAACATGCACAATAATTTAAAACATGTACAACAGTTTACTTGTAACATATAGTCGAATATTTACTAACTTTGAGAGTCATTTGTTTAAATCGAGATTTCGACTTTTAATGTAACATATAAATCTTATGAACACATATACATATATACATTTATTACTAATCGATCTAGCGGTGGGAAATATTACACACGATTCGCGTACTAAGGCTTTTGCTATATCTACGCTACTATCACTTGAAGCAACTACTATTGGCCCACGATCGACTTCGATTTTGGCCCACACCGTTGGCCAATCTCGCACTACCGAAATAGATCGCTTCGAATTTGGGCTACGGTTTCTGAGATCCAACCTTCTACCTTGGTATTAGTTGAGTCCATAACAATCCTTAATCACTAAACCAAATAAGCGATGAGATCTAACTCATTAGTTAAATGTAACCTTTAAAAGCGAACTAGTTAGCGAATCCGAATATCTTTTAGAAATTGTCACCACCAACCTTCCTACATTCGGCCATCCTCCAAATATCAAACCAACCGATACACACAATCAACCTAACCCCAAATAGTATTCGGCCAAAGCAAAAAGAATCATGGAAGGCCATTCAGCCACACTTACCACTACCTACCTTCGACTTTTCCACCAAATCGGCTTTATTGGGACAGATTCGACTTCAAGGGTAAAGAGTATAATCGACAAGGCCTTGGAAATAATGATTTAGATTAGGAGTTTGATAAGAATAAAGGAATCACAGAAAAGGAGAAATCCCGAAACTCACCGAATTACTAAGGAGTATATGGCTTACAGTGCACCTTTGGGAAAACAGAGATCTCCCTTGTAGATTTGGCTATAGAGGAAGAAGATATGCACTAAGAGCATTTGAATTTCAGAAGGGTTTTTGAGGAGAGGAGAAATACTAAGGAGTTTCAGCTAGAAGAGAAAAATTAAGGCAAGTGAGTGAGAAGAGTTCGGCTAGAGAGGAAAAAGTATGAAAGAAAGAGAAGCAAATGGAAGAAAAAGATGATTTCCCCCTATTAAATTCGGCACACACACACCAACACATAGAGTTGGAGTTTCTGCCAACTCTTTCCCTCCTGATAGCCTTCATCTCACCTGATAACCCCAATCCTTATCTTACCTTTAGAAGAGCCCTCACTAAAGCCAACTCCTCCCTCCTGTTTATCATCTTTTATCACTTAAATGAAAAGAAATAAAGCTCTAATTAGTAGCCTACATGTAGTCCACCCTTCCCATTTAAGTGCAGAATTTTGACCCATCTCCTAAGGCCCAATCGGCACACAATGGCCCAAACTCCTCCCCTTATGACGCCACCTTATGCCTACTTAAAGCACTTTAATTCTTTGGGCCACAAGCCCGACTTGTCACTTAATTAACCATCTTCTTAAATTATAAGCTAACACCATTTATTAGCCACCTAACCTAAATTTTTAAAGCCCAATATTTCACTTTAAATTACCCGAGCACTAACTTTAACCCTAATTCAAATATTTAATCAAAAAGTCAGCCTACCCTTTAAAATATCAATTTAACATATTAGACTATCATATAAATCGTAGGCCCACTTTAAGGATATTCTGATTCTACCCCTTAAAATAAATTTTGACCTCGAAATTTACCTGGTCAGAAAAGATGGGGATATTGCTGTCGTATAACATCCTCTGGCTCCCACGTAGCCTCCTCTGCGCCGTGATTTCACCACAAAACTTTAACCAACGGAATAGACTTCCTTCTCAATACTTTTATATCTCGATCTAGAATTTGTACTGGTTCCTCCTCAAAGGACAAGTTCGGCCTTACTTCTATCTCTACTACCGGCACTACGTGTAATGGGTCAGATCGATAACGTCTCAGCATCGAGACATGGAACACGTCATGTATCTGCTCTAACTCCGAAGGTAACTCCAACCGATAAGCTACTGGGCCCATATGTTCTAGTACCCGATAAGGCCCAATAAACCGTGGACTTAACTTCCCCTTTTGACCAAACCTCATTACCTTCTTCCACGGAGATACCTTCAAGAAGACTTGATCACCTATCGCGAATTCCACCTCCTTCCGCTTTAGATCCGCGTAAGATTTCTGTCGATCTGACGCTTCCTTTAGCCGAACCCGTATTAACTTCACTTTCTCCTCAGTTTTCAAAACTAATTCTAGACCTAACACCTTACGTTTACCCAACTCCGTCCAACATGTTGGAGAACGACATCTCCTTCCATATAACGCTTCATAAGGCGCCATCTGAATGCTAGCTTGATAAGCTCGTTATTATATGCAAATTACGCCAGGTAAATACTCTTCCCAACTACCCCTAAATCGATGATGCAACCCTTAGCATATCTTCCAAGATTTGAATTACCCTCTGGATGACCATCAATACATGGGTGAAAGGCGATACTAAAGTCTAACCTTGTTCCCATTTCTTGATGAAGAGCCTTCCAAAATCGTGACGTGAACCTAGGGTCCCTATCTGATATGATCGACACTGGCACACCATGCAATCTTACAACCTTAGCCACATACAATTTAGCTAGCTTTTGAAAAGAAAAGTCCACCGAACCCAGGTATGAAGTGAGCGACTTTGTCAATCGGTCAACAATCACCCAAATTGAATCCTTCTTAGTGGTACGTGAGGGTAACCCACTAACAAAATCCATCGTGATTCTCTCCCATTTCCATTGGGAATCTTCACTGGTTGCAACAATCCGATGGCACTTGGTGTTCGACTTTGACCTGTGACCGTCAAACATTTTCCTCGACTTACATTACCTCTTTCTTGGACACAGCCACCAAATTTGCTCTCGCAAATCACGATACATCTTGACTCCTCCGGGATGCATAGCGTAGGGCTACTATGCGATTCCTCAAGAATCATCTGTAGTAACTCCTTGTCTTTAGGCATACAAATCTTCCCACGATAACACGAATTCCATCCTTGTTCGGACTATAGTCCTCCATTTCACCATCCCTTACTGCAACAATGATCGAGCACTCAAGTCTTTATCTCTAACTTGCTTATCCTTAACTCCGACTTACCCATGTTGGCTTTACTTGCAACTCAGCTAGCAAACTCCCGTCGTCGAATAAACTCAAATGAGCAAACATGGCTCTTAACTCCGATACTACCTTGCGGCTTAGCGTATCTGCTACCACATTTGCCTTACCAGGGTGATATTCGATCGAACAATCATAATCCTTTAGGAGCTCGATCCACCTACGTTGTCTCAAATTTAGCTCCTTCTGGGTAAGGAGGTACTTCAGACTTTTATGGTCGGTGTAAATTACCGACTTCTCTCCATATAAGTAGTGCCTCCAAATCTTTAAGGAAAACACTACCGCCGCCAAATCCAAGTCATGCGTAGGGTAGTTCAACTCATGCGGTCTCAAGCTGAGAGACACATCGCCACCACCTTTCCTTCTTGCATCAAGACACACCTAAAACCCGTGTGTGACGCATCACGATGAGCAGTAAATTTCTTTTCGCCTCCATTGAATTAATATTGGCACTTCATCGAGATTCTCTTTAGCTTCTCAAAGCTCTCTTCTTTGTTGTCGGTCCATACAAACAATACTCCCTTCCTCAACAACTTAGTTAGAGGAGTAGCTATTAGAAAACCCTTCAATGAACCTTGGTAATACCACCAAACTTAAGAAACTCGAACCTCCGCCATAGACTTTGGTGGTTTCCAATCAATCTGACCTCTATCTTTCGAGGTCCACCTAATTCCTCGGTGAAACCACATGTCCTAAGAAAGTCACTTCCTTGACCCGAACTCACACTTCTTGAACTTTGCAAGCAGTGCTTCTCCCTTAGAGTTTGCAACACCACGCGAAGATGTTCGTCATGCTCCTCCTCTAAATTAGAATAAACCAGGATATCGTCGATGAACACTACCACGAACCGATCAGGATATGGCTGAAACACCCGGTTCATCATATCCATAAAGGCCATTGTTGCATTCGTTAACGAGCGGCATTACCAAGAACTCATAATGCACATACGAGTCCAAAACGCCTTCTTATAAATGTCCCTTCTTTAACTTTTAATTAATGGTATCCAAACCTTAAGTCAATCTTAGAAAAGACCGATGCTCCTTTGAGTGATTGAGCAATGGTCGATCCTCGATAATGATACTTGTTTTTGATCGTCAACTTGTTCAATTGATGATAGTCCACGCACATACGCATGGATCCGTCCTTCTTCTTCACGAACAAGACCGGCGTTCCCCATGGAGACATATCGGTCGAATGAACCCACGATCAATAGTTCTAAATCGAGCACGGAGCTCCACCAACTCCTTGGCGCCATTCTATAAGGAGCAATGAATCTTTGGAGCTGCAGGAAGTAGGTCTATTCAAATTCCACCTCGCGATCCGGAGGTAATCCTGGTAATTCCATCAAGTTTGCTGGGAATACTACCCTTTGAGTCTCTAAAGGTACATCCTTAAACAGTTTGTCCATTACCCTAGATTGTCCTAGGGGACTAACCATGGTCATTTTCCTAGTGGTTATCTCATAATCTATACTTAGAGTCTCGGAATCTTGAGCATGCAACATAGGAGTGGGTTGATCAATATTAATTAAAGCAAAAAAGGGTTATCGGCGATAAGAAACGTGTCGGTTATAACATCCGGTGTGTCCTTTATCCTCCTGCGGTGAGCCGCATAAACTAAACCCAGCTGCCTTGCATCCGTATTACCTGTACCTCTGTTGGATGCTCCACGACCCCGATCGAATCCATTTCTTCCTCTAGTTGCACCTCTACCCCTTGGTCCAGGCTGATTACCCCTCCTAGTCTGATCAGAACCTCGACTCGTTGGCTGTCCACGATCCACCTGAGGACAGTCCCTCATCAAATGTTCTGTGGATCCACACCTAAAGCATCCACCGATTTTCACTCTGCACTCCCCATAATGGGTTCTCCTACATATAAAACATGCTTGACTCTGGCCCGATGGAGTACGAGCTGGCCCATCAGTTCTAGGCCTCTTCTGAAAATTTCCATTTGCTCTGGAGGGTCCAAAATTTCTCTTACTCTTACCCCGATCCTTATCCTTCTCTTGTCTCTCCATTCGTTTCACTTCCTCAGCTATTTTAACTTTATCCACTAGAACCGCGAAAATTCTCTCTAGTTGTGGCGCGATCAAAACCCTTAGCTCATTTCTTAGCCCATCCTCGAACCGAACGCATCGTTCATACTCTGTTGACACCATTCCCCGAGCGTAACAACTCAGGCGTAGAAACTCAGCCTCATACTCAGCCACAGACTTACTCCCCTTTACCAAATTCAGGAATGCTTTCCTTTGAGCATCCATATAACTAGCCCCAATGTACTTTCCCTGGAATGACTCCTTAAAGAAATCCCAGTCAATCAGGTCCGCAGCCGTACCCTCTTTCACCGTGAACCACCATTGGTAGGCCTCATCTCGAAGAAGTGACACGACCCCCTTCAACTTCTCCTCCACCATGAAGTTTAGGTCATCCATTATACGTTCCACTACCTCCAACCAATATTCAGTGAAACTCGGGGATACACCAGAGACTCCCCTAAATACTTCTGCCCCATTGTTCCTTAACCTCTCAGGCACAGATTTTCGGGCTCCTCTGCCCATACCAGCCTTAGCCACTCTTTTTAAAACCCTCAGTATGGCCTGAGACACCACGTCCTCTCCTCCATGCGGTCACGAAATTCCACCTCGAATTTGGTGGAACCGGTATCTCACTTTCGGACCCATGACCCAATCCTACAGGTTCTGACACGGTTATCCTACCTCTACCGCGACCACGTGGCAGACGTTATGGACCTCCTGTACTCATTACTTTAGTTCGCGTTTATCTGATTTAAAAATTTTATGAGTCATTAATTGTTTCTACTAATTATCCCCGAACAATCTTATAAAACATAATTTAAAAGTGATTCTTTCGAATTCGAACCTATCTACAGTTTTCAGCCTTCCTATTCTAGGAATTATGCACACACAACGTTCATACAAGTAACATTCATCACCTAAGGGTATTTTTGTCATTTTGCTACCCAGGGGTATTTTCGTAATTTTACCTACAGGGGTATTTTCGTAATTTTCAAAAATAAGGTTCCGAGTGATTTGGCGAAATAAAGGTATTTTGGTAATTTTCCAACTCGGGGGTATTTCGATAATTTTGCAAATCTGGGGGTATGTCGGTAATTTTGCAAATTCAGGATATTTCAATAATTTATAAAATTTGGGGTTATTTCAGTAATTTTGAAAATCTGGGGGTGTTTTAGTAATTTTTACCAATCAGGGGTATTTTGGTCATTTGCAAATTAAGGGTGTTTTGGTCATTTACAACTCAGGGTAATTTGGTAATTTTACAATTCAAGGATATTTTGATGTTGTTGTTGTTGTTGTTTTTGTTTTCTATGGAAAATTTACATTGGTATGTAAATCGGGGTATATTTGCAAATCATAGGTATTTTTTCAAAGTAAGGATATTCTAATAATTTTTGTGAGTAAAGCGGTGTTGGTCCTTTCGGAGTTTTAATTGTAGTTTGGCTGTCAACACATACTTGTAACTAAGGTGAATAGTCACTACGCACTGGTAGGATTCTAGTGGAAAGGAGGTGAGTCACTAGGGCTTTGCTTAAGTACCAAGCTTTCCTGAATCCACTCCTAGACATGCATATGCCTATTCCCACACCCGTCATGGCTAAAGTGAACAATCACTATGCACGGTGAGATTCTGCGAAGAGGAGGTGAGTCACTTGACCGCTTAAATACCAAGCTCTTAGGATCAACTCCTAGACATGCATATGCTTGTTACCACACTTTAGTCTTGTGACTTGTTCTGAGTTTTGTTTAATGGAGTTAAGTCTTATGGATTTTTAAGAGTTTGTTTGTCTAAACCTAGAGTCTATCAAGTTCTAACCTAAATAGTCTACGTCCCATAAACCCGTTAAGCCCACATTTATATCACACAATGGTTTAGAGTACTTACCTGGCGAACTTGGCCGGAGACGCAGGTGCCATACTGAACTAATAAACCTTTGCTAATAAAAATCCATGTTTTAAAAAACCCATTTTTAGAAAATCTTTTGGGCCCAAAATCCCAAAGTTGAGTTTTGAACCGAGCTCTGATACCAATTTGTAACACCCCAAACCTAGCCCAAACACTACAACCAGGTCTGGTATGTCAGTGAGAAAAATTTTGTAAAACTAATCGTGTCGACAGAAAGCCTAAGTAAGAATTACATAAAATGTGCCTTAATAATCAAAAGCCCAAAACTGGATTACATGTCCTTGAAAGAAATTAAAACGAGAATAAATAATAAAGGCCCATAATAAAACTAAAATGTAAACTAATGGCCCATGGCCTTATTACAACGTAGTTTAAATCCATCATATAAAATACTTTAAAAGAAACTAATATGGGGAACTTGTCGCCGGATCCACATTCTTTTGCATGGCCACCTTGCGCTTCACTCGGCCGATCGATGCACTAATCGTCACCGAAAGGTTAGTTTAAAGGGGTGAGTCACGAGACTCGATGTGCAACCCTCATGCACCACTAGATTTGGGCCTCATAAAACATAACAACAATTTTATTTACATGGATAACAAGTAATATGCAAAGCCCAACCCATTTGCCTAGGTTTCCATCCGCTACGGCCCGTACCAAACAACACACCATTGGGGATTTCTACAATCAACCCACACCGCTACACTCCAAGATGGCGGTCATCTTTGCTCATCAACATATATTAATTTGAAACTCAGTATAACAAATCACGGCATTAGCCGCTACAATAATTCATGGTAAAAATCGTTACACATATACATATACATATAACTTCCTCCTTTCATCACCCAACCCATGCAACATGCACAATAATTTAAAACATGTACAACAGTTTACTTGTAACATATAGTCAGATTATTTACTAACCTGAAAGTCCGCTGTTTAAATTCGAGATTTCAGCTTTTCATGTAACATATAAATCTTATGAACACATATACATATATACATTTATTACTAATCAGATCTAGACGGTGGGGAAGTATTACACACCTGATTCGCGTACTAAGGCTTTTGCTATATCTACGCTACTATCACTTGAAACAACTACTATTGGCCCACGATCTAACTTCGATTTGACCCACCCCATTGGCCAATCTCGCACTCATAAAAGCAGTTGCTTCTTGAATTTGGGTGATGGTTTCTGAGATCCAACCTTCTCTGCTTGATCATTAGTTGAGTCCATAACAATCCTTTAATCATTAAACCAAATAAGCGATGAGATCTAACTCATTAGTTAAATGTAACCTTTAAAACGAACACTTACCTAGTTAGCCGAATCTCGAATATCTTTTAGAAATTGTCACCACCAACCTTCCTACATTCGGCCATCCTCCAAATATCAAACCAACAGATACACACAATCAACCTAACCCCAAATAGTATTCGGCCAAAGCAAAAAGAATCTTGGAAGGCCATTCGGCCACACTTACCATTACCTACCTTCGACTTTTCCACCAAATCGGCTTTAATGGGACAGATTCGACTTCAAGGGTAAAGAGTATAATCGACAGGGCCTTGGAAATAATGATTTAGATTAGGAGTTTGATAAGAATAAAGGAATCACAGAAAAGGAGAAATCCCAAAACTCACAGGATTACTAAGGAGTATACGGCTTACAGTGCACCTTTGGGAAAATGGAGATCTCCCTTGTAGATTCGGCTATAGAGGAAGAAGATATGCACTAAGAGCATTCAGCTTTTAGAAGGGTTTTTGAGGAGAGGAGAAATACTAAGGAGTTTTGGCTAGAAGAGAAAAATTAAAGCAAGTGAGTGAGAAGAGTTTCGGCTAGAGAGGAAAAAGTATGAAAGAAAGAGAAGCAAATGGAAGAAAAAGATGATTTCCCCTATTAAATTTAGCACACACACCAACTCATAGAGTTGGAGTTTCTGCCAACTCTTTCCCTCCTGATAGCCTTCATCTCACCTGACAACCCCAATCCTTATCTTACCTTTAGAAGAGCCCTCACTAAAGCCAACTCCTCCATCCTTGTTTATCATCTTTTATCACTTAAATAAAAAGAAATAAAGCTCCTAATTAGTAGCCTACATGCCGTCCACCCCCTTCCCATTTAAGTGCCGAATTTTGACCCATCTCCTAAGGCCCAATCGGCTACACAATGGCCCAAACTCCTCCCCCTTATGACGCCACCTTATGCCTACTTAAAGCACTTTAATTCTTTGGGCCACAAGCCCGACTTGTCATAATTAACCATCTTCTTAAATTATAAGCTAACACCATTTATTAGCCACCTAACCTAAATTTTTAAAGCCCAATATTTCACTTTAAATTACCCAGCACTAACTTTAACCCTAATTCAAATATTTAATCAAAAAGTCAGCCCACCCTTTAAAATCTCAAATTTAACATATTAGACTATCATATAAATGTGTAGGCCCACTTTAAGGATGTTACAGTTTGGTGGGGGCAGCGTCTAGGTGGTACAATCAACTCAGCTGCACTGACATTAGCTCTTGGAGAGACTTAGCTCAAGCCTTCATGAAGCAATACAACCATGTCATGGACATGACGCCTGACAGAATCAATTTGCAAAAGATGGAGAAGAAACCAAATGAAAGCTTCAGGCAGTATGCACAAAGATGGAGAGAGGTCGCCATGCAAGTTCAGCCACCACTCTTAGAAAAAGAAAATACAATGCTCTTCATCAATACCTTGAAAGCTCCATTCATCACTCATATGATAGGAAGCACTACTAAGAGCTTTGCAGATATAGTGATGGCAGGAGAGATTATTGAAAATCCCATAAGGGTGGCAAGATTGAAGTAGGGAGAATACTAGAAGGTCTACTCCTAGGAAAAGGATGGTGAGGTCAATAATACAATTCTTGTTAAGCGGCCGAAGGTAATCACTGCTGGGCAACAAGGGTCGACAAGACACGAATCGGGCACTAGGAAAAACTCTAAAGGCTCCAATTTCGCCAATCCCAATGCCGTACAAGGAGCTATATCAAAGTTTGTTTGGCCTTTGCGTGGTGTCTCTATTTTATTTGAAGTCGAATTCTGACCCTATATCCTAAATGGTATGGTAGAATGCTCAATGTGACTACCATGCGGAATAATGAGTCACTCAATTGAAAACTATCTTGTCTTCAAAAGGTAGTTGAGAGGCTCATCAAAATGGGTATTGTGAAGATCAGCGATTCATCAAAACCGATCACTTTGTGAAATCAGTAAATGTGATAATTGAAGGAGGAGACAAGAAAGTTGCGACTCCTTGAAGAGAATGAAGTTTCCAAGCCCTTGTGTACTTGGGATTGTTTTGAATAATGGGATGTGGAAGAGATCCTGTATTTTAGAGTGATCTAGAGCAATATTCAAAACATGCTTGTTGCCTTAAGCTAGAGGCAATAAGAACCCTTTTGTAAAATAGGCTTGTGTCAGAATTTTATTTCAATAAAATGCATCTTTTTGAATACATATTCTTTTATTTTTTTACATTTCATATTGTACATTCTTTTGTTTTTTTTGAATGTTCTTTCATGCCCATACCAATAATCATCCTTAGAATCATTTATTCTTTGGATTTCCTGCCTTCGTACCTAGGTACCCGGATATCAATGACATGAGCAATGTTGTTACTGATTCCCTTTTGAATGAGATATGGGTCTAGGGGATCTAGGGACTTTGAAGATAACAGAGATTGTAACCTATATTCATATTTGTTAAGAATGGTGAAACAAGATGGAAAATAGACCTTACTCTATAAAGGGTCATTCACTACAGCAAAACAGGCTGTTAACGGCATTTTTTGGCCTTTAGCGGCGTTTATAAGTGCCACTAAAAGTATTTGCGACGCTTTTAGAAGCGCCGTAAAAAATGCCGCTAAATCAAATGCCGCAAACTTTAGCGGCATTTATGAGAAAAAAATGCCACTAAAGGTCATGACTTTTAGCGCTTTCCCCACAAACACCGCTAAAGTCATGACCTTTAGCGGCGCTTCTCCTAAGCATTAAAGGTCATGACCTTTAGCGGTCTTCTCCCTAAACGCCGCTAAAGGTCATGACCTTTAGCGGCGCTTCCACAAACACCGCTAAAACTTATGACCTTTAGCGGCACTTTTTCCACAAACGCGCTAAAATCTATAATTTTTAGCGGCATTTTTCCACAAATGCCACTAACATGTGATTCACAATGTACATTTTGTCCAATATCATACCCTCCCGCACTAAAACCAACCAATAACGACAAATATAGTATATAATTTCAACCCAAATCAGCAAATGTAGCATAAAAATCACACCAAATGCATTAATTCTAAATGATATTTGAAAATGAATAAAAGATATATGATATGTAACATCCTAAATTAGGGGTTGGTTGTAATTTAATTATTTTCCCATGTGTGTGCTTGAAGAAATGAATATTATGATTGCTAAGCATGTTCTAGGGTCTAGAAATAACCCAGAGCTAGGCACGACTTAGGACTAAAATTTCTTTTAAGTGTTTAAAGAAGGGAGCTAGGTGAGATAGGGGTTAAGAAAAATTTTGGAAGGAACATGACACAAGGATTTAATTGGCATGATTGGCTTGGTGCGTCAAAGGGAGTTTTCAAGGGGGAGAGGTTCGAGTCGTGGGAGTTACAAGGGGGAGGCATTTTGTTTTTGGGAGTTTTGGGCGGTTAAGAAAGGGGCTAAAGTAGGAAGGCTTTAAAAATTAAATGGTGAGGTTTAAGAGCATGAAAGTCGATTGGGAAGAATGGCATGGGGCGATATAAGAGGGCTGCAGCAGTGAGGTCCTATGTTCGAACCAAGGGAGCAACAATTGGGGTATTATTTTTTTCAAAGCTGGCGTGAATGGGAGAGGAGCTAATGGTCGATTTTGGACTCTTAACTTGATAAGGATAAGTTTAATTTTGCATAATTTAATTTGGAAGGGTAAGTGTTAGTGGTTTATTTTCTTTTAAATTGTTTGAGGAGTGGTGGGAAATACAAATAAAAGATAAATGTTATTTTTGAGTGATAATTAAAAGCTGAAATTATCACAAAAGAGGTGAGAGTTGGCCAAGTGAAGGACTCATTAGGGCCATCCACATTCGGTTTTTCACCTAAAGAGAGGGGCGAAATTCATAAAAAATTCTTTTCTTTTCTTTTCTTGTTCTTTGTCAATTCTATCTAGCCATTGCCCAAAATCTTCAAAAATTCCTCTCTTATTTTCTTCTTTTGGCCGAACCTACCCCCTCTTTTAGAAAATTCCAACCCTTCCATCTTGTGTTGGCCAATCTCTTAGGGTACATCAACTTTTCTTTTGTAGTTCTCAAGTGGCATTGTGGTAAGTATTTCTTCCTTAAGGTAATCGGGTTGTTTCTTCTCTTTTGGGATGGCGAATGATTCATAAGATCACAAGATGGTATTTCTTTGTTGTAGTTAACAGCAAGGTGCGTTGTTGGAGCCTATCGGGTGTTGATTTTTCAAAGGTGAGGCACATACACTATTCGGCTATAGGCTTTGATTATGTGTAAGTGTGCAAGTCAATTTTAACAAGTGTTTTGGTAAGGATCTCGACAAGTCAAGTGACGATCTCAGGTTTTTAGTAAGTTTAGTAAGTGATTAGTAAGATTCGTCCAAGGGCCATTTGTTGAGAATTAGTGCTTAAAGTTGAAACTAACATGTGTCATATATGGATTCGACGATTTCAGGAATAAGCGTAGTTTCGAGATTTGGTAGGAGACCAAATTGGCAACCAATGTGAGTGTTATTTCAAGTACAACATATCCTTCGGGATTATTTGGTTTGGCCGAATAGGCCTAAGTCCCTAACCCTGTTGTCGGCCGATTATAGGGTCAAGAATCTAGCGTCGTAGATCGGATCTTTGGGATCTAGGAATTTCTGTAGTAACAGGTGTGTAAAACTCTTTACACACTTTATTAATTAACATTGCCATATTATTGCCTTTTAATCTTTTTGGTAGTGATTTGCTTGTGGCATAAGATTGGATTCCGGGTAAGTCCCCTATTTTGTGATCTATAATGTATGTTTGAGTATGCCATCACGTGATGTTGAATGCTATGCTATACATAAATGCATGATATATGATAATTGTTATGTAAGCATGATGATGGTGGGATTGATGAGAGGAGGATGATTTCTATGGATGTCACGATGGTTTTGACCACAAGATGGGTTAGCCCATCAGATTAATTGTGACTTGGTCACCAGGTGGTTTTGACCACACCGTTGTTAAATTGTGACTAAGTCCCAGTGGTTTGGTACCACCAGTGGTTTTGACCACACTTGATAAATTGTGACCTATGGTCATCAGTGGTTTTGACCACACGATGGGTTGGCCCCATCATTTGATTTGTGACTCTAGTCACCAGTGGTTTTGACCACCAGTGGTTTTGACCACACGGGGTAGTAAAGGAGTATGGATGGTTAGTTGGGTTGCATGTTGCATGTCTATTAATAAATTGTGTATGAGATGCATTTTTCGGGTGGGGGATTTACACACTGAGTCTTGGTGACTCACCCCTTCCCATACTATTTTGCAGATGAGTAGATCGCGGAGATGGAGCCGGGGAGGACTCGAGGCGGCCATGCTTGTTTCTCAGATTTAGAACCTTATTTAAATCAGTTTTAGTTCATTTATTTTCTAAGTCTTTTTAATTTGGGTTGTAATAAGGCCGCTAATTATTAATTGGATGTTTATTTTATTGTTTTATTTTACTTATGTTATATTACAAATGAAATTTATAAATGTTAAGTGAATCGGTTAAAAGTAACTTTTTCAAACTTAATAACTTCTACGAGTTTTCAAAGATGTTACCATCGGGTAACAAAATACACCAAGTCAACTATAACCTTGACGATTTTATAATTTTACATGATCAAACGTTTTCAAAGGGTTTGTCAACACAACCATGTTTATAAAATAATCCCAACTAAGTTTTATCAAACCCTGTTTTAATACCTTAGCCATATTTTAACCAGACACTCAAAATGTTTCAAATCGTTTTACTCCGTGACATACCAGATCTGGTCAAGACTCATGGGCCAGGTTTGGGGTGTTACATTTTAATATCGAGCAGGTTCAAAACTTCATTGTGGAGGCCCAAGGCCCAAAATGTTTTGTTTATGTTAGTAGGCCTTATTGGAATGTTTTGGGAAGCTGTTTATGGAATGAACAGCATGGCACCGAGTCTCGGCACAAATCCGCCTAGGTAAGTAATTCTATCTATTTTTGGTGAATATTTGAGAGGGGTAGAAGGGTAAATGGTGAACGTAGAATATTAGAATAGGAATTGTTGAACCCTAGGGCTAGCATACCCCAACAAACAATGCATAAGATTTAATTATTCCCTAAACAACCACATGAGTTGTCCTTTGAGCAAGGGATGTGGCAATCGTTATACGCATGTCTAGGATTGGATTCGGTGGGAGCACGGTATTTAAGCGATCCTAGTGACTCACCTCCTACTCACTTGAATCCTACAGTGCGTAGTAACGATTCATCCTAAGCGAGACGACACACTCACAAAGCTAAACTTGATAACTAAAACCCGAATGGGACTGGCCGTTTTGTTTTTGAAGTAATTAAAACCTTGTTTTTAAAAAATGACCAAAATACCCCTGGCTTGTAAACTACCAAAATACCCTCCATATGGAAAATTTCCAAATAGAAAATTTTCAAAATATCCTTCTTTTGTGAAATCAATTAGAACCAAATTTTGGAAATCTTTTTATGGAAAATTACTAAAATACCCCTATTGGTAATATTTTAAAATTTCCCCTAACCAACAAAATTACCAGAATGACCCTAATCTTCAAAATTTTGCAACATCACTATTTTGGAAAATGCAATTCCCAAAAAGAACACTCAAAGTTTTATAACTTTTGAAATATCCCTAATTTGTTAAATTTTACAAATTCACCCTGATTTGTGGAAAATTACTGAAATACCCCTGAGGTCCAAAATTATCGAAATACCCCCAGATTTCAAAATTTTTCAAAATACCCCAGGAATTTAAGAGTTCCAAAATACTTTTGACAAAATCATCAAGAACTTTTATTTTTGAAAAATTAAAAAATACCCACATGGGACAAATTACGAAAAACCCACGGGTAGTGGAAAAATAATCACAATGAAAACTACGTCTCTTTGAATGAATGAATAGAAAGGCGTATGCGTGTATGAATCTGAAAGAACCATTCCTAAAACTCCTATCATAAAATTTCTTCGTGGATAACCGATGAATCAAATCTTGATGCATAAAATTCTTAAGCAGATAAGCATAATCGTTAGAAATGAGTACAAGAGGTCGTGGACGTCAGCCCGTGGCATGATAGAGGTAGGATGACCTTGTCGGAGACAACAAGGTCAGTCATGGAGTGCAGAAATGAGATCTGGATCTCATGGTGGCGAAAATAGAGTTTCAAGATCAGACTGGTGGTAACGACGTAGTATCCCAGGCGGTGCTACGAGTGTTGGAACGAGTTACTGAGGCAGGCGCAGGTGCAGGAGCCCGTAAATCCGTGGTTGAACGACTCCGGGCTAACGGAACGGAGGTATTTAGAGGAGTTTCTAGAGTGGCACCCACTGCGGCGGAGTATTGGTTGGAATCGACTGAGAGGACCATGGGTGACCTAGATTTTACAGCTGAGGAGAAGTTGAAGGGCATAATATCTCTACTTCGGGATGAGTCATATCAGTGGTGGCTCACCGTAAGAGATGGAGCGATGGCGGAGGATCTCACGTGGGAATTCTTTAAGGCCGCCTACCAAAAGAAGTACATAGGAGCTAGTTACGTGGATGCACAGCGGAAGGCTTTCTTGAACCTGGTTCAAGGCAATAAGATGGAGGCGGAGTATGAGGCCAAATTCCTTCGGTTGAGTAGGTATGCTCGTGGTATTGTGGGTACCGAGCATGAACGCTGTGTTAGATTCGAGGATGGGCTGAGAGATGAGTTGAGGATAATGATAGCTCCACAGCAGGAATGGGAGTTCGCTGTCCTAGTGGAGAAATTTAAGGTTCTTGAAGGGTAAGGCATCGGTTAGAGCGGAATCAAGATAGGAGTTGGAATAAGAGGGCTCTGGATCTTGAGGTTCTCTGGTAATCAGCAGAAGAGGACAAGGTTTGGTGGGTCGGATCAAGGCGCTGGGCTGCTTCTTCTTTATTAATCCTCAATGGCATACACGGTGTGCGGTGTGGGAAGTCTCACGGGGGAATGTTGGAATGGTAATCGGGATGCTTTGAATATGGGTCCATGGAGCATCTAGTTAGAGGCTGTCAAGAAAAAGGTAGCTAGACCGAGATCGGAGGGTCGGGGATCGTGCACCGAATAGAAGGGATAATCAACGATCGTGAGGGGCCGTGGTGCGGGAAGAGGAGGTAATGGTCTTTGGCGGAGGTTGTGGGAACCTTTGAAGGGAGGTACCGGAGGTCTTGAGGCTAAACAACTGGTTTGGTCTATGTCGCGAGGCGTCGGGAGGAGGACGACCTTGCGGACGTCATAAGCGGTATGTTCTTAATCTTTGGTGTACCTATAGTACTTTGATTGACATTGGCTCAACCCACTCATACATTGCTAGTAGCGTAGTGGAAACTCTACATTTAGACTCTGAGCTTACTTCTAGGAAGATGACTGTATTAAGCCCTTTAGGTCACTCCAGTAGAAGTAAGTAAACTTTTAGGAATGTACTAGAACTCTAAGGGTCGTGTTCTTGGCTAACTTGATGGAGCTACCGTTCCAGGAGTTTGACCTAATCCTCGGGATAGATTGGCTAGTAAAGTGTCGAGCTAGCTTTGGATTGCGCATGACTAAGCGCATGGTAGTAAAGACCGTGGAAGGTGATGGGGTGGTGATGATAGGTAAAAGGAGAGATTACCTATCTAATCTGGTTTCTGCATTGAAGGCGGAAAAGATGGTTTGGAAGGGTTGTGAAGCTTATGTGGTACATGTCTGTGCTTTGGAATAGCTCCGTATCGAATCGCGCCGAAGGAATTGGTAGAGTTGAAGGCGCAGATTCAGGAATTGTTGGATAGAGGGTTCATCCGACCAAGTGTATCGCCTTGGGGAGCTCCAGTGCTTTTTGTCAAGAAGAAAGATGGGACAATGAGGATGTGTATAGACTATCGGCGGTGAACAAGTTGACAATAAAGAATCGGTATCCTTTACCGGGATTGACGATCATTCGATCAACTCAAAGGAGCATCGGTGTTCTCTAAGATTGACCTTAGGTCGGTACCATCGACTTAGGGTGAAGGAGGTGATGTTCATAAGGCGGCATTCCGTACTCGGTATGGTCACTCTGAGTTTACGGTAATGCCTTTTGGGTTGACGAATGTACCGCGGCGTTTATGGACATAATGAACCGGGTTTTCCAACCCTATCTGGATCGGTTCGTCATAGTCTTCATAGACGACATTTTGGTGTACTCAAAGTTTGAGAAGGAGCATGACGCACATCTTCATGTGGTTCTGCAAGTTCTAAGGGAGAAATAGTTGTACGCCAAATTCAGCAAGTGTGAGTTCTGGCTCAAGGAGGTAACTTTTCTAGGGCATGTAGTTTTAATGAGGGTATCGGGGTGGATCCCCATAAGATTGAGGCGTGAATCCTTAAAAAAGCTTATAGCGATCCGTATGCTATGCACCCGAAGCGACAAGATGTATCGGGATTTAAGGGAGCAATTTTGGTGGTGGGTCTTAGCGAAAATGTAACCGTTAGTGGGCAAGTGCGACATGCCGACAAGTTAAGGCTGAGCATCAATTGCCATCGAAATTATTACGACCGATAAAGATTCCACAGTGGAAGTGGGAGGAGATTACTATGGATTTTGTAAGTGGGCTTCCCTTACGCCCGATGAGAAAGATCTTGTTTGGGTGGTAGTAGGTGGTTGACTTAGTCGGCTCATTTCATACCGGTGAGGTTGACTACTCACTTCAAAGGTTAGCGGTGTATATATAATGAGATAGTGTGGTTGCATGGAGTACCGGTGTCCATTATCTCAGATCGGGATCCCAAGTTTACGTCGAGATTCTGGAAGGCTTTACATCAAGAGTTAGGCACGAAGTTGAATTTCAGCATGGCTTTCCATCCGATCGATGGACAATCGAGAGGGTCATCAAGTGTTGGAAGACATGTTGAGGGGTGTGTTTTGATTTCCGTGGTAGTTGGGAGGAGTACCTACCTTTGGCGAGTTAAACTTATAACAATAGTTATCAGCGAGCATTGAATAACCCGTATGAGGCGCTTTGTATGGTCGAAATGCCGTACTCCTACATGTTGGACGAAACTTCGAGAACGTCGGATGTTGGGTCGAGTTAGTAGCGGAGCGGAGGATATGGTTAGAGTAATTGGGATCGTCTTAAGGAGGCATCGGACGGTGTAAATCCTCGCAGATCTTAAGCGCAGAGAGAGGTTGAATATGGAGTGGGTGATAAGGTCTTCTTGAAGGTATCACCTTGGAAGAAGGTCTTGAGGTCTGGCCGGAAGGGCAAGCTAAGCCCTAGATTCATCAGACCATACACGGTGTTGAAACTTGTGGGACCGGTAGCTTACCAGCTTGAGTTGCCAGCGAAATTGAGCCAGATCCATGATGTCTTCCATGTTTCAATGCTGAGGTGCTATTGATCAGATCCCTCACACGTTGTGTCGGTTGAGGAAATTGAAGTGAATCCGGACTTGTCTTTCGAGGAGGAGCCGGTACAGATTTTGGATCGAGATGTCAAAGTTCTGCGAAGGAAGTCAGTGCCTTTGGTAAAAGTGCTATGGCGAAACCATGGTACGGAGGAGGCCACATGGGAACCCGAGGATGTGATGCGGCAGCAATACCTCCAACTCTTTTGATCCAAGTAATTTCGAGGCCAAAATTCTTTTTAAGGGGGTAGAACTGTAACATCCTAAATTAGGGGTTGGTTGTAATTTAATTATTTTCCCATGTGTGTGCTTGAAGAAATGAATATTATGATTGCTAAGCATGTTCTAGGGTCTAGAAATAACCCCGAGCTAGGCCTGGCTTAGGACTAAAAATTTCTTTTTAAGTGTTTAAAAGAAGGAAGCTAGGTGAGATAGGGGTTAAGAAAAATTTTGGAAGGAACATGACACAAGGATTTAATTGGCATGATTGGCTTGGTGCGTCAAAGGGAGTTTTCAAGGGGGAGAGGTTCGAGTCGTGGAGTTACAAGGGGGAGGCATTTTGTTTTTTGGGCTTTTTGGTAGGTTAAGAAAGGGCTAAAGTAGGAAGGCTTTAAAAATTAAATGGTGAGGTTTAAGAGCATGAAAGTCGATTGGGAAGAATGGCATGGGGGCGATATAAGAGGCTGTGGCGGTGAGGTCCTATGTTGAACCAATGGAGCGACAATTGGGGTATTATTTTTTTCAAAGTGGCGTGAATGGGAGAGGAGCTAATGGTGCGATTTTTGGACTCTTAACTTGATAAGGATAAGTTTAATTTTGCACTTAATTTAATTTGGAAGGGTAAGTGTTAGTGGTTTATTTTCTTTTAAATTGTTTGAGAAGTGGTGGGAAATACAAATAAAAGACAAATGTTACCATCGGGTAACAAAATACACCAAGTCAACTATAACCTTGACGATTTTATAATTTTACATGATCAAACGTTTTCAAAGGTTTATCAACACAACCATGTTTATAAAATAATCCCAACGAGTTTTATCAAACCTGTTTTAATACCTTAGCCATATTTTAACGAGACACTCAAAATGTTTCAAATCGTTTTACTCCGTGACATACCAGATCCGGTCAAGACTCATGGGTCGGGTTTGGGGTGTTACATGATATAAATTAATGAATGAATTATAACTAAAAATATTCTTACAATAATGTTAAATGTAATAATATTAAAAATCATCTTACAACAAGAAAATAAGTGTCTAAGATGGCGGCCTCAACGATTGCTGGAACATCTTCATCATAGCCTGAAGCTGTAGTTGGAGTTCTTCATACTTTCTATTCTTCTTTGCCTCCCTCGCTGCTGCCTTCGCTCTAAGTTGAGAAATTTGCTCAACCGTGCTCGCTTGCATCGAGCTATCTGGTTTTTAGCCTCGAACTTGACATGAGATTGACTCCGGAAGGCATGTATTCTTGGAGCGGATCAAAATATTGAGTCGAGGTAACACGGATCCTTGAAGTCGAACCCGACCATACCTTTCAAGACCCAAAACATCGGTGATAATTACATTATAAATATACTCAAGATTAACGAACTATCGATCAAGCGATCGTACCTTCGGGACCCAAAACATCGGTAATAATTACATTATCAATATCTTGAGATTAACGAACTATCGATCAAAGCAACCGCTTCACACTGCCTTCTTCTATTTTAGTTTATCCTAATAAATCAATGAACGAGTTAGAAACGAAATATACAATAAGAAGGAATGCAACATAACTTAAAATTATAAATTTAAAACTACGAGCGATGAATTAAACTATTATAATTAAACATTATAAATATTTATAATAAATTAAATTTTATTAAGTTTATATACCATAATTTCTCTGACTTGGATGTCATCGAGATCCATCCTTCTTCCTATGCGTAATGTCAAAAAGTCAAGGCGTCCAACTTTTGACGAGGCGAGGCTTCCTACATTGTAGCAAAGAAAAATATAATTTAATAGTATAAAGTCATTAATATTTGACAAAATCAATAAATTATAATACCTCACCTTAGCTACACAAGCAAAACTTTTGGAACCCGCTGGTAATGCGTGAATTTTTGTTTCATCTGCTTTGCTTGTTCCAACTCGTTCATGGTCCTACATAATGAAATTTGTATTACGTATATAGTAAATACTATAAGCAGAAAAATTTATAAGACTTTTTAGAAGTCGTAATACCTCTCCTTTCTTTGAATTCCGAATCTAACTTGATCTTCCCATTGGTACCTCAACATTCCGTTGGGACATTTCTTAATTTCTAAATCGAGGCTTATGTCTTTCTTAAAATATTGTTTTTCAGCGTGCTTTTATTGTCTCTCCATTTTTACCCAATGTCTTCTTGATATAGTCATCGGAGACCTCCAAAGCAAATCTCTCTGAAAAACATAAGTTTAAAAGTTAATATAAATGAAAGTTAAACCAAAGTATTATAAATTACATTCACGTTTTGTTACCTTAATATTATCGAGAGCCTAATTTTTGTTGGCATCGGGCATGTGATGCCATGTTAAATAATTAATGGGCAACATATTGGCATTTAGTGCTATAATGCCCACATAGCCCGCTAAGAGTCGAGCTTGAGATCCATCAGTGGCTATGATTGTTTCTCCTTACTTTAATACGCTCGACGGGATCTAGGTCGTATAAATCTTTAAGCGATGTCGTCCCAGACCTCTTTGTGTCCCACCACCTTGACTAAAAATGATATATTATTATTATATTAAAATTGAAAAATGAATCAATAATAAAATTCAACATGCATGTAAAATAAAAACTTAACATTATTTTGAAATTCTACAGGCTAGTCATCTATGTCCGGCACATTAGAAGATCCAACAACTGTTTGCTGTTCACTATTTGTTTCTTCTGAATTTGGAGTATTGTGGACAATACTTAAATCTCGTAATCGTCTTCTAGGCATTTTTCCTGCAATACACATAAAATAGTTCAAAATTTTAGTAACAAATAGCAACAATAATAGTACATTTAAAATAGTTAAATATATAACATGACCAACATTAAAATTATAATATTACATATAAATAATAAATCGTAAAATCTTACTACATCATATTTCGTAAATATCTTCGTCGACATCCTGACAAACCCATTGAAATTGTTGACTAGTACTAGGTATATTTTCATTTAAGTTTTGTTTTGGAAAAGGAAAAGTTTCTAATCTTTCAACTATGTCATCTCTACTTCCATTACCCATGTCAAATAAGTCTCTAGGGGTGTTCCGGAGTACAACGTACCAACCCTCATCAGTTGGATCTTTTGAGTAAAAAACTTGTTTCACTTGAGAAGAAAATACATATGGCTCGTCCACCAATTGTTCTCCAGTGTGAATCAATCAAGAAAAATTCACCATTGTAAAACCATATTGATCATTTTTAATTTCGCGAGTCATATTCACATCAGCCCAATCTCCTCGAAATAAGACAACTTTCCATCTGCCATAATAATCCAACTCAATTATGTCAGTAAGAAGTCCGTAATACTCCACATTCCCCTCGACAGGATTATTTTCCCTAGCACTAGCATAACTTGTAATTGAAGAATTAACAACAATTCCACAATTCTGGGTTCTCCTCAATCTGTCGCGATACTTTGTATGAAATCTAAATCCGTTGATGAGGAAGGCGCTATATTTTTTCACTATTCAATTTGGACCTTATGATAGCCATTTAACTTCGTCATTCACTTCATTCTGACTCCAAACCTATTAAATTGAAAGTAAATTGAGTAATTATAAATGTTATGAGAAAACATTATTACTTGACAATGAAAACTTTAATTGCATATCGTTTGGCTTAACCGTTCATGAAATGATTCTGTGAACAACTTATTAATTTCTCGTTGTTGTAATCTTCGGGACCATGAACGAGCTCTCAATATTTGTTTGTACTCACTACGTTAAAAAAAGGTTTACTTTGTTAGAAGACAGACAAATTATAATTGATGAATATTTATCAACTTCTAGAACTTACTTGCGTAATGGTTCCATTGACTCATGATGAAAAAGAACATATCGATGTGCTTGGACCCATGATCTATCATCTAATTCTACAATTTCGACTTTGCCGATTGGTTCTCCGAAACTTTGAAATAAATAAGTTTCGGCCAAGTTATGATCTGTGAGCCCAGCATTTCTACTTGGTCTGTTCATTCTTCTTTCAACATCTTCCACATACCTTGAACAGAAAGTCATACATTCATCTGCCAAGTAGCCTTCGGTAATTGATCCTTTCGGATAACGTTTATTACGGCAGTAAGACTTCAATTTGGATAGGAACCTAAACACGATATAGAACATTATCAAAAGTTGCAACTAAAGGTATTTAGGTGAATGAAGGAATAATTTACAAATAAATTAAGACCTTTCAATGGGATACATCCATCGATAGAAAACAGGTCGACCAAGTATTGCTTCACGAGGGAGATTAATTAACAAGTGCACCCTAATTCTGAAGAAGGAAGGCAGGAAGATCTTCTCTAGATTGCATAAAGTCAGTACGGCTCGATCTTGTAGTGCCTCAAGTTACTGAACATCCAAAAAATTTGCCACAAATGCCTTTCATTATATTGGACAGTTCAATTACACAAGACGTCACCTTTTTGACATACAACACTTTGCATAGCAATCGGCGATAAGTCTTGCATCAAGATGTTATAGTCATGCGATTTTAAGCCATATAGTCTTGATCTTTAAGACTCACACATCGAGATATATTTGATGCATACACATTTGGGACCTTTATATCCTTCAACACCATACAGAACACTTCTTTCTCCGTCTTTGACATTGAATAAATAGCAGGCAGCAATCGATATTTCATATTCGGAAGTGCTTGGGGATGAAACTCATGCCGAATTCCCATGTGGACTAAATCAAGTCGACTCTGAAGATTGTCTTTCGATTTTCCATCGACATTCAAAATAGTCCCAATGATGTTCTCGCAGACATTTTTCTCAATGTGCATGACATCAAGATTATGGCGTAAAATCTGATGCTCCTAATAAGGCAACTAAAAAAAATACTTCTTTTTTTCCACAAATCAGCCTCATTAGGATCATCATCTTCATCAAATTCATCCCTTGATCTTCTATTTCTTTGCGTGTTGGTCGGTTGATTCATCTTCCCATAAATCAAATTCATATATTTTAACATGAATAATATTTCAGATCCACCGGTCTGTGAAGGAGCTTCTCTGAACTCTTTAGTACCGTCAAACTGAGTACTCTAAAATCTAAATCTATGATTTTTCGGTAACCACCGACAATGCCCCATGTAAGAGAACTTCTTTCCATTATATAACCATTGCAAACATGTCTGCGCAGCACAACAAGGACAAGCATAATGTCCCTTGGTACTCCAACCAGATAAATCGGCGTACGCTAGGAAGTCATTAATAGTCCACATCAAAGATGCACGTAAATTGAAGTTCTCCTTTCTCAGCACATCGTATATCTCAACACCAGCCCATAATTGTTTTAACTCTTCAATAAGTGGCTGCAAATATATGTCAATATCATTCCCGGGCCCTTTCTCTCCAGGGATAATCATAAACAAGATAAAGGATAATTGTTTCATGCAAACTCATGGAGGCAAATTATAAGGAACAAGCACCACGAGGCCAAATCTTCATCACGGCGCTTATGATTTTGTAAGGGTTAAAACCATCAGATGCTAGCCCCAGCCTCACACTCCAAGGATCGCTTGCAAAGCTTGGAAATTTTGAGTCAAATGATTTCCAAGCTAAAGAACTGTAGGATGCCTTAACAATCCATCAACGGTTCGTCCATCATGGTGCCACGTCATTGACTCAGCTGTCTTTGATGACATGAAAAGCCGTTGAAGCCTTAGTATTAGCAAAAAATACCGCAAAATCTTAACTGGCTACTTCCTTGACTGTGTATCGTGTTCATCCTCATTACCATCCTTTGTATTTCTATTAATCCAACGGGATTGGCCGCATACATGATAGCACTATTAGTTTATCCGGTCGCCCCAATACAACATGCAATCATTTGGGCAACTATGAATTTTGTTGTAGCCAAGGCCCAAATCCTTTATCAGTTTCTTCATGTCTTTGGAAGATTGAGGGATTTTCGCAAACGGGAACATTTCTTGAAGAAACTCTAACCGTATTGTCAACAAGTTTCTAGTCCATCCTCCCAAACATTTCAAGTGAAAAAGACGAATACAGAAAGATAGTTTTAAAAATTTTGATCCCTCATACAGTTCTTCATTCATTTCACCGAGTAACGTGTAGAACCTTGCCGCTTCTTCATTTGGCTGTTCATCAGGTACACTTCTTCCCCCTTCGGTGAAAGTATTTCCACCAAAATTATAATCATCGGTTGCACCCAAGTCAGGTGGAAATGACCCGAAACCATCACTGCGCATATTAAAAGCATCCCGCCACATGCCTTTCATGTTATCATCTCTAACATTCTGATTGTAAGCACTATGAGGATAACCTAGATTCATTGATGAAGATGATTCACTAGATGTACACTCTCCATGAAAAATCCATTTTTTGTACCCCGGACAAAGGCATCAACAACTAGATGTTCGTAGACAACTTCACGATAATACCAATTGATATTGCAACACTTCTTACACAGGCAAAGAATCATATTCTCTTGGCTTGCATTTTGAAATGCGAAATTCAGAAAAGTTTCTACTCCATTTCGATAGCCGTTGCTTTCCCTTGACAATTTAATCCAAGTCCTATCCATTTCAGTAGTTGTTGAAGTCTAAAGTTGACAATAAATTACGGCTAAATTGTTAATTTATAATTTATGTAAGTAATGATATGATCATATATATAATCGAGTACTATGTAAGTTATGTAAATTATGTAAGTTATGAAGTTTGATCTTAAAATTATGTAAGTTATGAAATTTGATCTTAAACTTATATAAGTTATGAAATTTGATCTAAAAATTAAATAAGTTATGTATTCTCTAAGATTCATCATACGTAGCATTGTTACACCTAGGAGGATCCATTATATCTAATGGTGAGATATAAGGCAACCCGTCGGTTTCCAACCTATATACTTTGAATCTTTTTCTTTCTATCTATACAAGTATTATGTAAGTTATGTATTATGTAAGTTATGTAAGTTATGTATTATGTAAGTTAAATAATTTGATGAAAGCTAAGTAAGTTATGTAAGTTATGTATTATGTAAGTTAAATAATTTTATGTAAGTTATGTAAGTTAAATAAAAATTCAAATCGAGAATCGGTTGAGGTGTGAACATATATGACATGCATTACATTGTAGTTTTTTAAATATTAATTGGTTTTAATTTTTCGTTTGAGGTAGGTGGAAAATGTTATTATATGTTTTTTATAATTGAAATTTCTTTGTGATGTTGTTAAATTTAAAAGTTTTTAACTTACTTCTTTTAAAAATAATTTATTTTCTATATTAAAACATATTTAAATAATGATCTATATTATTATATTTATAACAAAATATTTATAAGTTTTTAAATTTAAAAGTTTTTAAATTACTTCTTTTAAAAATAATTTATTTTTATAATAAAACATATTTAAATAATGATCAATATTATTATTATCTTGATAACAAAATATTATTACCATTTTGGAAAACATATTTTAACAATTAACTTTTATATTTTGTTTATGTTATTTTTATATCGCACTACCTTAAATTTTAAAAATAATACACGGAGCTTGTAAAAATCTAAGCGGCATGATTAGATAGCAATTTGGAGGTTGTTCAAACATTATTAATAATAAACAGCAATAATAAACAACAATTTAGAGAAATTCTTTAAGATTCATCATACGTGGCATTGTTACACAGGGAGGATCCGTTATATCTTGCGGTGAGATATAAGGCAACCCGTCGTTTCTAGCCTATATACTTTGAATATTTTTTTGGACAGCAATAGAACACATAGCATATATACCAACCAAGCGTGATAATATACTGACAATTTGGATGACAATTTGAATGAAATTTTTAAGATTCATCATACGTGGCATTGTTACACAGGGAGGATCCGTTATATCTTACAGTGAGATATAAGGCAACCCGTCAGGTTTCTAGCCTATAAACTTCGAATCTTTTTTTTTTTTTTTGGGGTAGCAATAGAACAAACATCATATATACCAACCAAGCAGGATAATAAACAGCAATTTGGATAGGAATTTTTAAGATTCATCATACGTGGCATTGTTACACCTAGGAGGACCGTTATATCTTCACGATGAGATATAAGGCAACCCGTTAGGTTTCCAGCCTATATACTTTTAATCTTTTTTTTTTGGATAGCAATAGAACAAAACGTACCTTAATAATCTTGAACTAAAACGTACCTTAATAATTTCAAGAAGATGGTCTACTCCACTCTCACCAAGAAAGCGAAATTTATGATCGATATAAAAAAATTAATAATCTTGACTAACAATTGGATATCTAATGTTTTTCTATCAAATGAATATAAATCAGCAAAATGAATATAAATAAGAATAATCTTGATTTCATACACGTAAGTTATTACCAAAAATCCAATCAAGCGATTCAGGAGCAAGAGGGAAGCGATGAATCTAAATACAAACAACATATGAATTAACAGATGCTATTGATTAATTACAAAATGCTATTTACTAAAACCTAATACTCACATTCTTTGACAAAAAGAAACATAGCCAATTCAGTAGTCGATCTAAGTCCT
Source organism: Gossypium rotundifolium (assembly GCA_025506655.1). NCBI lineage: Eukaryota > Viridiplantae > Streptophyta > Magnoliopsida > Malvales > Malvaceae > Gossypium > Gossypium rotundifolium. The sequence goes on from CP106726.1 coordinate 86,591,531, forward strand.
CTTCAATTCTACTCACTTTCAAAGTACGGATACCTTTCTCAATACAATCAGAACAAATACATATGAAATTTATTAAAACAAAAATCTATTCACATACATTATTAAACACTAGTATGAAATTTTATACAAATATATGTATATGTATTACATATATTCAAATTAGTATTCTTATTTTATATCACTTTTTTAAATACATATTACTTTTATTATACATACACATATGTATATTGTGTTCATGTCTTTTACAATAATAGATATATAGTCCAACTATTAATAAACACATAAATTTAGAATGCCGATTGCTAACTAATTTGCTGCATATAATTTTATAAACTAAAAATGTAACACCCCAAACCCGACCCAAACACTACAACCGGATCTGGTATGTCACTAAGGAAATTTTGTAAAACATGTCGCATTTTCAGAAAAACATTTTGGTAAAGTTTAACCTTTTATTAGGAAAAATTTATAATTTATAGTTTTAAATAAAATATGCCTTTTATGAATTAAAACCCAAATTTAAATACATGCCTTAGTTCAATTAAAATAAAATTTAAATAACTAAAAGTAATAAAAGCCCGTAATAAAACAAAATATAAACTGGTGGCCCATGGCCTTATTACAACGAGATTTAAAATCCATTAAATAAGAATATAAAATAATAACTAGAGTATTTTTGCTGGATCCAAATGTTCTTTTGCATGGCCACCTTGCGCTCCTCTCCAGCCCGGTCCGATGCACTAAATGCTACATGAAATGTTAATTAATTGGTTGAGTCACGAGAATCAGTGTGCAACCCTCATGCACCATTAGATTTGGGCCTTAGCCCCATAAAACTAAAATAATCAGAATTAATATACATAATAAAAATAATATGCAAGCCCAACCCAAATCCTAGGTTTCCATCCGCTACACGCCTGCATCACCGACCATTCACACCATTGGGGATTTCTACAATCAACCCACACCGCTACACGCCTTGATGGCGGTCGTCTTGCTCATCATCGATCATGGTCGTGGCCACTACAACAGAATCACGGCAAAAGTCGCTACAACGAGATCACGGTAAAATCGCTACAATAGACCACGGTAAAAACAGCTACAATGATCACGGTGAAAACCGCTACAACATATAACTTCCTCCTTTCATCAAACCCAACCCATGCAATCACATAAAATCAATATACTTATATCGTTTAATCAGAACATTCACTAACCTGATGATTTGTTTTTACCCTCTTTGGGTTTCCTCTATTATGCCCAGATTTCGGCATTTATCAAAACATATAAGACTTATAATCATATATTAATCAAATAGATCTAGATGGTGGAAAAGTGTTACACACCTGATATCGCGAAATCCAATATTCTTAGTCGATATCCTTGTTATCCCGATCTACAACTTTGCTCAAAAAGCCGAAAAGATGTGAAAATAGGCCTCTCCTATATTCGGCCATGGTTAGTGTTCTACCCGATTTCATATATTTATAGATAAACCAATCTCCTTACCTTTAAATCCCAAAAATAACACGACTTGAGTGTTACTGATCTTTGACTTAGAGATCTAAGCGTTGGACTCCTCTTCAGATCCCGAAACGTCGAAAATAAGAAAAACCCTTGATTAGTCACTAAATAGCCATTCGGCTAGGGACTTTGAAAAGCCGGAGAAATATTAGAAACTCAAAATTGACACATACCTATTATTTTCTTCAGATTCGGCACAAGTAGACTTTACTGAAGAAAATTCGGCAACTTCAGGAGGTGAGATCTAAGAATTTTGGTTTTTAAAAGATTTAAGAATTGAAGAGATGGTTAAGAGAGATTTGGCCAATGAATATCAAGGAGAAGAATAGAATAATAGAGATGTGATTTCGGCTTTTAGGGATTAGAAGAAAAATAACAATAGAGGTTAAAAGATTGACCAACCAGAAATTTTAGAGAGGAAGAAAGGGTGAAGAAAATGGTGGTTTTCGACTTTTGAGAGGAAGAAGATGAGAAAAGAAAATAAAAGAAAAGCTTCCAAAATTTGACACCCCTCTTTATATAGAAAACCGATTCCTCCCTTTACCAGAGATTGATTTTCAGCTAACACTGCCACACATGATAGCTCCTATCCCTTTTCCCTTATCTTAATCTATTATCTCCTCAAAAATAGTCTTCATCTCGCTTATTATCCACATAGAATAAATATAATAAAATTCCCCAAAAAAAAAATAGCCTTGTGCCGTCACTTCCCTAATCCCTAATGCCAAATTTAACTAACTTAAATTAGAAGATTTGGGCTCCTTAAAACTTAAAATTTGGGCCCCAACACTTAAATTAACTCATTCCACATATTCACCCATTAAGCGATAGGCCCAAAAATTTAAGATGTTACAGTTCTACCCTCCTTAAAGAAATTTCATCCTCGAAATTTCCAACTAACTAGAAATCATACTACCTAAGTCTCACCACTATGCTTTCGCCGTGCACTCTAATTCTAAAGCCAAAATAAACACTTAGTATACTATGGTAGTGTACGCACCATTATTCTTACCTGAAGCGTCTCCGTCCCCTTGGCGATGTGCTTTGCATAGACCAAAGTCGGCGCCTCACCTCAAAGATAACCTGCACCTCTACCTTGTGCTTCACGACCGCGACCATAACCATCACCTCCCCTGGCTGGGCCACGACCTCTCTGAGGCTGCTGACCACCTCTCCTATCCTAATCAGAACCTCGTCCAGCTGGCTGTGCCTGATCCACCTGTGGATAGTCTTTGATCATATGCTCTGTGGATCCACACCTAAAGCATCTACCGGTTCTCCATCTGCACTCCTCATAGTGCATCTTCCCACACGAGGGATATGAACGATTCTGGCCCGTCGGAGCACAAGCTGGCCCATTAGACCTAGGCCTTTTCTGAAAATGCTCCATTGACTCTGACAATCCAACATTCCTCTTATTCTTATCTCTATCCTGATTCCTATCTCTCTTTTGTCTTTCAGTCTACTTTACCTCCTCAGCTATCTTAACTTTCTCAACCAACACAGCAAAGTCCCTTTCTCACTGCGGTGCTATCAATACCCTTAACTCATTCCTCAGTCCATCCTCGAACCGCACACAACGTTCATATTCAGTCGCTACCATTCCTCTAGCGTAGCGGCTCAAGCGTAGAAACTCTGCTTTATATTCGGCCACAGACTTACTTCCCTGCACCAAATTTAGAAATGCCTTCCTTTGTGCATCCATATAGCTGGTCCCAACATACTTTCCCTGAAATGACTCCTTAAAGAAGTCCCAAACAATGCAGTCTACGGAAGTACCCTCATTCACCGTGAGCCACCACTGATAAGCCTTGTCTTGAAGAAGAGACACGACCCCCTTCAACTTCTCCTCCACCGTGAAGTCAAGGTCATGCATTATGCGCTCAGTTGCCTTTAACCAATACTCAGCTATGTTAGGGGCTACGCCAGAAACTCTCTTAAACATCTCTCTCCGTTGGCTCGAGTCGTTCGGATACGATTTTCAAGCTCCGAACCTGCGCCTACTCCAACCACTCTTTCAAGGACCCGTAGCATCGCTCGAGACATCGCCTCATCTCCACCCGTTTGGTCCCGAAATTCTCCCTCCACAAACAAGCGCACCCGGCATCTCATTTCTGACCGTGGCGAGACCCTCTTGGTTTGATACGGTCATCCTACCCTACCACAACCACGCAATGGACGTCCATGACCTCTTATACTCATTCTTCCAATTTGCGTTTATCTGATTAAAATTTTTATGAGTTATTACTTCTTTCCACTGATTATCCACGAACAATATTATGAAGAATAGTTTTAAGAGTGATTCTTTTGAATTCGAGCCTATCTATAGTTTCAGTTTCATACTTACCTCCTAGAAACCACATACATTCAACATTCATCAAACAAACAACATTCATGAACCTACATTCAACGTATAGGGGTATTTTTGTCATTTCACTACCCAGGGGTATTTTCATAATTTTAACCTATAGGGGTATTTTCATAATTTTCCAAAATAAGGTTCCAAGTGATTTGGCAAAATAAGGGTATTTTGGTAATTTTCCAACTCAGATTATTTCGGTAATTTTGCAAATCTGGGGGTATTTCGATAATTTTACAAATTCGAGGTATTTCGATAATTTATAAATTTGGGGTATTTCGGTAATTTTGAAATCTAGGGGTATTTCGATAATTTTGAAATTTGGGGGTATTTCGGTAATTTTGAAATCTAGGGGTATTCAGTAATTTTAAAATCTGGGGATATTTCAGTAATTTTGCCAATCAGGAGTATTTTGGTCATTTACAAATCAAGGGTAATTTGGTAATTTTACAAATCAGGGATATTTTGATGGTGTTGTTGTTGTTGTTTTTGTTTTCTATGGAAAACTTCATTGACTTTGTAAATCGGGTATATTTGCAAATCATGGGTTTACTTTTTTCAAAATAAGGATATTTTAGTAATTTTGTGAGAAAAACAGTGGTGGTCCCTTTCGGTTTTAATTATAAGTTTTGGCACATCAACACGTCCTCATGGTTAGGGTGAGCAGTCCACTACGCACTGTGTAGGATTCAGTGAAGAGGAGATGAGTCACTAGGATCTTAAATACCAAGCTCTCTCTGTATCCACTCCTAGACATGCGTATGCCTGTTGCCACACCCTAACTCGGCGACTAGTTCACAGGATTTGTTTTGGTAAATTAAGTCTTATGGAATTTAAGAAGTTGTTTAAGCTAAGCCTATAGTCCATCAAAGTCTAATTAAACTAGCCTACGTCCCATAAAGCCCATAAAGCCCACATATATATATATCACACAATGGTTTAGAGTACTTACCTGGCGGACTTGGGCCGGAGACGCAGGTGCCATGCCGAGCTAACAAACTTGTTATCATTTCAAAAAAAAAAACAACATGCAAGTTTCAAAAGCCCACCTTTTGAAAACGTTTTGAGCCCAAAAACCTCAAAGCTGAGTTTTGAACCGGGCTCTGATACCAATTTGTAACACTCCAAACCCAGCCCAAACACTACAACCGGATCTGGTATGTCACTAACGAAATTTTATAAAACATGTCGCATTTTCAGAAAAACATTTTGGTAAAGTTTAACCTTTTATTCGGGAAAAATTTATAACTTATAGTTTTAAATAAAATATGCCTTTATGAATTAAAAACCCAAATTTAAATACATGCCTTAGTTCAATTAAAAATAAAAATTTAAATAACTAAAAGTAATAAAAGCCCGTAATAAAACAAAATATAAACTGGTGGCCCATGGCCTTATTACAATGAGATTTAAAATCCATTAAATAAGAATATAAAATAATAACTAGAGTCTTTTTGCTGGATCCAAATGTTCTTTTGCATGGCCAACTTTGGGTTTTTACCCTCTTTGTTTTTACCCTATTTGGGTTTCCTCTATTATGCCCGAATTTCGGCATTTATCAAAACATATAAGGCTTATAATCAAATATTAATCAAACAGATATAGATGGTGGGAAAGTGTTACACACCTGATATCGCAAAATCCAATATTCTTAGTCGATATCCTTGTTATCCCGATCTACAACTTTGCTCAGAAAGCCAGAAAGATGTGAAAATAGGGCCTCTCCTATATTCAGCCATGGTTAATGTTCTACCCGATTTCATATATTTATAGATAAACCAAACTCCTTACCTTGAAATCTCAAAAATAACACGACTTGGGTGTTACTGATCTTTGACTTAGAGATCTAAGCGTTGGACTCCTCTTCAGATCCCGAAATGCCGAAAATAAGAAAAACCCTTGTGCAACAACCCAAACCCTACCCAAACACCACGACCAGATCGGCATGCCACTAAGAAGATTTAGTATAACATGTCGCATTTTTGAAAACATTTGTCGGGTTTAAACATATATTCCTAAAACTTAATGATTTGATAATTTATAAAAGATATAAATTTTATAAGATGCCTTTATGAATTAAAACCGAAATTTAATACATGTCTTAGTTTAATTAAAACATAAAATCTACATGTCTATTAATAATAAAAGCCCAAAATAGAACCAAAACAAAATATAAAGCTAGTGGCCCATGGCCTTATTACAATAAAATATAAAACCCACCAATTAAAAATATTAAAATTGAATAAACTAAGTAAAGTCTTTTCTCAAACAAAATAATCTCTCGCATGCCCACCTTGCGCTCCTCCATTTTATCCGATGCACTAGGTGCTACCGAAAGATGTTAAATAATAGGGTGAGTCATGAGACTCGGTGTGCAACCCTTGTGCACCATCAGTTGGGCCTTAGGCCCACGTAATGCAGATATGAGCATAATATATCAGAAAATATGTAAAGCCCAACCCAATCCTAGGTTTCCATCCGTTACACACCACCCTTACCTGCCATTCACCATTGGGGATTTCTACAATCAACCCACACCGCTACACACCATCAGATCATGGCAAAAAGCCACTACAACACATCATGGCATAAGCCACTACGACAGATCATGGCATAAGCCACTACAACAGATCATGGTAGAAAGCCACTACAACAGATCATGGCAAAAGCCACTACAACAGAACACTTCCCCTCTTATCAATCACCCAACCCCGTGCAAACATAGAAATCGGCATACATATAAAACATATCATCTCAACAGAAACATTCACTTATGAATGATAGAAATCACTAACCTGGTGATTCGCCTTTACCCTCCTCGGGTTTAAACCGGTATGCCGGGATTTTGGCATTTAACAGAATATAACAGATTTATATACATGTACTAACAAACAATCTAAATAGTGTGAAAAGTTACACACCTGATATCGCGTAGTACTTATACTCTTAGTCGATATCCTTGCTATCTGGATCTACTATCCTCAGCCTATAACTTGGTTCAAGAAAAACCAAAAAAACACGAAGATTTGGCCTCCCCTACATTCGGCCAAGGGTTAATAAATACCCGAATTTACACGTTAAAACTAATAGATCTCCTTACCTTGAAATCCCAAAAGTAACACGATTCGTGTGTTACTGAACCCCGACTTAGAGATCTAAGTGATTGACTCCTCTTTAAATCCCGGAACGTCGCAAATAAGAGAGAAACAAGAGATTAGTTTCTAAATAGCCATTCGGCTAAGATCTCTAAAAGCCAAAAAATGATTGAAATCTCACGAATCGACACTTACCTTTACAAATGGTTTCGGCTACCCCTTGCAGGAATATTCGGCAATCACAGCAGAAGATCGAAGCGTAGAAGATTAGAGATCTAAGAATTTCAGCTTTTAAGAAAATCCCAAAAAAGATGAACAAGAGCAAGATTTCGGCTACAAGAACAAACAAGAGTGTAGTTTCGGCTTTTAGTGAATGGGAGAAGAATAACAATAGACATCAGAAGATTTGGCTAATAGGAAATTTCAAAGAAAGAAGAAAGGGTGAAGGATGTGGTGATTTTCGGCTTTTAGAAGAAAGAAGGCTTAAGAACGTTTTTGGCTTTTTGAAAGAAAGTTGACAGAAATTGTGGAGGGACAGACTGAGAATTTTGGCACAAAGAATGAAGAAAAGAGGAGGGTTTAAATGCCGAAATTGAAGAGATATCCCCTCTATTTAAAGAGAATTTCGGCACCCCCCAAAGTTGGAAATTCGGCCAACATTGCACTCAGCAGATAAATCCTATCTTTTCTCTCCTTATCCTCATCTGACTACTCATCCACAATGTCATGGATGACACTACCTCTTCCTTCCTTTATTAGCACATTATCTCCCTTATTATCACATTAAATAAATTCCTAAATTTCCTCCCTTATCTTCCATGTTGTCCACTATAATATCTACATTATCCCATTTAGATAAACCCTCCTATTTTTGAGCCTTCTTTGTCAGTCAACTCCACCTAATCCTAATGCCAAAAATTAGCTAACTTAAATCAAAGGAATTGGGCTCCTTGAACTTAAATTTGGGCCCTTACTCCCCGGTGTGGCGTCACCTCATTGTTCCCTAAATGGCGCTTCTCGACCATTTGGGCCACAAGCCCATTTTGATTTTTAAACACAGTACTACCTTTTAAGTCCTATAATGCCCAAACAGATAATTTTAATCAAGGCCTCTCTAAGCTTGAGCCCAATTTGGACCCCTAACACTTAAATTAACTCATTACACATATTCACCCATTAAACGATAGGCCCAAAAATTTAGGATGTTACGCTTCTACCCCTTAAAAATTTCGTCCTCAAAATTTCCAACTAACTAGTAATCATACTACCTAAATCTCACCACTGCTTTACTTTGCACTCCACTTCTAAAGCCAAAATAAACACTTCTACCCCCTTGTTCCTAAGTCGCCCAAAGCACATTTAGGGCTCTTGTGCCCATCCCAGCCTCAGCAACTCTCTCTATCACCCTTAACACTGCCTGCGACACCACGTCATCACCGCCCGTCTAGTCCTAAAATTTCACCTCCGCAACTGGTGGAACTAGTATCTCGTTTCCAGATCCATGGCCAGATCCAACAGGTTCTGACACAGTCATCCTACCCCTACCACGACCACGCGGCGAACGTCCTCTACCCCTTGTACTCATTCTTCCTATCGACGTTTATCTGATTAGAAATTTTATGAATCATTAATTCTTTCCACTGATTATCCACGAACAGTTTTATGAAATGTACTTTCGATAGTAATTCTTTCGAATTCGATCCTATCTGCAGTTTCAGTCTCAAGTTTACTTCATAATTCTAGAACCCACATATATTCACATATCAACATACAGACAACATCCATGAATCTACATTCAAGGGGTATTTTCATCATTTCACTACCCAGGGGTCTTTTCGTAATTTCATCCTATAGGGTTTCTTTGTAATTTGATAGAATAGAGTTACTGGGTAATTTTTGAGATAAAGGTATATTTTAAAATAGGGGTATTTTTGGGAATTTTGATTCTAAAAGAGATAGTGGCATTTTGGTGATTGATGTTCTTGTTTGTTGTTGTTGTTGTGTGTATGTGTGTGTGTTTTTTTTCTTCAAAACGGGAGTCCATTGGTATTTGCACAAATTTCGTGGATTTTGTAACCCAGGTATTTCTTATAAATCTAGGAGTTTCTGGGTAAATTTGCAAAGCATGGGTATTTTGGTAATTTTACAATCTGGGTATTTGGTAATTTTGCAAAATAGGGTATTTTGGTAATTTTACAATCGAGGTATTTTGTAATTTTGCAAATCAGGGGTATTTCGATAATTTTGCAATCCAGGGGTATTTTGGTAATTTTATAAATTAGGGATATTTTGGTCATTTTACAAATTAGGGGTAATTTAGTAATTTTACAAATAAAGGATATTTTGGTCATTTTACAAATCAGGGATATTTTGGTCATTTTACAAATTAGGGGTAATTTAGTAATTTTGAAAAAATATAGGGTGGCTGGTCCCTTTCGGGTTTTAATTATAACTTTTGGCTCATTAACAAATCCTCGTGGCTAAGGTGAGCACCACCACTGCGCACTGTGTAGGATTCTAGCGAAGAGGGTGAGTCACTAGGGTACTGCTTAAGTACTGTGCTCTTCCTGGATCCAATCCTGAACATGCGTATGCTGTTGCCACACCCTAACCTAGCGATTTGTTCACGGGTTTGTTTGGATAGATTAAGTCTTATGAGATTTAAGAAGTTGTTTAAGCTAAGCCTAAAGTCCATCAAGTTCTAATTAAAATAATCTACGTCCCTTAAAGCCCATCAAGCCCACATGCATATATATCACAAAGTGGGTTTAGAATACTTACCTAGCGGACTTGGGCCAGAGATGCAGGTGCCATGCTGAGAAAACCATCCTGTATTGTTTATAAACATACATGTTTCAGAAACCTATCCTTTAAAAAAAACATTTTGAGTCCAGAAACCCTAGAGCCGAGTTTTAAACTGGGCTCTGATACCAATTTGTAACACCCCAAACCTGGCCCAAACACCACAATCGGATCTGGCATGTCACTAAGAATATTTAGTATAACATGTCGCATTTTTGGAAAACATTTGTCGGGTTTAAACATGTATTTCAGAAAGCTTAATGATTTGATAATTTATAAAAGATATAAATTTTATAAGATGCCTTTATGAATTAAAACCAAAATTTAATACATGTCTTAGTTTAATTAAAACGTAAAATCTACATGTTTATTAATAATAAAAGCCCAAAATAGAACCAAAACAAAATATAAAGCTAGTGGCCCATGGCCTTATTACAATAAAATATAAAACCCACCAATTAAAAATATTAAAATTGAATAAACTAAGTAAAGTCTTTTCTCAAACAAAATAATCTCGCATGCCCACCTTGCGCCCTCTCCAAATTGATCCAATGCACTAGGTGCTACTTGAAAGATGTTAAATAATAGGGTGAGTCGCGAGACTCGCAGTAGCAACCCTTGTGCACCATCGATTGGGCCTTAGGCCCACAGAATAGATAACGAGCATAATATATCGAAATATGCAAAGCCCAACCCAATCCTAGGTTTCCATCCGCTACACACCACCCTTACCTGCCATTCACCATTGGGGATTTCTACAATCAACCCACACCGCTACACACCATCAGATCATGGCAAAAAGCCGCTACAACAGATCATGGCATAAACCACTACAATAGATCATGGCATAAGCCACTACAATGCATCATGGCGTAAAGCCACTACAATAGATCATGCCAAAAGCCACTACCACGTAACACTTCCCTTTAATCAATCACCCAACCCCGCAAACACGTAAATCGACATACATATAAAGCATATCATCTCAACAGAAACATTCACTTATGAATGACAGAAATCACTGACCTGGTGATTCGCCTTTACCCTCCTCGGGTTTAAACCGATATGCCGGGATTTTGGCATTTAACAGAATATAACAGATTTATATACATGTACTAACAAACAATCTAAATGGTGTGAAAAGTTACATACCTGATATCGCGTAGTACTTATACTCTTAGTCGATATCCTTACTATCCGGATCTACTATCCTCAGTCTATAACTTGGTTCAAGAAAAACCAGAAAAACACGAAGATTTGGCCTCCCCTACATTCGGCCAAGGGTTAATAAATACCCAAATTTACACGTTAAAACTAATAGATCTCCTTACCTTGAAATCCCGAAAGTAACACGATTCGTGTGTTATTGAACCCCGACTTAGAGATTGAAGCGATTGACTCCTCTTCAAATCCCGGAATGCCGCAAATAAGAGAGGAACAAGAGATTAGTTTCTAAATAGCCATTCGTCTAAGATCTCTAAAAGCTGGAAAAAGATTGAAATCTCACGAATCGACACTTACCTTTACAAATGGTTTCGGCTACCCCTTGCAGAAGATTCGGCAATCACAGCAGAAGATCGAAGCGTAGAAGATTAGAGATCTAAGAATTTCGACTTTTAAGAAAATCCCAAAAAAGATGAACAAGAGGAAGATTTCAGCTACAAGAACAAACAAGAGTGTAGTTTCGGCTTTTAGTGAATGTGAGAAGAATAACAATGGAGATCAGAAGATTTGGCTAACAGGAAATTTCAAAGAAAGAAGAAAGGGTAAAGGATGTGGTGATTTTCGACTTTTAGAAGAAAGAAGGCTTAAGAACGTTTTCGGCTTTTTGAAAGAAAGTTGACAGAAATTGTGGAGGGAGAGACTGAGAATTTCGACACAAATAATGAAGAAAAGAGTAGGGTTCAAATGCCCAAATTGAAGAGATATCCCCTCTATTTAATTAGAATTTTGGCACCCCCTAGAGTTGGAAACTCGGCCAACATTGCACTCAAGAGATAAATCCTATCTTTCTCTCCTTATCCTCATCCGACTACTCATCCACAAGTGTCATGGATGACACTACCTCTTCCTTCCTTTATCAACGCATTATCTCCTTATTATCACATTAAATAAATTCCTAAATTTCCTCCTTATCTTCCATATTATCAACTATAATATCTACATTATCCCATTTACATAAACCTCCTATTTTTGAGCCTTGTTGTCGTCCAACTCCGCCTAATCCTAATGCCGAAAATTACCTAACTTAAATCAAAGGAATTGGGCTCCTTGAACTTAAATTTAGGCCCCTTACTCCCTAGTGTGGCGTCACCTCCTTGTTCCCTAAATGGCGCTTATCGACCACCGGGGCACAAGCCCATTTTGATTTTTAAACACAGTACTACCTTTAAGTCCTATAATGCCCAAACAGATAATTTTAATCAAGGCCTCTGCTAAGCTCGAGCCCAATTTGGACCCCTAACACTTAAATTAACTCATTACACATATTCACTCATTAAACGCATGGGCCCAAAAATTTAGGACTTTACAGTTCTACCCCCTTAAAAAAATTTCGTCCTCGAAATTTCCAACTAACTAGTAATCATACTTCCTAAATCTCACCACTCTGCTTTTGCTGCGCACTCCAATTCTAAAGCCAAAATAAACACTTCTACCCCATTGTTCCTAAGTCGCCCCAAGACAAAGCTTGTGCTCTTGTGCCCATACCAAATTTCAAGAACTCTATCTATCACCCTTAACACCACCTGCGACACCACATCGTCACCGCCCTTCTAGTTCTAAAATTCTACCTCCGTAACTGGTGGAACTGGTATCTCATTTCCAGATCCATGGCCAGATCCAACAGGTTTTGACACAGTCATCCTACCCCTACCACGACCACGCGGCGAACGTCCTCTACCCCTTGTACTCATTCTTCCTATCGACGTTTATCTAATTAGAAATTTTATGAATCATTAATTCTTTCCACTGATTATCCACGAACAGTTTTATGACAAGTACTTTCGATAGTAATTCTTTTGAAGTCGATCCTATCTACAGTTTCAGTCTCAAGTTTACTTCATAATTCTAGAACCCACATATATTCACACATCAACATACAGACAACATCCATGAATCTACATTCAATGGGTATTTTCGTCATTTCACTACCCAGGGGTCTTTTCGTAATTTCATCCTACAAGGTTTCTTTGTAATTTGACAGAATAGAGTTTCTGGTTAATTTTCGAGATAAAGGTATATTTTAAAATTGGGGTATTTTTGGAAATTTTGATTCTAAAAGAGATAGTGGCATTTTGGTGATTGATGTTCTTGTTTGTTATTTTGTGTTTTTTTTTTTTCAAAAAGGGAGTCCATTGGTATTTGCACAAATTTCGTGGATTTTGTAACCCAGGTATTTCTTATAAATCTAGGAGTTTCTGGGTAAATTTGCAAAGCATGGGTATTTTGGTAATTTTACAATCTAGGGTATTTTAGTAATTTTACAAAATAGGGGTATTTTGGTAATTTTACAATCTGGGGTATTTTTGTAATTTTACAAATTAGGGGTATTTTGTAATTTTGCAATCCGTGTATTTTGGTAATTTTACAAATTAGGGATATTTTGGTCATTTTGTAAATCAAAGGTAATTTAGTAATTTTACAAATAAGAGATATTTTGGTCATTTTACAAATTAGGGGTAATTTAGTAATTTTGAAAAAATATAGGGTGGCTGGTCCCTTTCGGGTTTTAATTATAATTTTTGGTGTAACACCCTGAAAATGGGCCTATACATTTTTGATTTAATTATACGAAATGACATGTTTTATGTGTTATGAATGTATGGTGAACATTTTTGGAAACTTGGAAATGATAAGAGGAAAGTGAACATTTTTGGAAACTTGGAAATGTTAAGTTTAAAAGAGGAAAGTGAACATTTTTGGAAACTTGGAAATATTAAGTTTAAAAGAGGAAAGTAAACATTTTTGGAAACTTGGAAATGTAAGGAAATGTTTTAGAAATGTTAAGTTTAAAAGAGGAAACTAATGCAAGGTAGTCTTAAGAAAATTAATAGAAGAAATTTGACAAAAGAACGGGCTTGGAGAAGTGGCTAGGAGGCACCACTTAAAGCCCAGTAAGTGACGCCACAATCAAGGGGGAAGGAGCCTAGGTTCGAGTCACGTGGGAAGCAAATAAAAGAGTTTTATTTTGCTGCAAGGAGCAAGGGAGTTGGACGGCACCAAGGCACTTGGGGAAGAGTTTAATTCTCTTTAAAATTCGGCTAAATAGATAAATAATGATGGACTACTACTACTACTACTACTATTATTATTATTATTATTATTATTATTATTAAGAGATAAGAGATAAATATTGGATTAAGTTGAATGGGTGATAATTAAAGTGATAAAGTTATCAAAATAGGAGTGATGGCCAAGTAAAGGATTTTAAGTTAGTAATTTCGGCTACTAGAGGAAAAGAGAGCCATTCATCATATCTTCTTTCAACTCTTCTCTCTGCCGAATTTCCTAGAGCATCTATTCTTCTTCTTTTGTTAGCCAAAGCTAAAAACTAAAGTAAGCCTAGCCAATTCTTCATAGCTTTTGTGATCTCCATTAAAACCGAATCCATAAACTCCTCAGATACCATCATTAGCCGATTTCTTTATACCAATCAAAAGTCAAATCAAGATCCTTCTAGTCTACATAGCCGAATATTGCTAAAGGTTCAAGCAAGGATTGCCGATCTCTAAAGTAAGGGTAAGATCTCATTCGGTTTCATCCTTTTTCTTTTAAGATTTGTCAAATCTAGGACTAACCCCATTAATATCTTGTTGCCAAACTTTGAAGAGATCTTTCGGGATTTACTAAGTGTCGACTACAAGGAAGGAGAAATTCTTTTCCGAAGGTACACCATAGGTCGTGTTCCCTAGTTATTCGGTGAGTTTCGGATTTAAAATCCACAAGGTAAGTATCTATAGCATTCTGCCAAGGCCATGTTGAGTAAATAGATGTGTTTCATCAATATTTAAAAGCCGAAACTAATCTATTCAAGTAATCTAGTGATTGCCGATTTCAAGAAAGAAGGATACAAACTTTCCGGCATTTGATTAGACATCAATCGGCAGCAAGAGATTTAAGATCTAAGGCATTAGATCATGCTTTCAGGATTTCAGCGAATTTGTTAAGCGAATCAGGTGTGTACCCCACACTATTTCTTAATAAGTTATGGCACTGTTTAATATGTATGTATGTTATACGAATGTGGAAAATATGGCTAAGTACCATGCTATGGTACAAAGTACTCAGGTACGTGTCCTACTCCTACTGGGACTATGAAAAATATCTATTAAGGCACACATATGAAACTATAAGAATGTGAAATAAGAATTTGGCATGTTAATGCATGATATGTATGATATGGGGCATATGGGTTATATGAAAAGGGGAAGTGAATGTGGTGACCTAAGACCACGATATCTGAATGTGGTGACCTAAGACCACGATAACAAAATGTGGTGACCTAAGACCACGATATCTGAATGTGGTGACCTAAGACCATGATATCTGAATGTGGTGACCTAAGACCACGAATTTTATAAGTATGCGATGAGCACGCCGATTGCAGCGATCGCCTTCGATGGTGTGTAGCGGATGGAGGGTTGACTTAGTAGTCCCTACGGTGTGTGAGGATGGTACGGTGATGTGTAGCGGATGGCATATAGGTTCGGGTTCTGGTTGCATCATTATTTCCTATCTCATATATGAATATGCATGTAATATGTGAACATATGCCTAAATTGTTAAATTTTAGTGTTGGTTACACATTGAGTCTGCTTGACTCACCCTTGTGGGATTATTTTTCGTGTGATCAAGAATGGACCGGTCGACAGGAGCTTAAAGGTGGCCATGCACAAGAAGGAATTTATTTAATTTGGATTTTATTTCATTAAGTACTTTGAATTTATTTTTTTGGGAATTATTTGATGTAATAAGGCCATAGTAGAACTACTTTACTTTACTTTTATTTATTAAGCTTACAAACTTTTATTTATTAAAAGATTAAGTAAATTTATTTTAAAACAAAGCCTAAACGCTTTGTCACCTAAAGTAAAGGATTTTAATAATGAAATAAACTTGTTCTCAACTCAAGCCCAACCCAAAACAACCTTTCTTTCAAAACACACAAGTTTTTCCTAAGTAACAAAAGAATTTGAAACAGTTTACACCGGGGAACATACCAGATCCGGTCAAGGCTCGTGGGCTAGGTTTGGGGTGTTTCAGTTTGGTATCAGAGCCTAGTTTTAAACTCTCGGCCTTGGGTTTAAGGCCCAAAACTTTTTCAAGGTTAAGCCCAAAAAGAATTTTTGTGAATTAAGCAGATTTTCCGGCATGGCGACTAAGTCTCCGACACAAGTCCACTGTAAGTACTCCGATCTCTTGGGTGATCTATATTATGATTTGTAGAAGGGTAGAAATGGAACGTAGAATAGAGATTTAGTAACCCCAACAATTACATGAGACTTAGATGCCTAATTGAACAAACCTGTGGTTAAGTCGCTGAGTTAGGGTGTGGCAACCATGGTGCGCATGTTCAGGATTGGTTTCTGGGAGCTTGGTATATAAGCATCAGCGTGACTCACCTCCTCTCACTCGAATCCTACTTGGTGCGTAGCCTCGCTTCACCCTAACCAGATGACTTATTCACTGCTAAACCCCAACTAAAACCCGAAAGGGACTAGCCATATTTTTTTTTGAAAACCCTAGTTTTAAAAAGTCAACAAATTACCCTTTTTAAATTATGAAAATTATTATTTTGGAAAAACTTTCTAAGAATTTTAATTTACAAATTACCTAAATACCCTTAGTGGTAAAAATTCCTAAAATGCCTTGGTTTATGAAATTTCCAAATACCCACGCTCTTATCAAAATTTCACTACTTTGCTTAAAGGAACCCTAAATTTACAAAATATCAAAATACCTTGATTATGGAAAAAAAAACAAAAAAGTTTATTTACGAAATTACCCCTACCCTGCAAAATTACCAAAATACCCCCGAGTTACAAAATTACTAGAATGACCCCCAATCTTCAAAAATTTCTGCAACAACACTGATTTGGAAAACAAATTCTAAAACAACCTTCAAGTTTTGTAAATTCCAAAATATCCTTGATTTATTAATATTTATAAATTTACCTCGGTTTATTACCAAATACCTCAGAATTTCAAAATTTTCAAATACCCCGAAATTTCAAAAATTACCAAAATATCCTTATTGACAAAATCACCAAGGAACCTTATTTTGACAAATTACGAAAATACCCCTATAGGGCAAATTACGAAAATACCCCTGAGAGTGGAAAAACAACAACAATGAAAACTACAACATTTCTCTGAATGAACGAAAGTTCATAATTGATTGATGGATGTATGAATGTAAAGACTGTGTGCATGTATGAATACGAAAGAACCACTCCTAAAATTCTTTTCATAAAACTTCTTGCAGTTAATCGCTGGAATAAAGTACTAATGCATAAAACTCTTTAATCGATTAAATCGCGACGTTAGAAATGAGTTCTGGAACGTGAACTTAAAAAAAATTGTGCCTAGGAAGTATGATGGCTCTATTAAGATCGAGTCTTGTGACATAAGCATAAGCGCCACGCTTAAGATGTTTGATTATTCGATAGTAAGTAATTTCGAGGATGAAATTATTTTAAGGGGTAGAATGTAACACCTAAAATGGGCCTATGCATTTTGATTTAATTATACTAAATGGCATGTTTTATGTGTTATGAATGTATGGTGAACATTTTGGAAACTTGGAAATGATAAGAGGAAAGTGAACATTTTGGAAACTTGGAAATGTTAAGTTTAAAAGAGGAAAGTGAACATTTTGGAAACTTGGAAATGTTAAGTTTAAAGAGGAAAGTGAACATTTTGGAAACTTGGAAATGTAAGGAAATGTTTCAGAAATGTTAAGTTTAAAAGAGGAAACTAATGCAAGGTGGTCTTAAGAAAATTAATATTTGACACAAGAACGGGCTTGGAGAAGTGGCTAGGAGGCACCACTTAAAGCCCAGTAAGTGACGCCACAATCAAGGGGGAAGGAGCCTAAGTTCGAGTCACGTGGGAAGCAAATAAAAGAGTTTTATTTTACTGCAAGGAGCAAGGGAGTTGGACGGCACCAAGGCACTTAGGGAAGAGTTTAATTCTCTTTAAAATTCGGCTAAATAGATAGATAATGATGGACTATTATTATTATTTTTATTAAGAGATAAGAGATAAATATTGGATTAAGTTGAATGGGTGATAATTAAAGTGATAAAGTTATCAAAATAGGAGTGATGGCCAAGTAAAGGATTTTAAGTTAGTAATTTGACTACTAGAGGAAAAGAGAGCCATTCATCATATCTTCTTTCAACTCTTCTCTCTAAATTTCTTAGAGCATCTCTTCTTCTTCTTTTGTTAGCCAAAGCCAAAACTAAAGTAAGCCTAGTCAATTCTTCATAGCTTTTGTGATCTCCATTAAAACCGAATCCATAAACTCCTCAAGATACCATCATTAGCCAATTTCTTTATACCAATCAAAAGCCGAAATCAAGATCCTTCTAGCCTACATAGCCGAATATTGCTAAAGGTTCAAGCAAGGATTGTCGATCTCTAAAGTAAGGGTAAGATCTCATTCAGTTTCATCCTTTTTCTTTTAAGATTTGTCGAAATCTAGGACTAACCCCATTAATATCTTGTTGTCGAAACTTTGAAGAGATCTTTTAGGATTTACTAAGTGTCGACTACAAGGAAGGAGAAATTCTTTTCCCGAAGGTACACCATAGGCCGCGTGTTCCCTAATTATTCGGTGAGTTTCGGGATTTAAAATCCACAAGGTAAGTATCTATAGCATTCGGCCAAGGCCATGTTGAGTAAATAGATGTGTTTCATCAATATTTAAAAGCCGAAACTATTCTATTCAAGTAATCTAGTGATTGTCGATTTCAAGAAAGAAGGATACAAAGTTTTCGGCATTTGATTAGACATCAATCGGCAACAAGAGATTTAAGATCTAAGGCATTAGATCAAGCTTTTTGGGATTTCAAATAATTTGTTAAGCAAATCGGTGTGTACCCCTACACTATTTCTTAATAAGTTATGGCAATCGCTTAATATGTATGTATGTTATACTGAATGTGGAAAATATGGCTAAGTACCATGCTATGGTACAAAGTACTCAGCACGCTTCCTACTCCTACTAGGACTATGAAAAATATCATAAAGGCACACATATGAAACTATAAGAATGTGAAATAAGAATTTGGCATGTTAATGCATGATATGTATGATATGGGGCATATGGGTTATATGAAAAGGGAAGTGAATGTGGTGACCTAAGACCACGATATCTCGAATGTGGTGACCTAAGACCACGATAACGAATGTGGTGACCTAAGACCACGATATCTGAATGTGGTGACCTAAGACCATGAATTTTATAAGGGCGATGAGCACGCCGACCGCGATGATCGCCTTCGATGGTGTGTAGCGGATGGAGGTTGACTTAGTAGTCCCCACAATGCGTGATGGTACGGTGATGTGTAGTGGATGGCATATAGGTTTGGGTTCGGGTTGCATCATTATTTCCTATCTGTTATATGAATATGCATGTAATATGTGAACATATGCCTAAATTGTTAAATTTTAGTGTTGGTTACACATTGAGTCTGCTTTGACTCACCCTTGTGGGATTATTTTTCAGGTAACGATCAGTAATGGACCGGTCGGCAGGAGCTTAAAGGTGGCCATGCACAGCAAGGAATTTATTTAATTTGGATTTTATTTCATTAAGTACTTTGAATTTATTTTTTTTGGGAATTATTTGATGTAATAAGGCCATAGTAGAACTACTTTACTTTGCTTTTATTTATTAAGCTTACAAACTTTTATTTATTAAAAGATTAAGTAAATTTATTTTAAAACAAAGCCTAAACGTTTTGTCACCTAAAGTAAAGGATTTTAATAATGAAATAAACTTGTTCTCAACTCAAGCCCAACCTAAAACAACCTTTCTTTCAAAACACACAAGTTTTTCCTAAGTAACAAAAGAATTTGAAACGGTTTACACCGGGGAACATACCAGATCCGGTCAAGGCTCGTGGGCTGGGTTTGGGGTGTTTCATTTGGCCTGTTAACAAATCCTCGTGGCTAAGGTGAACAGCCACTGCGCACCAGGTAGGATTCTAGCGAAGAGGAGGTGAGTCACTAAGACTGCTTAAGTACCAGGCTCTTCCGGATCCAATCCTAGACATGCGTATGCTTGTTGCCACACCCTAACCTAGCGATTTGTTCACTGGTTTGTTTGGATAGATTAAGTCTTATGAGATTTAAGAAGTTGTTTAAGGTAAGCCTAAAGTCCATCAAGTTCTAATTAAAATAATCTACGTCCCTTAAAGCCCATCAAGCCCATATTCATATATATCACAAAGTGGGTTTAGAATACTTACCTAGCGGACTTAGGCCGGAGATGCAAGTGCCATGCTGAGAAAACCATCCTGTATTGTTTATAAACATACATGTTTCAGAATCCTATCCTTTAAAAAAAACGTTTTAAGTCCAAAAACCCTAGAGCCGAGTTTTGAACCGGGCTCTGATACAAATTTGTAACACCCCAAACCTGGCCTAAACACCACAACCGGATCTGGCATGTCACTAAGAATATTTAGTATAACATGTCGCATTTTTGGAAAACATTTGTCGGTTTAAACATGTATTCCGAAAAGCTTAATAATTTGATAATTTATAAAAGATATAATTTTTATAAGATGCCTTTATGAATTAAAACTAAAATTTAATACATGTCTTAGTTTAATTAAAACGTAAAATCTACATGTCTATTAATAATAAAAGCCCAAAATAGAACCAAAACAAAATATAGAGCTAGTGGCCCATGGCCTTATTACAATAAAATATAAAACCCACCAATTAAAAATATTAAAAATTGAATAAACTAAGTAAAGTCTTTTGCTGAAACAAAATAATCTCTCGCATGCCCACCTTGCGCTCCTCTCCAGCCCGGTCCGATGCACTAGGTGCTACCTGAAAGATGTTAAATAATAGGATGAGTCGAGACTCGGTGTAGCAACCTTGTGCACCATCGATTGGGCATTAGGCCCACGTAATAGATAATGAGCATAATATATCAGAAAATATGCAAAGCCCAACCCAATCCTAGGTTTCCATCCGCTACACACCACCCTTACCTGCCATTCACCATTGGGGATTTCTACAATCAACCCACACCGCTACACACCATCAAATCATGGCAAAAGTCACATAATGATCATGGCATAAGCCACTACAATAGATCATGGCATAAGCCACTACAACAGATCATGGCAGAAAGCCACTACAATAGATCATGGAAAAAGCCACTACAATAGAACACTTCCCCTTTCATCAATCACCCAACCCCGTGCAAACACAGAAATCGACATACATATAAAACATATCATCTCAACAGAAACATTCACTTATGAATGACAGAAATCACTGACCTAGTGATTTGCCTTTACCCTCATCGGGTTTAAACCGATATGCCAGGATTTCGGCATTTAACAGAATATAACAGATTTATATACATGTACTAACAAACAATCTAAATGGTGTGAAAAGTTACACACCTGATATCGCGTAGTACTTATACTCTTAGTCGATATCCTTGCTATCCGGATCTACTATCCTCAGTCTATAACTTGGTTCAAGAAAAACCAGAAAAACACGGAGATTTGGCCTCCCCTACATTCGACCAAGGGTTAATAAATACCCAATTTTACACGTTAAAATTAATAGATCTCCTTACCTTGAAATCCCGAAAGTAACACGATTCGTGTGTTACTGAACCCTGACTTAAAGACCTAAGTGATTGACTCCTCTTCAAATCCCGAAACACCGCAAATAAGAGAGAAACAAGAGATTAGTTTCTAAATAGCCATTCGGCTAAGATCTCTAAAAGCCGAAAAAAGATTGAAATCTCACGAATCGACACTTACCTTTACAAATGGTTTCGGCTACCCCTTGCAGGAAGATTCGGCAATCACAGCAGGAGATCAAAGCATAGAAGATTAGAGATCTAAGAATTTCAACTTTTAAGAAAATCCCAAAAAAGATGAACAAGAGGAAGATTTTGGCTACAAGAACAAACAAGAGTGTAGTTTCGGCTTTTAGTGAATGGGAGAAGAGTAACAATGGAGATCAGAAGATTCGGCTAACAGGAAATTTCAAAGAAAGAAGAAAGGTTGAAGGATGTGGTGATTTTCGGCTTTTAGAAGAAAGAAGGCTTAAGAACATTTTTGGCTTTTTGAAAGAAAGTTGATAGAAATTGTGGAGGGAGAGACTGAGAATTTTGAAACAAAGAATGAAGAAAAGAGTAGGGTTCAAATGCCGAAATTGAAGAGATATCCCCACTATTTAAAGAGAATTTTGGCACCCCCCTAGAGTTGGAAATTCGGCCAACATTGCACTCAGCAGATAAATCCTATCTTTTCTCTCCTTATCCTCATCTGACTACTCATCCACAGTGTCATGGATGACACTACCTCTTCCTTCCTTTATCAGCACATTATCTCCCTTATCATCACATTAAAAAATTCCTAAATTTCCTCCCTTATCTTCCATATTATCAACTATAATATCTACATTATCCCATTTACATAAATCCTCCTATTTTTGAGCCTTGTTGCCGTCCAACTCCACCTAATCCTAATGCCAAAAATTAGCTAACTTAAATCAAAGGAATTGGGCTCCTTGAACTTAAATTTGGGCCCCTTACTCCCTGGTGTGGCGTCACCTCCTTGTTCCCTAAATGGCGCTTATCGACCATCGGGCCACAAGCCCATTTTGATTTTTAAACACAGTACTACCTTTTAAGTCCTATAATGCTCAAACAGATAATTTTAATCAAGGCCTCTGCCTAAGCCTGAGCCCAATTCGGACCCCTAACACTTAAATTAACTCATTACACATATTCACCCATTAAACGCATATGCCCAAAAATTTAGTATGTTACACCTTGATTAGTCACTAAATAGCCATTCGGCTAGGGACTTTGAAAAGCTGGAGAAATATTGGAAACTCAAAATCGACACATACCTATTGTCTTCTTTAGATTCGAAACAAGCGACTTTCTTCAAGAAAATTCGCAACTTCGGAGGTGAGATCTAAGAATTTCAGTTTTAGAAGATTTAAGAATTGAAGAGATGGCTAAGAGATATTTGGCCAATGAATATTAAGGAGAAGAATAGAATAATAGAGACGTGATTTCGGCTTTCAGGGATTAGAAGAAAAATAACAATAGAGATTAAAAGATTCGGCCAACCAGGAAATTTTTGAGAGGAAGAAAGGGTGAAGAAATTGGTGGTTTTCGGCTTTTGAGAGGAAGAAGACGAGAAAAGAAAATAAAAGAAAGGCTTCCAAAATTTCGGCACACACCCTCTTTATATAGAAAATCGATTCCTCCCTTTAGCAGAGATTGATTTTCAGTCAACACTGCCACACATGATAGCTCCTATCCCTTTTCCCTTATCTTAATCTATTATCTCCTAAAAATAGTCTTTATCTCGCTTATTATCCTTAAAGACTAAATCCTAAATAATAGCCTTTATCCGCTTATTATCCACATAGAATAAATATAATAAAATTCCCAAAAAAATAGCCTTGTGCCGCCCACTTCCCTAATCCCTAATGCCAAATTTAACTAACTTAAATTAGAAGATTTGGGCTCCTTAAAACTTAAAATTTGGGCCCCTAACACTTAAATTAACTCATTCCACATATTCACCCATTAAACGATAGGCCCAAAAATTTTTAGGAGGAAAGTATAATTGTATTACCTACTTAGACTCATTTTCAAGTTTCATAAAATATAATTACCAAATTCAATCAATTTTCTTAAAATAAAGAGAGAAAATTACAGCAATTTAAACACCTCAATTAACAACATATTTAGACCTCAATTACAGCAATAAAACATCTCAATTTCCAAAGCAAATAAACTATTCAAATTACAAGACTCGAACAGGCTTCAGCAGTTTACAAAAGGAGCAAGAATAAACACCAAAATGTACTTTGCTTGAGAATCGAAATTCTTTAAGTCATTGGACAACTCCGTAAAATATAAACAAAACTGGATGATATTATATCTTAGCTCAATAAATGTTGAGTAGAAATGAGTAAAGAAAAGGGTATGTGAAAGAACAAATGAAAAAGAATAGGTCTTATTGAACAATGGAGTGTAACCAAGATTTCAAACAATGGGAAACTCCCATAATTCCTCTGCAGTCCTATAGGTATCTCAGTCCTTAATCATTTGACACAGTTGAGTTTACATATGATGAAGAATCTTTCTGATGGTATACCTCTGCAGCACTTTAATACTTCAATTCACAGCAATTAAATACTTTAATTGCAATAGTTTAAAACTTCAATTTAAGCATTTAAATTGATCAATTTGCAGCAAAAAAGGGATATATATTCACAAAATGGAAAAATGAACAGGATGAAATACCTCTAAAATAAGATGTTTGAATGAGCTCAAATTGAGTATCGACCTCTAAAATTTCAATAAGTATACATGCTTTAGCATCAATTCATTTGCACAAACATTAAAAAAAAACAATCATTCGAATCATATGTATATGCAAATTGAAACTTTTTTTTCCTTGTTGGTATATAAAAAAACCAATTAAAACAAGATACTAATTTAAACATTTATACAAACAAAATGATAAAAGACATTTAAAGCATAATGGGAGAATAAAAATTTATGTAAAAAGCATGCTTTTTAATTAATAAGGATTTAATCTGTGAATCGATCAATCAGATTAATTAACCAAATTCAATTGAATTACCCCCTTTTTGAAGGTATTTAATTATGTTGTTTTTCTCAGCTGCAGGTACTGGTTTCATTATGGCTTGAACTGAAGTTTAGCCCCTTGGCTTATGTTTGTTATTACCATCTTTGTTTAACCCATAACCATATTTGATTTTAGTTACAATCTCCAAAACTTAGTGTCTGCAATTTTTATGAATAAAAAAATCACATCAACCATAAAAGAAATTAAGACTTTACACTTCCCCCGCAAAGAAATGAAAGTGAAACGCAATTTAAATAAATAGTGATGGTGATGTCCACAAAAGTATAATATATCCTCCATGGATTCCAGCTTCTCCTCACTGTGTGTTGAATGTCTTCCCCTCTCTTATCATTTTTCTTTTACAGGAAATTAATCTACTCTGAAAATATATATATATATAGATTAATAAATGTGAAATGCACAAAAGTGGTGCTAAAGTTAATCAAATTATTAAAGCTTTTAAATTACAAAGGCATCCATCCATTTTTTTCTTCAAGCTATTTTCCCCTATTTACGAGGCTATCTATTCTACTCTTCTGTCTACACCATTTCATTTCATGTATATATTCTAGGTTTTAGTCATCGGGCCAAATTAATTAGAAATTTTCTCATGCACACAAATCAAATCTCTTAACCATTAAACCAAAACAAATTACTTTACATAAATATTGATGATAGAAGAAAGAACCGAGACAAGTATAAGGGAAAAAAACTTACCGACTGGTTGCTTTGACCTATCCCAAAAATAAGAAATAAATAGCTGATGGGGGAAATAATCAGATTGGGAAAGTATTTCGCACCAGAAATTAAAGAAGGATTTAGGGATTGGGAGGGAAAACGCAAAAGGGGATTAGGGATTTAGGGGTTTCGGGAAATCAAAAAATGGGGGAACAGAAAGTGTTAAGCAATTAAAATGGATGGAAAAAGAACGACGCCGTTTTAGTAGAAAAATTAACCCTATTGCGGTGCTTTTCAATAAACGCCACTAAAAAATTCCAAAAAAAAACGCAATCGTTTTCTTCCATTTTGTGGCTTTTGGGCTAAAACGCCAAGATAATAACATGGATCATTTTGCGCGTTTTTATAAAACGCCGTAATACATACTTTTGACGGCGTTTTAAAGTAGCGCCCTCATCGATACTAACGTGCCACAAAATGACGCTTTTTTATTAAATATGAAGACATTTTATGCGTTTTTAGAAAACGCCGGTAATACATACTTTTGCGGCGTTTTTGTAAAGCGCCACTCATCGATACTAACGTGCCACAAAACGACGCTATTTTTATTAAATATGAAGACATTTTATGCTTTTTTACATAAACGCTAATGCTTTCATACCAATTAATATTTAAAATTTCAACAAAATTAAAAAATGTTTACAATTTCTTTTAAATTATATATCGCCAACAATAAAATACAAATATACTAGCACATGAGTTCTCAAATTAGTGTCATCCAACATTGAAGTTAAATTGATCCAAAAATAAAATGAAGTTATAAAATGGAAATATTAATTAATAAAAAGGAGAGAATAATGCATTTTTAAAAATAAATACACATTTTTAAAATTAAATACATCAATATATTTTATATTGAATAAATATAAATATTTCATGGTTGCAATATATTAAAATATTATATCAAGAATTGGGTTAATATTTGACTAGAGTGGATAAAATTAAAGTTCATGTATATATAATTAATGAACATTAAATCATTGTTCATGTATGCTTTTGGGATTTAACCTATTTTGATATATAAATATATATATATTTAAAATAGAAATTTATATTTATCTCATTTAGATATATATTTAAAAAATCTAAACCCTAAACCTTAAATCTCAAAGTCCAAACCCTAAACTCAAACCCTTAACCATAAACCTAAACCCTAAAACCTAAACCCATAACCACTGCCACCTAGATACAACCAAACTCCAAAATCCAATCTCAATATATAATAAACCCTAAACCATAAATCCAAGACCCTAAACCTAATACCCTAAACCCTAACTCAAAACCTTAATATGAAACCCTAAACCATAATCATAATCATAAATTAAGCTATAATTTTGGGAATTCGTGTGGCCGGACTATAAATCATATATAAATCCTTAAATACAAAACCATAAATCTTAAAATTCTAAACCCTAAAACTAATACACTAAACCCTTAAACCATTACATACAAATCCTACACCCTAAAACCTTAACCTTAAACATACACTATACACACTTCACTCGAAACTCTAAACCCTAAACCATTACCACTAAATCATAAACCTAAAACAAGAAACCCCAAAATAAAATAATTTTGATATTGAATTGTTTTACGAGGACAAAAACGGCGCTGTTCTAATTTTGAAACAATTTGCTTTTTGTGGTGTTTTTATTAAAACGCCGCTATAGCTTGGCCTTATCAAAACGACGATGTTTAAGTTTTAATTTTTAGATAATTAGCAGATTTTTGATATAAACGCTATAAATCTTACCTTTAGTGGCGTTTTTCAGACAAGCCGCTTATATCTCTTACCTTTAGTGGCGTTTTGGTACAAACGCTATTGCTTAGCCTTTTCAACACATCGACGTTTGGGTTTTGAAGTAATTAGATATTTGGTGGCATTTTTTTAAAAACGCCGCTATAGTTTTACCTTTAGTGGCGTTTTTATACAAACGCCGCTATACCTTTAGAGGCATTTTTAGTGAAAACGCCACTATTGCTTGGCCTTTTTAAAACGTCAGTGTTTTGGTTTAGAAGTATTTAGATATTTAGTGGCGTTTTTCAACAAACGACGCTATAGCTCTTACTTTTAGTGGCATTTTTGGTACAAACACTGCTATATCTCTTACCTTTAGTGGCGTTTTTGGTGAAAACGCCCCTATTGCCTAACCTTTTCAAAATGCCGCTGTTTGGGTTTTGAAGTAATTAGATATTTAGTGGCCTTTTTTTATACAAACGCCTCTATAGCTCTTACCTTTGGTGGCAATTTTGGTACAAATGTTGCTATATATCTTACCTTTAGTGGCGTTTTTGGTACAATCATCACTATTGCTTGGCCTTTTTAAAACGTCGACGTTTGGGTATTGAAGTAATTAGATATTTAGTGGCATTTTTTATACAAACGTAGCTAGTGCTCAATTTTTAGCGGAGTTTTTAGTGAAAATGCCGCTATTGCCCAGTTTTTTGCGTCGTTTTCCTTCAAACGCCGTTGATGTTTAAAGTTTACGGTATTTTTTGTCCAAACACCACAAAAAATACCGCTAAAGCCCTATTTTCCTGTGGTGATTGGATATTGCGAGCCTAGGAAAGGAATAAAGATTGTAGCCTAGCTCACCACAGAAATGAGATGAGACATTATTGAGTTATCTTCGAGAATTCAAAGTTGTTTCTTCATGATAATATCAGGACATGCCTACTCCAGTCATACCGCAAATACTAAATTGAAGAAGACAAGGTTCATATGCCTACTCCAGTTCTTCAAAAAATTTTCATATGTGGGGCATGGATGTGATGGGGCCAATCTCGTCAAAAGCTTTTAGCCAATATCGACTCAACATCGTGGTCGTCGTTTACTTTACTAAGAGGGTGGAAGTAGCTTCATATGTCAATGTTGCAAGGCCGAAATCATCAAATTCTCAAAAAAAAAAAAAGATCAGATGCTAGCAGAATGCCATAAAAGATCACGTTTAAATAACTATACAAAGTCAAAGTTTACAGTTTGTCCAAAGATCAGGCAGTATATCACATTGCAACAAAAGTTGCCAAAAAAAAATGTGGCTAAGACTTGTAAAGATTGGCATAAGAAGCTACCATTTGCCTTCTGTCTTAATGAATGTCACCGTAACCTTCATCTGGGCAAGATCTTACCCATTGTTTTATGGAATTGAAGCATTTTGCCAATTGAACCTAGTTGAAGAAAAGGTTAAAGTGATCCATCACGATCAGATGATGCAAGTTTACGAAGTTCATCTTAGGGAATTCCATGAAGAAACCTAATGTTGAAAAAGATTTTTCCTCTACAAAACGATTTTAGAGGAAAGCATATGCCAAACCGGGAAGGACTTATGTAGGGCATGTTCTAGAGGAGCATTGATATTGACCGAGATGGATGGCGAAGACTTGCCTAATTCAGCGAATTCAAGTTTAGTCAAGAGATATTTTAACTGAAAGAGGAAAGACTAAGGTGAAAACCCACAAAGGGCGCCTCAAAATAAAAAAAAGAAAGAAAAAGAAAAAAGACAGGCCAAGGCGAAAACCCGTTGTAACATCCCGAAATTGGGCCTAGTAGGATTGGGCCTTGAGCCTTAGGAAATTTGAGTATTATTTTGTGTTGGCTTGGGTAGGAATTTTGTGTGATAGCATAGTCTTGTGAAGGCTTATTTTATTTAGGAAGCTAGAATAAATTTTAGTATGGCTTATTTAATGAAGTAGGATTATGAGCTTGACACTTAAGTTAAATTAAGTGTTCATTTAAAGCATAAGAGGACTAAGTGGCAAGTTGGTTAAGGAGCTTGAAAGGTGGCTTGAGGTTAGAGGTTCGAGTAGCATGTTTAGCATTTTGAAGGTTTATTTTGAATCCTTGCATTGATGGCGGTCAACCTATGTTTATGATAGGTTGGACTTCATCTTTTGGTAAGTTGAATTTTGCTTAAGGAAAGCTTGAAGATAGGATAAGAATCTTGAGTTTATGGCATTATGAGGGACAAGGGCATGAAAGGTGGAGAATGTTTTCCTAGGCCTTAATGGTTGAATGTGGACGGCATGTGTGGAAAAATGGGATGGCCGAATGTGTTAGGTGGTTTGGGGGAGGATATTTGGCCAACTTTGGCATTTGGGCACCATTTGGTATATTTTCTTTTCCTCTCCAAGCAAATTCCTCTTTGGCCGAATGCACTTAGGCATTTTTGTGCAAAATTGTTTTGGATTTTAGCCTCATTTTGTTGAATCAAATATCATTTCTCTTTCTCTCATTTTTCCTTTTTACACCAAAACTACCTTTTTATTTATGTGCATTTTCTTTTGGGCAAACAAGGTGTTGGCCAAATCTCAATTCTCCCATCTCTCTCTTTTCTTCCTTTGATTTGTGCTCAAACACAAATCCCTTTTCTTTCATTTGGCCGAACCTCTTTCTTCCCCAAATCCTCTTTTCTTTTCTCTTCCATTGTTGATTAAACCGAATCCTCATCCTCTCATTTTTATTCTCTTTTCTACTTACATATTTCCTTCACTTTTATTCACATATTTTCTCCTTTCATAACTATATAGCCGAAACTTCCCATTTCCTCTTAGTATTGTTGTGGCCGACTATTGAAGGTTGGTAAGTCAAAGGGTAAGGATTTATTTTAAGGGATTATTCTTTTGATTATCCTAAAGACGAAGGCTAATAACCTTAATGATGATGGTTGATTGTAGGGAAGTGAGGCCGATTCACATTTAGGAGTGTGTTGGCTAGTGTTCGAAGGCATTTGGGTAAGGTTTCAAGGTTCACAAGGAACCCTTCTCAATTATTTTGGTTTGGCCGAATAGGCCATGGCACTAACCTAGTGTTTGGCCAAATATAGGGCAAGGAAAACTTGTGTGGCCGATTTGTCTATTCGGGATTTAGGACTCTTGTTAATATCGTGTGTACATACACACCTTATAACTTTTTAATATGCTAAGTGATATATTATGCTAATCGGTTTGTGTAGATATGGATGTAATACCATCATGGTATTAACAAGGATTCGGGTAAGTCTTTATTGCTATGGGATTTCTATTTGATGCTTTTGGGAAGCATGACACATTTGGTATGTGCAATATTTGATATATGGCAATGATAAATCAATGAATGTTGTTAAATAAACCTTTTAGCATGATTCGTAAAAGTATGTAATTGATTGATGTGGGTTAAATGAGTGGAGGGGCGTTGATATTCGTGTCGATTTTACACCGTGTTTTGGTAACACATTGTGACTACGGTCACCGAGGTTTGGTACCTCCAGGTTTGGCACCTCATAGCGCCTCGCCCCTCGTGGTTAACACCATCGTGGGTTGGCCCCACTTTGAGATATGGGATTGACGCCGGTGATTTGGTATCACACGATGGGTTGGCCCCATTATTCGATTTGTGTCCTCGGATACCGTAGATTTGGTATCTCCAGTGATTTGGCATCACATTTGTGACTATACGTCACCGGTGGTTTGGCACCACCAGGGTTTGGTACCACACGGGTAGAGAAAGGCGTTTGGATGGTTAGGATGGGTTCATCTTAAACTTATGCATATTAATTGGTTATGATTTGTGTATGTTGTTGCACTAAATCGGGAAGGGTTACACATTGAGTCTTGGTGACTCACCTTCTCCTTTAATTTTTCAGTGACTCGTAGATTGCGGATGAGGAACCGGATGGACTCGAGGTGGCCATGCAAAGGACATTTGATATAAATGAACTTTGAATTTTAATTATTTTTCTGTTGGTTTGTTTTAATTAAGATGTAATAAGGCCTCCTAGAATTATTTTTGTTATTGCTGCATGTTTTGATGTTTTGTTTAAACTAATTGATGATTTAAAACGGATGCACATGTTTTCTCAAATTAAACGTAAAATGTTTTAAAGTGCCATCGGGTACATTTGAAGTCTGTAAACAATTCGACTTAATAAATATTTTAAACAAATTAAGTATGGTTTTAAACAAAGAGAATTGAAAATGAAAGGCATTTCAACAAAATTTTAAATCGGTTTTAAAATGGTTTTCAAAAATGTTTTCTCTGTAGCAAACCAAATTCGGTCGTAATGTTTGGGCCGGGTTTGGGGTGTTACAAATTGGTATCAAGCCCAGTTCAAAGCTCTCATTGTGGGGCCCAAGGCCCAAAAATGTTTTTAGTAGGCCTATTTGAAATATTTTGGTTTTGAATAAGCATGGCACCGAGTCTCCGCACCAATCCGCCCAGGTAAGTACTCTTAACTTCTGTATGATTTATTTTCTGTAGAAGGGTAGGAAGCATGGAACATAGTTAGTGTGATAGGTGTTGAACCTTAGGACTAGTCCACCCCAACAAAACTCATAAGACTTTAATGGCCTAATTAAAACCAACCCGTGACCAAGTCACCGAGTTAGGTGTGGTAACCTTGGTGCGCATGTCTAGGATTGGATCCGGAAGAGCTTGGTATTTAAGCAGGTCCTCGTGACTCACCTCCTCTTCGCAGAATCCTACAGTGCGTAGCTTCTGCTCACCCTAACCAAGAGGACTCGGTCATAAAGTAAACAATAAATAAAACCCGAAGGGATTAGCCATGTTTTCATGAAAACTTGAGTTTTAAAATTGTTTAAGTACTCTATATATTAGGAAAAATTTATTTTGAAAAAAATCTTCAAAATATTCGGTTTACTAAAATTACCAAAATGCCCCTAGTGGCAAAATTACGAAAATGCCATTGGTTCTAGAATTACCGAATTACCTCGATTTCAATAAAATCTTCTTACTTTGCAAAAGTAGCGAAAATCTTGTATTTCAAAATATATACACCGACTTTTGAATTTACAAAATTACCTCGATTGACAAAATTACCAAAATACCCCGATTTCCAAAATTTTGCCATACCTTTAATTTGAGAAATTTCAAAAGAACCTCTAGTTTTGGAAATTTCAAAATGTTCTAATTACGAAAGTTTTAAAAAAAATTTCGATTTTGATGAAAATACCCACAGGATAGAAACAGATGAAATGTCCAAGAGTGAATAAGTATGGAAGGTATTAGGAATGAATGTTCTTCTCTGTGTGAACTAGGATAGAGAACTTAAAACCTTGATTGATCGAAAGAATCCTGTTGAGCTTTCCATAAAACTTCTTCGTGAATAACCAAGTGAAACAAATTACTAATCCATAAAATTTTTCTAATCGAATAAAAGCGCGATAGTTAGAATGAGCTTTAGAGGACGTGGCCATCGTGGACGCGGAAGGGTAGGATGACCGTGTCGTAACCTATCGGTCAAGTCGGGGATCCGAGAACGATATACCACCACCACCTCAACTTTTGGAGCCAAGAAGCGAGGATCGACGGTGATGACGCAGTGTCACAAGCGATGCTGCGGGTTTTGGAAAGGGTAGCTGGAATGGGTGGAGGTGGAGGAGCTCGAAAATCGGTACCTGAGAGACTTCGAGCTAACGGAGCTGAATTTTTTCGAGGTGTATCTGGTGTAGCGCCCAATACGGCTGAGTATTGCCTAGAATCGACCGAAAGAATCATGGACGATCTTGATCTGACTAATGAGGAAAAGTTAAAAGGAGCAGTGTCGCTTCTCAAGGATGAGTCATATCGATGGTGGCTCACTGTCCGAGATGGTGCCACGACAGATGATCTTACATGGGATTACTTCAAAGCTGCTTTTCAGAAGAAATATGTGGGCACTAGCTACATTGATGCACAGAGGAAAGCTTTTCTGGGGTTGGTACAAGGAAATAAGTCTGTGTCAGAATATGAAGCGGAATTCTTGAGATTGAGCCGCTATGCTCAGGGAATTGTGTCATCGGAGCATGATCGGTGTGTCCGCTTTGAAGACGGACTGAGGGATGATCTAAGGTTACTGATTGCTCCACAACAAGAGCGTGAGTTTTCATTCCTAGTGGAAAAGGCTAAAGTAGCCGAAGGGGTCAAGGAGTCCGTAAGACAGAATCACGAAAAGAATAAACAGAAGAGAGGCTTTGGATCGTCGGATCGGGCAAGAATGTGGAGAAGAGGGCTAGATTTAGGGAATCGAAAAGAGCCACAAAGCCTACTCAAGGCCACCTCGGTGTGCTAGATGCGGAAATCCCACTCGGGAGAATGTTTGGCTGGAAGTAGAGGGTGCTTTGAATGTGGATCGTTGAATCACCGAGTAAGGGATTGTCCTCAGAAGTTAGCTAAGAATCACCCAGAGGGTCAGAACCGTGCTCAGATTAGAAATGAAGGACCACCACAGAGGGGTCAAGGTGCAGCTAGAGGTAATGGTAACGGGCGTGGCCGAGGTACTGAAGGTACAGAGGCGAGGCAACCAAGGTTGGTTTATGCAGTTGGCCATCGCGAGGAGGAAGATGTGCAAGATATGACAACGGTAAGTTTCTTATTTCGAAATACCTCAATTGTCTTGTTTGTGGTTACGTTAGTTCGCTCTTATGTAGCTAGCAAAGTGTATGGGACTTGGATTATGGACGTGGGGAATGTTTCTAGAAAGTATGATAGATCTTTAAGATCGAGTGCATAACAAGAGCGTGGGGTGATGAGTTAAGGATACACGATTGACGATAGTAAGTAATTTCGAGGACTAAATTATTTTAAGGGGTAGAATCGTAACATCCCTAAATTGGGCCTAGTAGGATTGGGCCTTGAGCCTTAGGAAATTTGAGTATTATTTTGTGTTGGCTTGGGTAGGAATTTTGTGTGATAGCATAGTCTTGTGAAGGCTTGTTTTTATTTAGGAAGCTAGAATAAATTTTAGTATGGCTTATTTAATGAAGTAGGATTAAGTGAGCTTGATACTTAAGTTAAATTAAGTGTTCATTTAAAGCATAAGAGGACTAAGTGGCAAGTTGGTTAAGGAGCTTGAAAGGTGGCTTGAGGTTAGAGGTTCGAGTAGCATGTTTAGCATTTTGAAGGTTTATTTTTGAATCCTTGCATTGATAGCTGGTCAACCTATATTTATGATAGGTTGGACTTCATCTTTTGGTAAGTTGAATTTTTGCTTAAGGAAAGCTTGAAGATAGGGATAAGAATCTTGAGTTTATGGCATTATGAGGGGACAAGGGCATGAAAGGTGGAGAATGTTTTCCTAGGCCTTAATGGTTGAATGTGGACGGCATGTGTGGAAAAAGGGGATGGCCGAATGTGTTAGGTGGTTTGGGGGAGGATATTTGGCCAACTTTGGCATTTGGGCACCATTTGGCATATTTTCTTTTCCTCTCCAAGCAAATTCCTCTTTGGCCGAATGCACTTAGGCATTTTTGTGCAAAATTGTTTTGGATTTTAGCCTCATTTTGTTGAATCAAATATCATTTCTCTTTCTCTCATTTTCCTTTTACACCAAAACTACCTTTTTATTTATGTGCATTGTCTTTTGGGCAAACAAGGTGTTGGCCGAATCTCAATTCTCCCATCTCTCTCTTTTCTTCCTTTGATTTGTGCTCAAACACAAATCCCTTTTCTTTCATTTGGCCGAACCTCTTTCTTCCCCAAATCCTCTTTTCTTTTCTCTCTTCCATTGTTGATTAAACCGAATCCTCATCCTCTCATTTTTATTCTCTTTTCTACTTACATATTTCCTTCACTTTTATTCACATATTTTCTCCTTTCATAACTATATAGCCGAAACTTCCCATTTCCTCTTAGTATTGTTGTGGCCGAATATTGAAGGTTGGTAAGTCAAAGGGTAAGGATTTATTTTAAGGGATTATTCTTTTGATTATCCTAAAGCCGAAGGCTAATAACCTTAATGATGATGGTTGATTGTAGGGAAGTGAGGCCGATTCACATTTAGGAGTGTGTTGGCTAGTGTTCTAAGGCATTTGGGTAAGGTTTCAGGGTTCACAAGGAACCCTTCTCAATTATTTTGGTTTGGCCGAATAGGCCATGGCACTAACCTAGTGTTTGGCCGAATATAGGGCAAGGAAAACTTGTGTGGCCGATTTGTCTATTCGGGATTTAGGACTCTTGTTAATATCGTGTGTACATACACACCTTATAACTTTTTAATATGCTAAGTGATATATTATGCCTAATCGGTTTGTGTAGATATGGATGTAATACCTTCTCCTTTAATTTTTCAGGTGACTCGTAGATTGCGGATGAGGAATCGGATGGACTCGAGGTGGCCATGCAGTGGACATTTGATATAAATGAACTTTGAATTTTAATTATTTTTCTGTTGGTTTGTTTTAATTAAGATGTAATAAGGCCTCCTAGAATTATTTTTGTTATTGCTGCATGTTTTGAATGTTTTGTTTAAACTAATTGATGATTTAAAACGGATACACATGTTCTCTCAAATTAAACGTAAAATGTTTTAAAGTGCCATCGGTACATTTGAAGTCGTAAACAATTCGACTTAATAAATATTTTAAACAAATTAAGTATGGTTTTAAACAAAGAGAATTGAAAATGAAAGGCATTTCAACAAAATTTTAAATCGGTTTTAAAATGGTTTTCAAAAATGTTTTCTCTGTAGCAAACCAAATTCGGTCGTAAGGTTTGGGCCGGGTTTGGGGTGTTACACCCGTAAAGGGCACTTTGAGACCAAAGGGGATTTGAGTTGAAAACCCGAAAAGGGCGGCTCAAAATTTTGATCAAAGATAGGGCATGTGGTAGTCTTGCTATGCCTGAATTAATAATGAAGAAGTATGTTATGTCTTGGGGCATCGACAAAGCACTCCGAATCCCCTAAACACATATTGAGCTTAAAATGGTCCTCAAGAAGTTGGAACAAAGAAGCTCAGGCTGTGACATCTAAGGCACCTAACTTCTATCTTACCCATTTTTGAATTCCTTATCTTTCATTGCTTTATTCTTTTTTGAGATACACCCAAATCAATTTTCTTTTATTGTCTGGGTTATCTTTGATTAAATTATTTTTCTGAGCAATGCTCTTGACTAATTTCTTTCTCGTCCATTTTTGTGGCCTTTTTCAAGCATTTTAGAAGGAGTATCGCAATTACTCTGGAAACTTCTAAATAACATGAGAATCTGAAACAGGACTATTGTTCAGAACTCACCAAGCCTAAGGGATTGGAAACACTGAAAAATGATTATCTCTTCGGATTCTTATTGGATAAGACAATTCCATTAGTGATACCATATCGCTAAATGATGAACAAGGTCAATCCAAAGGTAAAAGGTGATTATTGTGGGATACCTCGCATTCATTGAAAGATTTCAGACACATACATTTGGTCATTACAGGAATGGTGTAAGATCAAATTGATTGAAAGTGATACAAGTTCTGCACCTCTGAGTGGTAATAGAAGGAAGGAAGAAACCAAATGTTATTTCCCCGAAGTTGCAGTGGGAAGTACCAACTTCATGTCTTAAGAACCAAGCAGGACTGACTCGGAGATTACATTGGGGCAAGCTGGTTAAGCAGAACAGGATGGATGAACAAAGATTAAAAAAAATGAGTGATTACACCTAGAATAGGAATCATACTCATAACATTTTTATATCATAGCAAATTTTATTAGGAGTATTTGATTCATTTCGGTCATTGCATCCTAATCCTTTAAAAGGAATCATCTTCATGACATGTTACATGTGGCTGGAAGCATTTGATTCATTCTGATCATAACATCTTTGTAACACCCCCTACCTATAACATCCTAAATAATGGAGTATCATTATGTTGTAAAATGATAGTTCGGGTTACTTGGAGTTAGAATAAATATTATTATTTAAGTGTACTTTAGAGCAAAGAATTTTAAATGACCTTAAGACTTAAATTAATTAAAGTGTTAAAAGATGGCATAAATGAGTTAATAGCATAGTGGTGATGGCGCCATGACTTAGACATGAGGGAGGAGGTTCGAATCTTCTAGCTTGCAACTTGTAAAAAAATTTTATTTTTTTGCTTCCATCTATCAAGTGTCGGCCAAGAAGCAAACATGGGAAGTTTGACTTCTTTATTTTTGGTATGATGGCTAAAAGATTAAGGAAATATCTAAGATGAGGAAAGAAATCATTAGGATAAGGCAAGTAAGGGGAACAAATGGCTTGAAAGGGGGAGTGTGCTTTGGAAAGAAAGGGTGGCAAAAGGTTGGCCTTTGATAGCCAAGTATGTGGATGGTTTTTGGGCAAAGGGCTGGTCGAATTTTTGAAGACATTTAGTTGAATTTGGGGGGCTAGTTAGGCATATTCTCTTCTTTGGTCATTTGTAAAATTTTTCTTTTCTTTTCAAAACTTGCTTCTCTCATATTTCCTCCCCTTAGCCGAATGCCTATTGAAGAAGGTAAACAAATTTTGTTTTGGTTCTCTTTTCTTTTGGTCATTCGGGTTTGACCATTTAGGTCTCAATTCTCTAAAAAAATTTTCCCCTAGTGCCGAAACCATCATCACATAGAAAACTAATTTTCTTTTTTTTCCTTCACCTTTGCCGATTGCACACAAGTCTCCAATTTCAATTCTTTGTTCATCTTTCGTTCTTGAAAAGAATCCAAACATAAGCACCATATGTTCTTCTACCCTTTTTCATCTCTTTCTCTTTACAAAAAGGAATTCTCAAACAAACTTTTCCCTTTTATTTTATCCATGGCCGAATGTAACCCAATCTTTGTCGAAAATTTCTTTCATTTTCTTTGATCATACCGAATTATTCTTACTCAATTCCTATTTCAATCGTGGATATTAGGAAACTTTGGAAGGTAGAAACTCAAGGAGATCTTTAGAATTTTGGAACTTTGGAATCAATCTCAAGAATCAAGGTAAGGAGTTTTCCCTTAAGGATTTATATTTATTATATTAGTATAGTATTAATCGATTTCGTTTTAGAGACGCTATCACTCGATCGTTTCTCGAGGATCGAAGACAAATAGTGGTAAGTCAAATCTCAAACCCTACCAAACGTTAACCATATTTCAATATTGGTAGTCGGACTAATGATCGTATATCTTTAGATACTTTCAAGATAGGGCAGAAGAGGGCAGTCCATAGCCTTCGAAAGAGGGGCGGTTCCGCAAATCCCCCTATTTATAAACGAAGGGCTATTTCGAGAATCTAGGATTTTCCACCGGGTTGCGGACCATTAACCGAGGGAAATCAATTATTTGAATTATTTTGTACTCCCGAGCCTTTGTATGCGTTAGTGGATTCTCGTGAAAGCAAATCTAATCGATAAACGAGGAGAAACCAAAAATAGAAGTGATTCAAAATCAAAGGGTAAGGATTTGGATTGAATCCCAATAGAATATTTTGATAAATGATAGTGTTCTAATTGATCGTATTATGTTTAGGTGTTGAAGAGCGGGAAGGTTTAGTACTCACGATATCAAGGTGTGTAACTTCACACTTTTCTCGGGTTGGATGTCATTCGTGGTATTGAGTAAAATCGTAAAAACAACTAAATCGTTATAATACGTATTAATTGGTATCTCGGTGAAAATACATGAAAACGATTAAAACTGTGAAAATTACGAAAATGCCCTCGTGAAGTTAGTTGTTAATATGTAAATTTTATGTCTCGTTAAAATATGCCGAAAAATATGCTAGTTAGTAAAATGGGCCGAAATCTCTGCTAGATCGATAAATGGGCCGAAATCTCTGCTAGATCGATAAATGGGCCGAAAGGCCTGATAAATTGTAAAATGGGCCGAAAAGCCTGATAAATTGTTAAATGGGCCGAAAAGCCTGATAAATTGTTAAATGAGCCAAACCCTTAGTTAGATCGTAAATTGGGTTTAAGATGCTAGATTGCTAAATGGGCTAAATGCTATTTCGAAATTTTGGGCCTTAACAAAAACTAGAAATATTGACTCTTATGTTATTTAAATCTTTTGATAAAATCATCATATGAACATAGACAAATTTTTGCATACATGTTGCATGGGTTGGGATTAATAATGAAGAGAAGAAAGGCCTGTGGCCAAAATCTAGTTCAGTGGCTCTGCCACAAAATAATTAATGGCTCAATGCCTCTAGTTCTTGACTTTGTCACAATCTAGTTCGTGGCTCGCCATAAATATATAAAATGGCTTAATGCTGCGATTGGTGTGATGGCGGGGTGGGTTGACTTGATCCCCACAGTGTGATGGTTGAATGCGGGGTGTGTAGCGGATGGAAATTAGGTTTGGGGTTGGGAACTTCATTTTTTGCATACATGTTATTATTTATATTGTTAATCCTCGCTAATGGGCTCAAGCCCAAAACTATGATTTGATGATTTGGCCCAATGAATAAGTAAGTGAGTTATACACCGAGTTCTAAGTAACTCACTCCTCAAATTTTTCATTTCGTAATGGAAATTGACGTGGACTTGGGCCGAGGATGACTTCGTGGAGGCCATACTACAAATAAGGGTTAATTAAACTTTGAACTTTTATTAAAGACTTCCTATAATTTACTATTATGGGTTTGATGTAATAAGGCCTCTATAAATATTTTATGGATTTTATGTGTGGATGGATTTAAATTATGTTTTTGGACTATTAATATGGGCTTATAATTATTTTGTTTTCTTAAAATAATTTGGGTTTTCAAATATATGAAATTCCTTTATCTAAATATTTAAAATTGTAAATATTTGAAACTCTTATCAAATTACTTTAAAGATTTTAACAATTTAGTATTAATGATATTTTCAACTAATGTTTTCTCATATTCATCAAATTTAAAATACTCTTTTGGTTTTATTAAACCTTATAAATAAAATGATGATTTTGAAATTTTCGATTTACCTTAAATTATTAAGATAGTTCGATCTATGTAACAAACCAAATCTCGTCTTTACGCATAGACCGGGTTTGGGGTGTTACATTTAATGGTATCAGAGTTAGTTTCAAAAACTCAGCTGTGGTTGGGTTCGCAAATAATTTTTGCATGAAATCATTCAATTATGTTTTAAAGATCAGTATGGCACCATAAGCATCCGGCACCAAGTCAAGTAAGTATTCATTGTTAAATGATTATTATGATGATGAGATGATCATAGGAACACTCTAGAACTTCTAGTTTTAGATGTTAAAGTTCGTAGAGATTGAGACTATAGGATGTGTTGCGAAAAATAACTTTATCTCTCAAATCTCATAAAACATCGTTAATAAACACTAAAACAAATTTTCTGATTCATAAAACTTGTAATCAGATTAAATCGAATTAGTCATCATGAGCACTAGAGGACGTGGTCATGGACGCGGTAGACGTGGCCGTGGAAGAGGGCGAGGTGTTAGAGGTGCAATCAAGCACCAAATCATATGCCGAAATGGATACACCGCATCATTTGAGAGTGAGACAGATTACGCGATCATATGGAAGAAGATAATGCCTTGACACAAGCAATGCTCATGAGTCCTAGAAAGGTCATTGGGACTAGAATTGGGCCAACAACTCGTGGGTCAATTTGAACGACTCAAGTCAAATAATGCGAAGTTTTTAGAGGAGTTTTCGGTGTAGCCCGAATGTGGTGAATATTGGCTCAAGTCGTGGAGCGGATTATGGATGATATGGAATGCACTTGTTGAGCGTAAACCAAAGGAGGCGTGTCCTTGTTAAGAGACGAGGCGACGGTGGTGGCTTATCGTTCGAGAAGGCAATCAAGTCGCACCGATTACTTGGGAATTCTTTAAAGTCGCCTTCAAGGAAATATGTTGGAACGAGTTATGTAGACGCTCAAGGAAGGAATTTCGAATCTTGTCCAAGGGAGTAAGACAAAGGGCGGATGAGGTCGAAGTTTCTACGCTTGAGTCGATATGCTCGGACAATAGTGTCAATAGATCACTAACGTTGTGTGCATTTCGAGGATGGGCTAAATGATGAGTTGAGGGTTCGATTGCCCCACAACAAGTTAGAACTTTTGCCACGCTTGTGGAGAAGGCCAAGATAGCCAAGAGGCTAAGAACTCGAAACGTCGAATCGAGAAAGATTTAGAAACAAGAGAGAGGCACAAC
Source organism: Gossypium rotundifolium (assembly GCA_025506655.1). Taxonomy (NCBI): domain Eukaryota; kingdom Viridiplantae; phylum Streptophyta; class Magnoliopsida; order Malvales; family Malvaceae; genus Gossypium; species Gossypium rotundifolium. The sequence goes on from CP106726.1 coordinate 86,632,795, forward strand.
AACAAGTTTTTCAAAGAGATTTGAAGAGGCCTCGAAATGATGAATCACCCAAGGTAGAGCACACAGAACTAATAATCGAGGTCGAGATTGTCTTGAATGTGGAAAAAGGCATTTTGGAGAGTGTTGGAGGAAAAGCAGCGCTTGTTACAAATGCGGTTCAATGGATCACCGATATAAAGCGCCTCGATGTATGGATACGACTCGGGAAGTTCGTAATAATGATGCACAACGGGCCAGAGGTACTCAAGACCACCGAGAGGTCGTGGACCAGGTCGTGGTGGTAATGGGGCTGGACGTGGTCAAGGTGCACCGGGTCGAGGCAATGGTCCCAGAGGAAACGCGGATGCAAGACAGCCAGGACTGGTCTATGCAGTTAGACGCCGCGAGGATGGCAATGCACTTGATGTAATAACTGGTACGTTCTTCATATTCGATGTACCTGGTACTGCCTTAATAGATATTGGTTCTACCCACTCGTATGTTGCTAGTGCCATATCTGGAAACCTAAATCTAAAATTTGAAATTACCGATAGTGAGATGACAGTAATTAGTCCTTTAGGACAGTCGGTAATCGTAAATAAATTGTTTAGAGACGTACCCTTAGAAATTCAAGAGGAGGTTTTCTTGGCAAATTTGATGGAATTGCCTTTCGGCGAGTTCGACCTCATTCTAGGCATGGATTGGTTGGTTAAACATCGGGCACATTTGGATTGTGCTGAAAAATGGATGACAATAAGAACCTCGGATGATAAGGAAGTCATAATGATTGGTGAACGAAGGAACTACTTGGCGAATGTGGTATCGGCATTGAAGGCAGAAAAGTTGGTATGAAAAGGGTATGGAGCATTCCTAGCCTTTATTTGTGCTTTGGATGCCAAAGAGTTATCTGTGGATGATGTGAGAACGGTGAAGGAATTTCGGATGTATTTCCAAGAGCTTCTGGTATACCTCGGATCGGGAAGTAGAATTTGGCATTGAGCTTTTGCAAAATGACTCCAAAGTCCATTGCGCCTTATAGAATGGCACCAAGGAGTTGGCGAGCTTAAAGCTCAAATTCAAGAATTCTTGGATCGAGGATTTATTCGATCGAGTGTGTCTCCGTGGGAGCACCGCTTTGTTCGTCAAGAAGAAAGATGGATCAATGCGTATGTGCATTGATTATAGACAATTGAATAAATTGACGATCAAGAATAGGTATCCCTTGCCGAGAATTGATGACTGTTTGATCAATTGAAGGGAGCTTGATTTTCTCCAAAATTGATTTGAGATCAAGCTATCACCAACTTAAGGTGAAAGAAGCAGGTATTTTTAAGACGGCATTTAGAACTCGTTATGGACATTATGAATTTGTAGTGATGCCGTTTGGATTAACCAATGCACCAGCCGCATTTATGGACATGATGAACTGAGTCTTTCAACCATATTTAGACCGATTTGTGGTAGTGTTCATAGATGACATCTTGGTTTATTCAAGGAATGATGAGGAGCATGACATGCATTTGCGCATTATATTACAGCTACTTCGAGATAAACAACTTTATGCCAAATTTAGTAAATGCGAATTTTGGCTAAAGGAAGTGACTTTCTTGGGTCATGTGGTATCAGCTGAAGGAAAAAGGGTGGATCCTCGGAAGATTGAGGCTATTTTGGATTGGAAACCACCAACATCGGTGGCTGAAATTTGGAGTTTCTTGGGATTGGTGGTTATTATAGACGTTTTGTTGAGGGTTTTCGTTGATTCTTTTTAACTAAACTATTGCGGAAAGGAGTTCCATATAATTGGACTGAAAAACAACAAGAGAGTTTCGAGAAATTGAAGAAGATTCTAACGGAAGCTCCGATTTTAATTCAGCCGGAGGCTGGAAAGGAATTCACTATTTATTATGATGCATCTCACACGGGTCTGGGTTGTGTGCTGATGCAAAATGGAAAGGTGGTGGCCTATGCTTCTCGTCAATTGAGACCGCACGAAGTAAACTACCCTACCCATGATTTGGAGTTAGCTGCGGTGGTTTTTGCTTTAAAGATTTGGAGGCACTATCTCTACGGTGAGAAGTCTATTATTTACATAGATCACAAGAGTCTTAAGTACCTCCTTACCCAAAAGGATTTGAATTTGAGACAAACAAGATGGGTAGAATTATTAAAGGATTATGATTTCTCAATCGAATATCATCCCGGAAAGGCTAACATGGTTCTTGTGCGTTAAGTCGTAAGGCGATTCGATTTGAGAGCATTGTTTGCTCATTTGAGTTTGTATGAGGATGGTAGTCTGTTAGCAGAACTTCAGGTGAAGCCTCTGTGGTTAGAACAAATCAGGGAAAAGCAGACATCAGATAAAAAGTTGGGACCTTTATTCCAGCAGGTTGAAAGAGGTGAAATCGAGGATTTTGGTATAAACACGGATGGAGTGCTATGTTTTCGTGGAAGGGTTTGTATGCCTAAAGACTCAGAATTGAGACAGATGATTCTACGGGAGGCGCATAGTAGCCCTTATGCTATGTACCGGAGGAAATAAGATGTATCGAGATCTCCGTGAAACGATATTGGTGGCGAGGTTGAAACGAGAGATTTACGAGTTTGTAGGAAAATGTTTAACTTGTCGACAAGTGAAGGCGAGCATCAATTACCGTCGAGATTTATTACAACCGGTAAAGATTCCTCTTTGGAAATGGGAGCGGATAACTATGGATTTTGTTAGTGGGTTACCTTTAACACCTACTAAGAAAAATTCCGTATGGGTAGTAGTTGATCGTTTGACTAAGACCGCTCATTTTCTCCCGCTAAATACGGATTATTCGTTGCGAAATTGGCAAAGTCAGACGTGTCCGAAATCGTGAGGTTGCATGGGGTACCAAAGGTTCATTATATCGACGGGATCCTAGATTTACATCACGATTTTGGAAAGCTCGCATGAAGCCTTGGGGACAAAGTTGAATTCGATCTGGCTTTTCATCCTCGGTCGATGGTTAGTCGAGAGGGTAATTCGATATTGGAAGACATGTTAAGGGGATGTGTGATCAACTTCGAGGTAGTTGGGAGGATTTTCTACCATTGGCGAATTCACAGATAATAATAGCTATCGATCTAGCATTCAGATGGCACCCTATGAGGCATTGTATGGTCGTGGGTGCCGTACTCCTACCGTTGGACCTGAATTGGGCGAACGATAGATGTTGGGTCTGATTTGATTTAAAACAGAGGAAAAGGTAAAAGTTATTCGAGCACGGTTAAAGGAAGCTTGGATAGATGAAATCGTATCTTGATTTGAAGTGAAAGGATATCGAGTTTCTTTGTGGGAGAGCAAGTCTTCTTGAAAGTCTCACCTTGGAAAAAGATTTTCAGATTTGGAAAGAAGGGCAAGCTGAGCCCTAGGTTCATCGGACTATATCGTGTGATGAAGCGTGTTGGTCCAGTGGCTTATCAAATTGAATTACCTCCGGAGTTGGGTCAAATTCATAATATTTTCCATGTTTCCATGCTGAGACGCTATAGATCGGATCCATCTCATATAGTACCGGTTGAGGAAGTGGAATTAAATGCGACTTGTCTTTTGAAGAAGAACCAATGGAAATTTTAGGCGGGATGTTAAGGTGCTAAGAAAGAAGACTCGCCATTAGTCAAAGTTTTATGGCGGAATCACGGAGCGGAGGAAGCTACGTGGGAACCTGAGAAGTTATTCAAAAGCAATATCCTCACCTCTTTTAATCGTAAATTTCGAGGACGAAATTTTTTTAAGGGGGTAGAATTGTAACATCCTAAATAATTGAGTATCATTATGTTGTTAAATGATAGTTAGGGTTACTTGGAGTTAGAATAAATATTATTATTTAAGTGTGCTTTAGAGTAAAGAATTTTAAATGACCTTAAGACTTAAATTAATTAAAGTGTTAAAAGATGGCATAAATGAGTTAATAGCATAGTGGTGATGGCGCCATGACTTAGACATGAGGGAGGAGGTTCAATCTTCTAGCTTGCAACTTGAAAAAAATTTATTTTTTGCTTCCATCTATCAAGTGTTTGGCCAAGAAGCAAACATGGGCGCTTGACTTCTTTATTTTTGGTATGATGGCTAAAAGATTAAGGAAATATCTAAGATGAGGAAAGAAATCATTAGGATAAGGAAAGTAAGGGAACAAATGGCTTGAAAGGGGAGTGTGCTATGGAAAGAAAGGGTGGCAAAAGGTTGGCCTTTGATAGCCAAGTATGTGGACGGTTTTTGGGCAAAGGGTGGCGAATTTTTGAAGACATTTAGTTGAATTAGGGGCTAGTTAGGCATATTCTCTTCTTTGGTCATTTGTAAAATTTTTCCTTTCTTTTCAAAACTTGCTTCTCTCATATTTCCTCCCTTAGTAGAATGCCTATTGAAGAAGGTAAACAAATTTTGTTTTGGTTCTCTTTTCTTTTGGTCATTCGGGTTTGACCATTTAGGTCTCAATTCTCTAAAAAATTTCCCTAGTCTAAAACCATCATCACATAGAAAACTAATTTTCTTCTTTTTTTTCCTTCACCTTTGCCGATTGCACACAAGTCTCCAATTTCAATTCTTTGTTCATCTTTCATTCTTGAAAAGAATCCAAACATAAGCACCATATGTTCTTCTACCCTTTTTCATCTCTTTCTCTTTACAAAAAGGAATTCTCAAACAAACTTTTCCCTTTTATTTTATCCATGGCCGAATGTAACCCAATCTTTGTCAAAAATTTCTTTCATTTTCTTTGATCATACCGAATTATTCTTACTCAATTCCTATTTCAATCGTGGATATTAGGAAACTTTGGAAGGTAGAAACTCAAGGAGATCTTTAGAATTTTGGAACTTTGGAATCAATCTCAAGAATCAAGGTAAGGAGTTTTCCCTTAAGGATTTATATTTATTATATTAATATAGTATTAATCGATTTCGTTTTAGGGACGCTATCACTCGATCATTTCTCGAGGAACGAAGACAAATAGTGGTAAGTCAAATCTCAAACCCTACCAAACGTTAACCATATTTCAATGTTGGTAGTCAGACTAATGATCGTATATCTTTAGATACTTTCAAGATAGGGCGAAGAGGCGATCCATAGCCTTGAAAGAGGCGGTTCATAAATCCCCTATTTATAAACGAAGAAATTGTTTCAAGAATCCGAGATTTTCCATAGGGTTGCGACCATCAACAGGGAAATCAATTATTTAAGTAGTTCGTACTCCAGAGCCTTTGTATCGTTAGTGGATTCTCGTGAGCAACGAATCGATAAACGAGGAGAAATCGAAAATAAAGTGATTCAAAATCAAAGAGGTAAGGATTTGGATTGAATCCCAATAGAATATTTTGATAAATGATAGTGTTCTAATAGATCGTATTATGTTTAGGTGTTGAAGAGCGAGAAGGTTTAATACTCACGATATCAAGGTGTGTAACTTCACACTTTTCTCGGGTTGGATGTCATTCGTGGTATTGAGTAAAATCATAAAAACGACTAAATCGGTATAATACGTATTAATTGGTATCTCGGTGAAAATACATGAAAACGATTAAAACTGTAAAAATTACGAAAACGCCCTGTGAAGTTAGTTGTTAATATGTAAATTTTATGTCTCGTAAAAATGGGCCAAAAAATATGCTAGTTAGTAAAATAGGCCGAAATCTCTGCTAGATCGATAAATGGGCCGAAATCTCTGCTAGGTCGATAAATGGGCCGAAAAGCCTGATAAATTGTAAAATGGGCCGAAAAGCCTGATAAATTGTTAAATGGGCCGAAAACCCTGATAAATTGTTAAATGGGCCGAAAAGCCTGATAAATTGTTAAATGAGCCAAACCCTTAGTTAGATCGTAAATTGGGTTTAAGATGCTAGATTGCTAAATAGGCTAAATGCTATTTCGAAATTTTGGGCCTTAACAAAAACTAGAAATATTGACTCTTATGTTATTTAAATCTTTTGATAAAATCATCATATGAACATAGACAAATTTTTGCATACATGTTGCATGGGTTGGGATTAATAATGAAGAGAAGAAAGGCCTGTGGCCAAAATCTAGTTCGGTGGCTCTGCCACAAAATAATTAATGGCTCAATGCCTCTAGTTCGGTGACTTTGTCACAATCTAGTTCGGTGGCTCTGCCAAAAATATATAAAATGGCTTAATGCTGCGATTGGTGTGATGGCGGGGTGGGTTGACTTGATCCCCACAGGTGTGATGGTTGAATGCGGGGTGTGTAGCGGATGGAAATTAGGTTTGGGGTTGGGAACTTCATTTTTTGCATACATGTTATTATTTATATTGTTATTCTCGCTAATGGGCTCAAGCCCAAAACTATGATTTGATGATTTGGCCCAATGAATAAGTAAGTGAGTTATACACTGAGTTCTAAGTAACTCACTCCCTCAAATTTTTCATTTCAGGTAAAAGAAATTGACGTGGACTTGGGCCGAGGATGACTTCATGGAGGCCATACTACAAATAAGGGTTAATTAAACTTTGAACTTTTATTAAAGACTTCCTATAATTTACTATTATGGGTTTGATGTAATAAGGCCTCTATAAATATTTTATGGATTTTATGTGTGGATGGATTTAAATTATGTTTTGGACTATTAATATGGGCTTATAATTATTTTGTTTTCTTAAAATAATTTGGGTTTTCAAATATATGAAATTCCTTTATCTAAATATTTAAAATTGTAAATATTTGAAACTCTTATCAAATTACTTTAAAGATTTTAACAATTTAGTATTAATGATATTTTCAACTAATGTTTTCTCATATTCATCAAATTTAAAATACTCTTTTGGTTTTTATTAAACCTTATAAATAAAACGATGATTTTGAAATTACCGATTTACCTTAAATTATTAAGATAGTTCGATCTATGTAACAAACCAAATCTCGTCTTTACGCATAGACCGGGTTTGGGGTGTTACACTACCCGTATCCGTTGTCGGAATAAAATATGAGGAATTACCGAGGAGTACAGAATACTCACAGACAATTTAAACCATTTATTGCTCAAATACCAAAATTGATTATAAAAGTTTTTTTACACATATAGTGCACTTAAGGTGCACCATTCCATAATTATGAATGAACACATTTATCAAACATATGTCATGTTTTTATATATATCATAGTCTCATATTTCCATGTATCAATTACCATCATTTCCTCGTATTTAGACAAATACATGTAACAATTCATAAACATGTAATTCACTAACTCTTCCTACCAATCACAATTTAAATTGACAAATCACTTATTGAGCCCAATTTCAATGTTAAGTACAATCTATCATATAAATTTGGATGTACGTATCTACCAATAAATGCTATGTACAGTATCATCATCTCATATTTCCACATACATTACTTTGCACATTATGAACTCAAATAACATATACAAGACATACTAATGTATTTCAAATACGTTTTCATAACATTTCATTTAGAATTAAGATTATTTCATATTAGAACTCTTCTCATTAACTCATTTGGAATACCAATTCATACAGATAATACACTCAAGGATGTACAAATATATAATCATAAACGAACTCATTCGTCAACCAAGTTCTACGTTCATGTCTCATCAACTCGTATTTTCTTATATCACATAATATATACCATGATTTCCATTCCCTTGATATTTTTTCATATTTATCCCGTTGAATTTCTTGGAATTTTGATGGATTTTCAGGGGTACACTTTAGTGTACAAATCTGAGTCCGTCAATGTAACACCCCAAACCCAGTCAATACACCATGACCGAATATGGCATGCCACAGAGGAAAACGTTTTGAAGAAAATTGAGTTACCGATTAAATTTTAGTGATAAACTCTTTGTTGTTGTAACACCCCAAACCCGGCCCATGAGCCCTGACCGGATCTGGTATGTCACGGAGTAAAAATGTTTGAAAGATTTTGATTTTTTGATGAAAAATTTGAAAATTCTGCTAAGGTTATAAAACAGTGTTTGATAAAACTCAGGAGAAAATGATTGATTTTTATAAACATGGTTGTATTGAAAATCCTTTGAAAACATTTGATCATTTAAAATTTTAAAGTCATCAGATGTTATTGTTAACTTGGGTGAATTTTGCTACCCGATGGTAACATCTTTGAAAACTCGTAAAATTTACTTAATTTTGAAAATGTTACTTTTAACTCGATTCACTTAACATTTATAATTTCATTTGTAATATAGTATAAGTAAAGCAAAACAACTATGTAAACATCCAAATAATAATTAGCGGCCTTATTACAACCCAAAATAAAAATTTAGTAAATAAACAAACTTAAATCAGATTAAATAAATTCCATATCCAAGGAACAAGCATGGCCACCTCGAGTCCTCTCCGGCTCCATCTCATGATCTACTCATCGCAAAATAATATGGGAAGGGTGAGTCACCAAGACTCAAGATATAAATCCCCTACCCTAAATGCAACTCATACACGATTATTAGTAAACATGCAAACATGCAACCCAAACTAACCATCCATACTCCTTTTTCTACCCGGTGTGGTCAAAACCATTTGGTGATCAAAACCACTGTGACCAAGTCACAAATCAAGTGATGGGGCCAACCCATCGTGTGGTCAAAACCACTGATGACCATAGGTCACAATTTATCAATATGTGGTCAAAACCACTGGTGGTACCAAACCATTGGGACTTAGTCACAATTTATCAACGGTGTGGTCAAAACCACTGGTGACCGAAGTCACAATTAAACTGATAGGGCCAACCCATCTTGTGGTCAAAACCACTGGTGACAGTCCATAGAGATCATCCCCCTCCTCTCATCAATCCCACCATCATCATGCTTGCATAACAAATATCATAATCCCATATATCATGCATTTATGTATAGCATAGCATTCAACGACATATGATGGCATACACAAACATATATCATAGATCACGTAATAGGGACTTACCGGAATCCATGCTTAAGCCCACAAGGCAAAGTTACAACACGAGAGGTTATCTGACAACATAATAAGCGATCTATGCTAATAAAGTGTGTAAGAGTTTACACACTGCTTACTCGTGAGACTATCAAATCTCGAATATACTAGCGAAATCCACGAGTCTATGCGATATCACAAAATCCCGAAAGTAATCCGTATTGCTCCTACAATCGGCAAACACCCAAACCTTTAGATCTAATAGCCATTCGGCTATACTAATAATCCCAAGGATATGTCGTACTCAAATAACACTCACCTTGGTTCTTGATTTGGTCTCCTACCAAATCCAAACCGCACTTATTCTGAAATCGTTGAATCCTTATATGGCACATGTTAGTTTTGCATTAGGCATTAATTCTTAACAAGCGGCCCTTGGCGAAACTATCTATTACTTACCAAAATAGATTGAAATCTGAAAGACTTCACAAAGCCCTTAATGTTACCTACACACAAGAGAACACATCACCATCATCTTAAGAACACATTGACCAACCTTACCAAGGCCTATTCTTACTTAGACACTAAGAGGAAAAGAAAAGAAACTGAATGTTAGAGTGACACACTTACCACCCTTTGAAATCGACAAAGACCTTACCTAGGGGATTCGACATGCCCTTTATGGTAAGGGATATTGACTAGCAACAAATGGAAGGTGAAATTTTGAGTAAAAGAGGAGGTAGGTTCTACCAAGTAGAAGAAAAGAAGAAAGGAATTTTTTGAAGATTTTTGGGCAATGTGGCTAGAGAGAATTCGGCCAGCAACAATTTGAGAGAAGAAGAAGAGAAATTTTGATGAATTTCGACACCTCCCTAATGTGATAAAACCGATTGTGGATGGCCCTAAGGAGTCCTACATTCGGCCATCTCCTCCTTTGTGATAATCTTCCATTTTCCAAATATTACCCATTGAAATAAAGCAATATTTATCTCCTATTTTATCTCCTATCCACCTCTTCAAAATAAAAGAAAAACAAAACTAGTAACACTACTCTTCCTATGAAATTAAGTGCAAAAAAAAAAAAAATTAAGCTTATCCTTATCAAATTAAGAGTCTAAAATCAGGCCATTAGCTCACTCCCCCCTAACGCCAGCATGCATAGAAAAAAAACACCCATTGCTGCCCATGCTACTCGAACATGGGACCTCACTGTCGCAGCCCCTTACAACGTTCCATGCCACTCTTCCACATCGACTTTCATGTCCATAATCCTCACCATTTATTTTTAAGGCCTTCCTAGCCCATCACCCTATGCATAACGCAAAAGAAAAATAAAACTCCCAAGCGCCACTCAAAGACTTCGAACCCAGGACTGCGCCAATCGTCACCTCCAAGCCCTTAAGTGACGCATGAAAGCCACTTTGCTACTAACTCCTTTCGTGACATAAACCCCTTACAATCCCTATTAAACGCTCCTTCCTTAACTCCTCTTGCCTTAACGCCAAAGGCAAAATAAAACATCATTACGCTTCCAACAGACTCGAGCGTGAGTCCTCCTCCTGCACTCCCTTGCACCTTGGCGCCTCAAGCCACTATGCCAATTAATTCCTTGTGTCATGCTTCTCCCGAAATTTCTCTTATCCCTATCTCACCTAGCTCCTCCTCTTAAGCACTTAAAAAGAAATTTTCAGTCCTACGTCAAACCTAGCTTGGGGTTATGACTCGACCCTAGAACATGTCAAGTAATCATAGTATTCATTTCTTTTCAAGCAAGCACATGAAAATAATAAAATTTGGACAACCCTAATTCAGATGTTACGCTTTACCCCTTTAAAAAGAATTTGACCTCAAAATTACCCGGATCAGAAGAGCTGGGGGTATTGCTGTCGCATCACATCCTCGGGTTCCCACGTGGCCTCCTCCGTACCATGGTTTCGCCATAACACCTTTACCAAAGGCACCGACTTCCTTCGCAGAACTTTGACATCTCGATCCAAAATCTGCACCGGCTCCTCCTCGAAAGACAAGTCCGAGTTCACTTCAATTTTGGCAACCGGCACTACGTGTGAGGGATCTGATCGATAGCGCCTTAGCATCGAAACATGGAAGACATCATAGATCTGGCTCAATTCTGCCGGCAACTCAAGCTGGTAAGCTACCGGTCCCATACGTTTCAACACCGTGTACGGTCCGATGAATTTAGGGCTTAGCTTGCCCTTCCGCCAAATCTCAAGACCTTCTTCCAAGGTGATACCTTCAAAAAACCTTATCACCCATGATATTCAACCTCTCTCGCACTTAAGATCGGTAGGATTTACGCTTTGTCCGACGCCTCCTTAAGACGAGCCCAAATTACTCTAACCTTATCCTCCATCTCCATCACTAACTCTGGACCCAACATCTGTCGCTCTCCTAGTTCCATCCAACATGTAGGAGTACGGCATTTTCGACCATACAACGCCTCATACGGTGCCATCTGAATACTCGCTTGATAACTATTGTTATAAGCGAACACTGCCAAAGGTAGGTACTCCTCCCAACTACCACGGAAGTCTAAAGCACAGCCCCTTAACATATCTTCCAGCACTTGTATTACCCTCTCAGATTGTCCATCAGACTACGGATGAAAAGCCGTGCTGAAATTCAACTTCGTGCCTAACTCCTGATGTAAAGCCTTCCAGAATCTTGACGTGAACAGGGGATCCTGATCTGAGATAATGGACACAGGTACTCCATGCAACCACACTATCTCTGCTATATACAGCTTGGCTTACCTTTGGAGCGAGTAGTCAACCCTTACCGGTATGAAATGGGCCGACTTAGTCAACCGGTCTACTATCACCCAAACTACATCTTTCTTACTGGGTGTAAGGGGAAGCCCACTTACAAAATCCATAGTAATCTCCTCCCACTTCCACTGTGGGATCTTTACCTACCGTAATGATACGATGGCAATTGATGCTTAGCCTTAACTTGCTGGCATGTCAGACACTTGCCCACCAACTCGGTTACTTCCCGCCTAAGACCCGCCACTAAAAGCGCTCCCTTAAATCCCGATACATCTTGCTGCTTCTCGGGTGCATAGCGTCTGATCGCTATGAGCTTCTTTAAGAATTCGCTGCCTCAAATCATCATCCTTAGGCATACATACTCTCCTTTGAAAATACAACACTCCATCACTACCCAAGCTGAACCCTTCGGCCTCACCATTCTGTACATGCAACCTCCAAGTACTCAAAGCTTCGTCGGTCATCTGCCTTTCTTTGACCTCATCAATCCAAGACTGCTTCACTTGTAATTTTGCCAAAAGGCTCCCATCCTCATAGAGACTTAGGTGAGCAAACATTGCTCGCAAATCCGCTATCACCTTTCAGCTCAATGCATCAGCTACCATATTAGCCTTACCCGGATGGTATTCGATTGAGCAGTCGTAGTCTTTCAGCAACTTAATCCACCTCCGTTGCCTCAGATTTAAATCTTTCTGAGTCAAGAGGTACTTCAGACTCTTGTGATCTGTGTACACTACCGACTTTTCCCCATACAGATAGTGCCTTCAGATTTTTAAGGCAAAAACCACAGCAGCCAATTCCAAATCATGTGTCGGATAGTTAGCTTCGTGAGGCCTCAACTGCCGTGACGCATAAGCGACCACCTTCCCTTCTTGCATTAGAACACACCCTAAACTAGTATGCGATGCATCATAATACACAGTGAATTCCTTTCCTGCCTCAGGCCGAATCAAGACTGGTGCTTTTGTCAAGATCCTTTTCAGCTTATCGAAACTCTCTTGCTGCTTCTCAGACTATACAAATGGAACTCCTTTCCTCAGCAGTTTAGTCAACGGTGCTACAATTAAGGAGAAATTTTCCATGAATCTTCTATAATATCCTGCCAACCCCAGAAAACTCAGAATTTCCATAACCGACTTTGGTGGTTTCCATTCCAATATCGCCTCAATCTTACGGGATCCACCACGATTCCATCAATTTGAAACACCATGCCCTAGAAAAGTTACCTCCTTAAGCGAACTCACACTTCTTTGAATTTGACGTACAACTGCTTCTCCCTTAGAACTTGCAGAACCACATGAAGATGTGCGTCATGCTCCTCCTTAGACTTCGAGTACACCAAAATGTCATCTATGAATACCACGATGAACCGATCCAGATAGGGTTGGAAAACCAATTCATCATGTCCATAAACGTGGCCGGTGCATTCGTCAAACCAAAAGGCATTACCAGAAACTCGTAGTGCCCATACCGAGCACGGAATGTCGTCTTATGGACATCAGCCTCCTTAACCTTAAGCTGATGGTACCCTAACCTAAGGTCGATCTTAGAGAACACCGATGCTCCCTTGAGTTGATTGAACAAATCATCAATCCTGGGCAAAGGATACCGATTCTTTATTGTCAACTTGTTCAGTTGTCGATAGTCTATACACATCCTCATCGTTCCATCCTTCTTCTTGATAAAAAGTACTGGAGCTCCCCAAGGTGATACACTTGGTCGGATGAACCCTCTATCCAACAATTCCTGGATCTGCGCCTTCAACTCTACCAATTCTTTCGGCACCATCTGATACGGAGCTATAGATACTGGCGCGGTTCTGGGTAATAAGTCTATACCAAATTCAACCTCATGGTCCGGAGGTAGACCCGGAAGTTCCTCTGGAAACACATCAACATAATCCCTTACGGTCCGAACATCACTCACAGCTGCACCCTTAGCTTCCAAAGTACAGACATGCACTACATAAGCTTCACAACCCTTCCTAACCATCTTTTCCACCTTCAACACAGAAACCAGATTAGATAGGTAATCTCTCCTTTTACTTATCATCTCCACCTCTTCTCCTTCCATGGTCTTTAACACCATGAGCTTAGTCACATAATCCGAGCTAGCTGACACTTTACTAGCCAATCCATCCCGAGGATTAAATCGAACTCCCAAAACGGTAGTTCCATCAAGTCGACCAAGAACACGACCCTTGAGTTCTAGGGTACATTCCTATAGAGTTTACTTACTTCTGAGTGACCTAAAGGGCTTAATACAGTCATCTTCCTAGAAGAGAGCTCAGAGTCTAAGTACAGAGTTTTCACTACGCTACTAGTAATGTACAGTGAGTAGAGCCAATGTCAATTAAGGTACTATAGGGTACTCCAAAGATCAAAACATAACGTTATGATGTTCGATGTGTCGCCCTCCTCTTGACGCCTCACCAAGATAGACCAAACCAGGTTGCCTAGCCTCGCATACCACCAGTACCTCCCCTCGGTGCCCCACGACCTCTACCAAGACCAGCATACCTCCTCTTCTTGCACCATGACCTCTCGGTGGTCGTTGGTTATCCCTCCTATTCGGTGCACGATCCTGACCCTCTAACCTCAGCCTGGCTACCTTTTTTAGACAATCTCTAACTCGATGTTCTATGGGCCCGTATTCGAAGTATCCCCGATTACCATTCCAATACTCCTTCGTGTGAGACTTCCCACACCGAGCACAATCGGCGACCATTGAGGGTTAGCGGCGAAGAAGATGCCTAGCGACTTGATCGACCCACCATACCTCGTCCTTTTCATCGATTACGTAAAACTTTGAAGATCCGGAGCTCCTCTTATTCCAATTCCTATCCCGATTCCGCCTAACTAACCGCCTTACCCTTCAAAGAACCTTAGACTTCTCCACTAGGACAGCGAACTCCCGTTCCTGCTGTGGAGCTATCATCATCCTCAACTCATCTCTCAGCCCATCTTCGAATCTAACACAGCGTTCATGCTCGGTACCCACAATACCACGAGCATACCTGCTCAACCGGAGAAATTTGGCCTCATACTCTGCCACTGTCTTATTACCCTGAACCAGGTTCAAGAAAGCCTTCCGCTTCGCATCCACGTAGCTAGTTCCTATATACTTTTTTTGGTAGGCAGCTTTAAAGAATTCCCACGTGAGATCCTTCGCCATCGCTCCATCCCTTACGGTGAGCCACCACTGATATGACTCATTCCGAAGTAGAGAGATTATACCCTTCAACTTCTCCTCAGCTATAAAATCCAGGTCGCCCATGATCCGCTCAGTTGATTCCAACCAATACTCCACCGCACTGGGTGCCACTCTAGAAACTCCTCTAAACACCTCTGCTCCGTTAGCCTGGAGTCGTTCAACCACATTCTGTGTTCCTGCACTGCGCGCGCCTCGGCAACTCGCTCCAATCTCGTAAATACGACTTGGGATACTACATCGTTACCACCGGCCCGATCCTCGAACTCGGTTTACTGCCGTCGACGATCCCAGATCTCATTTCCGGACATATGACCAGACCTGGCTTCAAAAAGGTCATCCTACCCTACCACGGCCACGCCGACGGACGTCCACGACCTCTTGTACTCATTTTCTTGTTCGCATTTATCGATTAAGAATTTTATGCATTAATTATACTGCTTCAATTGCTTACCCACGAGCAATTTTATGAGAAATAATTTTAAAAGTGATTCTTAGAAATTGAATCTACCTATAGTTCCAGCTTTAGGACTTATCTCCGGTTCTAAGTACATCCATCACCCAAACAACATTCACGCACCATAGCTAATGTATAGAGCCTTTTCAACATTTCACTACCCGGGGTATTTTCGTAATTTTAACCTCTGTGGGTATTTTTGTAATTTTCCCAAAATAGAAGTTCTCGGATGATTTTGTCAAAAGTATTTTGGAACTTTTAAATTCACGGGTATTTTGAAAATTTTGAAATTGAGGGTATTTCTATGACTTTGAAGCTCGTGGGTATTTTGGTAATAAACCAAGGTAACTTTGTAAAGTTTGATGTTTCCGGTATTTCCAAATGTTGCAAAACTTTGAGGGTTCTTTTGAGAATTTGTTTTCCAAGTTGATAGTGTTGCAAAATTTTGAAAACCGTGGTCATTTTGGTAATTTTGTTGGTTGGGGTAATTTCGTAATTTTCCAAAATCATGATATTTTCAATATTTTGCAAATTAAGGTTTTTGGGCACTTTATAAGTAATGGAAATTTTTGATTAAAATTGTGGGTATTTTGGGAATTTCATAAACCAAGGGCGTTTTTGTAATTTTACCACTAAGGGTATTTTAGTAATTTCCACAAATCGGATATTTTTCAGAAAAACTGTTGTAAAACAATAGTTCTCACAAATTAAAAAGAAATTTTAAGAGTTTCAAACTAGGGTTTTTTTATGAAAATACGACTAGTTCCCTTTCGGGTTTTAGTTAGGGTTTAGGCCATGAATAAGTCCTCCTGGTTAGGGTGAACCGAAGCTACGCACTGTAGGATTCGAGTGGAGAGGAGGTGAGTCACGCGATCGCTTAAATACCAAGCTCCCACCGAATACCAATCCTAGACATGCGCACCGTGGTTACCACACCCTAACTCGGCGACTTAGACATAGGTTTGTTTAATTAAGCGATTAAGTCTTATGTAGTAGTTGGGGTAGACTAGTCCTAGAGTTCAAGTACCCATCATTCTATTCTACGTTCCCAAGTTACCTATTTACTCTTATCAAGTATTCACGAAAATAGATAGAATTACTTACCTGGGCGGCTTGGTGCCGGAGACTCGGTGCCATCTTTGGTCAAACCATAAACAGCTTCCCAAAACATTCCAATAAGGCCTACTAACAAAACAAAACATTTTGGGACTTGGGCCCCCACAATGAAGTTTTGAACCTGCTCGATACCAAAATGTAACACCCTGCACTCGCCCATGAGCCCTAACCGGATCTCGGTATGTCACGGAGTAAAAATGTTTGAAAGATTCTGATTTTACGATGAAAAATTTGAAAATTTTGCTAAGGTTATAAAACAGTGTTTGATAAAACTCAGGAGAAAATGATTGATTTTTATAAACATGGTTGTGTTGAAAATCCTTTGAAAACATTTCATCATTTAAAATTTTAAAGTCATCGATGTTATTGTTAACTTGGAGAATTTTGCTACCCGATGGTAACATCTTTGAAAACTCGTAAAAGTTACTTAATTTTGAAAATGTTACTTTTAACCGATTCACTTAACATTTATAATTTCATTTGTAATATAGTATAAGTAAAGTAAAAACAACTATGTAAACATCCAAATAATAATTAGCGGCCTTATTACAACCCAAAATAAAATTTAGTAAATAAACAAACTTAAATCAGATTAAATAAATTCCATATCCAAGGAACAAGCATGGCCGCCTCGAGTCCTCTCCTGCTCCATCTCCGCGATCTACTCATCTGCAAAATAATATGGGAAGGGGTGAGTCACCAAGACTCAGTGTATAAATCCCCACCCGAAAATGCAACTCATACACAGATTATTAGTAAACATGCAAATATGCAACCCAAACTAACCATCCATACTCCTTTTTCTACCCCGTGGTCAAAACCACCGGTGGTCAAAACCACCGTGATCAAGTCACAAATCAAGTGATGGGGCCAACCCATCGTGTGGTCAAAACCACCGATGACCATAGGTCACAATTTATCAATATGTGGTCAAAACCATTTGGTGGTACCAAACCACCGACTTAGTCACAATTTATCAATGGTGTGGTCAAAACCACCGTGACCAAGTCACAATTAAACCGATGGGGCCAACCCATCTTGTGGTCAAAACCACGGTGACAGTCCATAGAGATCATCCCCCTCCTCTCATCAATCCCACCATCATCATGCTTGCATAACAAATATCATAATCCCATATATCATGCATTTATGTATAGCATAGCATTCAATAGCATATGATGGCATACACAGACATATATCATAGATCACGTAATAGGGGACTTACCCGGAATCCATGCTTAAGCCCACAAGGCAAAGTTACAACACGAGAGGTTATACAGC
This sequence comes from Gossypium rotundifolium, assembly GCA_025506655.1. Classification (NCBI taxonomy): domain Eukaryota; kingdom Viridiplantae; phylum Streptophyta; class Magnoliopsida; order Malvales; family Malvaceae; genus Gossypium; species Gossypium rotundifolium. The sequence goes on from CP106726.1 coordinate 86,650,539, forward strand.
AACGTAATAAATAGTCTATGCTAATAAAGTGTGTAAGAGTTTACACACCTGTTTACTCGTGAGACTAACAAATCCCGAATATACTAGCGAAATCCCGAGTCTATGCGATATCACAAAATCCTGAAAGTAATCCCGTATTGCTCCTACAATCGGCAAGCACCCAAACCTTTAGATCTAATAGCCATTCGACTATACTAATAATCCCGAAGGATATGTCGTACTCGAAATAACACTCACCTTGGTTGCTAATTTGGTCTCCTACCAAATCCCGAAACTGTACTTATTCCTGAAATCGTTGAATCCTTATATATCGCACATGTTAGTTTCAGATTAGGCATTAATTCTTAACAAATGGCCCTTGGTCAAACTATTACTTACCAAAATGATTGAAATCCGAAAGACTTCGTCAAAGCCCTTAATGTTACCTACACACAAGAGAACACATCACCATCATCTTAAGAACACATTCGCCAACCTTACCAAGGCCTATTCTTACTTTCGGCACACTAAGAGGAAAAGAAAAGAAACCGAATGTTAGAGTGACAAACTTACCACCCTTTGAAATCGACAAAGACCTTACTTAGGGGATTAAACATGCCCTATATGGTAAGGGATATTCGGCTAGCAACAAATGGAAGGTAAAATTTTGAGTAAAAGAGGGAGGTAGGTTCGGCCAAGTAGAAGAAAAGAAGAAAGGAATTTTTGAAGATTTTTGGGCAATGTGGCTAGAGAATTCGCCAAAGAACAATTTGAGAGAAAAAGAAGAGAAATTTTGATGAATTTCGGCACCTCCCTAATGTGATAAAACCGATTGTGGATGGCCCTAAGGAATCCTACATTCGGCCATCTCCTCCTTTGTGATAATCTTCCATTTTCAAAATATCACCCATTGAAATAAAGCAAGATTTATCTCCTATTTTATCTCCTATCCACCTCTTCAAAATAAAAGAAAAACAAAACCAATAACACTACTCTTCCACCAAAATTAAGTGCAAAAAATTAAGCTTATCCTTATCAAATTAAGAGTCCAAAATCAGGCCATTAGCTCACTCCCCTAACGCCAAAGATGCATAAAAAAAACCCATTGCTGCCCATGCTACTCGAACATGGGACCTCACTGCCCCAGCCCCTTACAACGTTCCTTGCCACTCTTCCACATCGACTTTCATGTCCATAATCCTCACCATTTATTTTTAAGGCCTTCCTAGCCCATCACCCTATGCATAACGCAAAAGAAAAATAAAACTCCCAAGCGCCACTCCAGCAGCTCGAACCCAAGACCTGCGCCAATCGTCACCTCCAAGCCCTTAAGTGACGCATGAAAGCCACTTTGCTACTAACTCCTTTCGTGACATAAACCCCTTACAATCCCTTTTAAACGCTCCTTCCTTAACTCCCTCTTGCCTTAACGCCAAAGGCAAAAATAAAACATCATTACGCTTCCAACAGGACTCGAACGTGAGTCCTCCCTCCTGCACTCCCTTGTACCTTGGCTCCTCAAGCCACTATGCCAATTAATTCCTTGTGTCATGCTTCTCCCGAAATTTCTCTTATCCCCTGTCTCACCTAGCTCCCTCCTCTTAAGCACTTAAAAAGAAATTTTCAGTCCTACGTCAGACCTAGCTCGGGGTTATGACTAGACCCTAGAACATGTCAAGTAATCATAGTATTCATTTCTTTTCAAGCAAGCACATGAAAATAATAAAATTTCAGACAACCCCTAATTCAGATGTTACGCTTGTTCTATATTTGTAGAAAACAGTGTATAACAAGTTAAAAGCGATAATTTACTTTGAAATTCGTAAATAAATCTTTTAAAACTTAGTTGTCAATCCATAGGTTAGAAAACATTTATGTCATTTTAAGAAAACCCAATTATTGCTTTGAAAACCGTTTGCATTTGAGTGTAGAAACTTCAATTTGGAAATCATTTAAGTTGTCGAAAACACTTAAGTTGAAATTTTACTATCAAACGATTTATATTACCGATGGTAAGATTTTGAAAACCATTGCGTTTTTATAGTTTAGAAAACTTGGCTCAATTATTAAATCAACCATGATATTTATTTAGCCATGTTTAAAACAAGTCCAAAGCATATAAATAATCCAAAACATAATTAAAGAGGCCTTATTACAATTTCAAATAAAGACGAAAACCAAATTAAAATAAAATAAAGTACCCAAATCGAAGTTCATGTAAAACCAAAATTTTATTGCATGGCCTCCTCGAGTTTATTCGGCTCCTCATCCGCGATCTACGAATCACCTGAAAAGATAAGGGAGAAGGTGAGTCACCAAGACTCAGTGCATAAATCCTTCCCCCGATTAACGCAACATACTTACACAATTCATAACCAAGTAATGTATATAATGCACCCAACCTAGCCATCCATAACTCCTTTTCTACCCCGTGTGGTGCCAAACCACTGGTGGTGCCAAACCACCGTGACCCAAAGTTACGATATCCAATAATGTGGTGCCAAACCACTGGTGACCCAAAGTCATGAATAATCCATCTGTGGGGCCAACCCACGTGTGATACCAAATCACTAGCGACGATCCCGTAATATCAAATGTGGGGCCAACCAAGCTGGGTGCTAAGCCACCGGGCGAGTCGCCATGAGGTGCCAAACCTCTGTGTCCCAAAGACACGAAATAATCTTATGGTACCAAACCAATCGGAGGTGCCAAACCTCTAGTGTCCCAAAGACTTAGGATATCAAATCCTTCCCCTCCTCTCATATCACCCATCACAATGCAACATTTATACAAATCATGCCATTATGCTTTATTAGGAATCACATTGCAAATATATCATAAATAGTATCATCATGCATCATATTGTAAAAGTCATATCGAAACGGACTTACCCGATTCCTTGCTCATACTTGTAAACTTAATCAATATAAATCTAGTAAATTTCACTGTATAGAACTATACTTATAAGGGGGCAGAGGTCATAAAGCCTTAAAATTTAGCTTTCGCACACGGCCGAGCTACACGGACATGTGTCCCCTGGTTTGAAAAAATTTTGATAAGTGTTGAAAATTTCCCGAGCTATGGGTTTAGTCCCGAACCACTCCCAATGCTTGTTTTGAGGCCTCATAGGCTCGTTTAAGGGACATTATAATTGGTTATGATCGAATTGTATTTGAATTGATAAATTGTATAAGAAATGTATGTTTAAAAGTGTTGTAAGTTCGATAATGCTCCATAACCCTATTCCAACGGTGAATATGGGTGAGGAGTGTTACATTTACTGGTATGAGAGCTATGATTTAGTCGATTCTAGGACTAACGTAGCGTGTGTGAGAGTCTAGCTATACATGCCATATATAAACTATGATAGTGTGATGACTCCTGGCATTTTTAAAATGTGTTTTTATATAGTAAATGGATCCTAATCGAGCTATAGCTGATGAGGTTGAAAGTAATGCGCCTGCTCCCGCTCAAGGGACAGTGCTGTCTGATTCTAAACCCATAACGGGCAGCCAGGGAGGAGAGACTAAAGAAGCCTTCTTTCATATGATGAACGAATGGTTCACACAATATATCCGAACAAACCCAACTGCTCAACAACCTCTACCCCTCCTAATCCTCAACTTGTACCCGTAGCTCCTTAAGTTGTAGAACATCAAAGATTGAATAAGCCACCAGTTGATAAAATTCGTAAGTATGGAGCCGAAGAGTTCAGAGTTACCGTTGATGATGATCCAAAGAAAGCTAAATTTTGGCTTTAAAACACTATTTGAGTATTCGATGAACTTGCGTGCACGCCAGTTGAATGTTTGAAGTGTGCCATTTCATTGTTGAGAGACACAGCATATCAATGGTGGAATACCTTGGTGTCTGTAGTACCGAGAGAGCGAGCGACCTAGGAATTCTTTTAGACTGAGTTCCGAAAGAAATATATAAGTCAGCGGTTCCTTGATCAAAAGCATAAAGAGTTTCTAGAATTGGAACAAGGCTGAATGACTGTGACAGAGTATGAAAGAGAATTTGTACAATTGAGCAAGTATGCTCGGGAATATGTTTCTACTAAAGAAATTTTGTGCAAGCGGTTCATTGATGGGTTGAACGAGGATATTAAACTTCTAGTTGGAATTTTAGAACTGAAGGAATTTGTTGTTTTGGTCGACAGAGCTTGCAAAGACGAAGAACTTAGCAAAGAAAAGATAATGGCTAATTTAGAAGCAAGAGATTCGAGGAAGAGATCGATGAGTAAACCTTATCATTCCTCATCGAAGAAATTCAGAGACTATTTTAATCGATCAACAACTTCAGTGGGATATTCCAATAGAGATCGTGGAAAGCAATACACCAGCCCTAAAGTTCAAGCCACATCAGTATCGAGTGTTGGCAACATAAAATACATCAAACCTGAGTGTCAACAGTGGGGAAGACTGCATTTTGGAGATTGTTGGGTGAAAAATAATAATAGAGCTTGTTACAGTTGTGGTTCACAAGATTATTTTATCTGAGATTGTCCCGAGTTAAATGAAATAGATAAATCTTAGAATGCAAGATCAAGCAATATAGCTACTCAAGGGAGCCTGCCAAGAAATGCGGGAAATGCAAGTGGTAATTGTGGTACAACGAGAGATTCTACAGTGAGATCTAAGGGCAGAGTACCTGCCAGAGCTTACGCGATTCGTGCACGCGAAGATGTGTCATCACCAGATGTTATTACCAGTACATTTTCTCTTCACGACGCAAATGTTATTGCATTGATTGATCCTGGACCGACTCGTCGTATATATGTATGAATTTGGTGTCTAATAAGAGTTTGCCTGTTGAGTCTACTAAGTTTGTGATTAAAGTATCGAACCCCTTAGGCAAGTATGTTCTAGTTGATAAAGTTCGCAAGAACTGTCCTTTAATGACTCGGGGTTACTATTTTTCGACTGACTTGATGCTTTTCCCATTTGATGAGTTTGATGTAATTTTGGAAACAGATTGGTTGACTCTGCATGATGCTGTTGTGAACTGTAAATGAAAGATTATAGAATTGAAGAGTCAGAATAATGAAATTCTTTGAATTGAATCAAATGAATCGAATAAATTGCCTATTGTAATTTCATTTATGTCAGCTCAGAGATGTGTGAAAAAGGTTTCGAAGCTTATCTTGCTCATGTTTTGGATACAAAAGTGTTTGAATCAAAGATTGAATTAGTGTCAGTTGTCTATGAATATCCGAATGTGTTTTCTAAAGAATTACCGTGATTGCCACATATCAGTGAGGTTGAATTTGCTATTGAATTAGTATTGGGCACTTCACCGATATCTATAGCTTCGTATAGAATGGCTCCGAAGAGTTGAAAGAATTGAAAGCTCAGTTGCAAGAGTTAACAGATAGAGGTTTTGCATGACCGATTTTTTCCCCCTAGGGTGTGCCAGTATTATTCGTAAAAAAGAAAGATGGGACAATGAGAATGTGTATTGACTATCGACAGCTCAACAAGGTTACAATAAAGAACAAGTACCCGTTACCGAGAATAGATGATTTGTTTGATTAGTTGAAAGGTGTAACAGTGTTTTCAAAGATTGATTTGAGATCTGGCTATTATCAGTTGCAAGTTAAAAATTCAGATGTGCCAAAAACTGCGTTCAAACAAGGTACAGACATTATGAATTCCTTGTTATGCCTTTTGGACTAACTAATGCTTCTGCCATTTTTATGGATTTGATGAATCAGATATTTAGACAGTATTTAGACAGATTTGCTATTGTGTTCATTGATGACATTCTGATCTATTCACGAGATGAGTCTGAGCATGCCGAGCATTTGAGGATTGTGTTGCAAACCTTGAGAGATAAGCAACTGTATGCTAAATTCAACAAATGTGAGTTCTGGCTCCGAAAAGTTGGATTTTTGGGACACATTGTTTCTGCAGAAGGTATAAGAGTTGATCTGAGCAAGATTTCTGCAGTTATTGACTGGAAACCACCTATGAATGTATCCGAGGTCAGAAGCTTTCTTGGATTGGCTGGTTACTATTGACGTTTTGTAAAAGGATTTTCTATGATTGCTACACTGATGACTAGACTACTACAGAAAGATGTCAAGTTTGAATGGTCTGCAAAATGTCAACAAAGTTTTGATCAATTGAAAGCATTGTTAACTGATGCACCAGTGTTAGTTCAATCTGAATCGGATAAAGAATTTGTGATTTATAGCGGCAGCGTCATTGAAAGGTTTGGGTTGCGTGTTGATGCAAGAGGGAAAAGTGATAGCTTATGCTTCCAGACAGTTGAAGCCGCATGAAAAGAACTATCTGACGCATGATTTAGAGTTGGTCGCTATAGTTTTTGCACTAAAAATTTTGCATCATCATTTGTACGTGAAAAGTGCCACATCTTTACCAATCATAAAAGCTTAAAGTATATTATGACTCAAAAGATTTGAATTTGTGACAACGAAGATGGCTCGAATTATTGAAAGATTACGAGTTAGTGATTGATTATCACCCAAGGAAAATGAATGTAGTCGTAGATGCTTTGAGTAGAAAATCGTTGTTTGCCTTGAGAGTAATGAATACACAATTGTCATATCTGATGATGGTTCGATTCTAGCTGAGTTAAAAGCTAAACCAGTATTTCTTCAACAAATATATGAAGCTCAGAAATGTGATAGTGATTTGCAAGCTAAAACATTGCAATGCGAGTCGACTAGTGATTCAGAGTACCAAATTGGATCCGATGATAGTTTGATCTTCTGAGATATTATCTGTGTACCAAAAAATCCAGAATTGATTCAGAAAATCATGAGGCACATAATGGTTGTTTATCCGTTTATCCTGGGAGTACTAAAATGTACAATGATTTGAAACAACTGTATTGGTGTTCGGGTATAATACGAGACATTTCTAAATTTGTAGCGAGATGTTTAGTGTGTCAGCAAGTTAAAGCTGAACGTTAAGTGTCATCGGGTTTACTTCAACCTGTGATGATACCAGAGTGGAAATGGGATAGAGTTACGATGGATTTCATATCAGGATTGCCTTTGTCTCCGAAAAAGAAAGATGCTATTTGGGTTGTTGTTGATCTATTAATGAAATCAGCACATTTTATCCTCGGTACGCATCGACTATTCAATGATAGATTAGTCAATTATACATTGCTAAGATTGTTAGATTGCACAGGGTGTCTGTTTCGATTATTTCGGATAGAGATCTGAGCTTTATGTCGAGGTTTTGGAAGAAATTACAAGAAGCTTTGGGTACGAAATAAAATCTCAGTATAGCTTTTCATCCGCAAATCGACGGACAGTCTGAGAGAGTAATTCATATTCTCGAAGATGTTGTGTTTTAGAGTTCGAAGGTAACTGGGAGAAATATTTGTCGCTGGTTGAACTTCCATATAATAATAGCTTTCAATCGAGCATAAAGATGGCACCATATGAAGCATTGTATGGTCGTAAATATTGAACTCCATTGTACTGGACTGAGCATAGCAAGAAACAGATTTACGGAGTTGATTTGGTTAGAGAAACCGAAGAGAAAGTAAAAGTAATTCGCGACTATTTGAAAGCAGCTTCAGATCGTCAGAAATCGTATGTAGATTTGAAACGAAAAGAAATTGAATTTCAAATCGGTAACAAAGTATTTTTGAAAGTATCTCCGTTGAAAAAAATACTTTATTTTGGTCGCAAAGAAAATGGAGTCCAAGATTCATCGGGAGTATGAGATCATCGAAAGAATAGGCCCAATAGCATATCGGCTAGCTTTACTGGTTGAGTTAGAAAAAATCCACAATGTTTTTCATGTGTTGATGTTGTTTCGATATCAATCGGATCCCTCACATGTGATTTCTCCATTAGAGATTGAGATTTAGCCTGATATGATGTACAACAAATAACCGATCAGAATTTTAGCTCAAGAGATTAAAAAGATAAGAAATAAAAGCATAGTTTTAGTGAAAGTTTTGTGGCAACGACAAGGAATCGAAGAGGCTACGTGGGAGGCCGAGGAAGCTATAAGAAAACAGTACCCTAACCTATTCACTGGTAAGATTTTTAGGGACGAAAATCCCTAAGGGGAGAGAGTTGTAACAACCTATTTTTAGTCAAATCAGAACAGTGGTTTTGAGACCACAAATCTGAGGTCAAAATATTTATTTTATTATTATATTAAGGTCTGCAGTACAAATTTATGATTGTGTAAAAATTTCGTTTAGAAATTTTACCGTTTGATTAGTCAATTTGATAAAAACGACTGAATCGCGTAAAGTGCAAAATTACTGTTCTAATAGCTAAAGGTATTAAATAGCTATAGAACCTTAAATTCAAGGTCCTTATGTTGTAATTAGACCATTAATAGCTTGAGTGGACAATTATGGACAACCATTATATGATATTAATGTTTAATAAGTAAGGTTAATTTAAGTATAATAAATAAAACAAATTAAAATGTTGCCATCTTTAATTTCTTCAGCCGATTTTGAGAGGAAGAAATACATAGTTCTCTTAAGCTAGGGTTTGACCATCTTCAATCCTTATAATTTGGTATGTATTTTGTCCCGTTTTTAATGATTTCTATGTTTTTGAGATCGTTGCAGCTAATACTAGCTAGCCCAGTGACTAATTTGCAAAACTGTTAAAGATTTTGAATGTTTCCATTGATGGATATGTATGATTTTTGATGATTGATGATAGATTTTGAATGGTTGTTGATAGTTAAACAAGTTTTGTAAAGTGATTTTGAGTAAAAATGCAAAATAGGGATTTATTTGTGAAAATGTGAAAATGGCTGGTCAAATGTGTGAATAAATGAGAAATATGGGCTGCTAGGGACTTAATTGAAATTTGGCTAGCATGGGTTGTGATTGAATTGTGTGAATTTTTGATTTTATGAAAAAAGGACTAAAGTGTAAAAATGTGAAACTTTAGGGGTAAAAGTGTAAATGCGCCTAAATGTTGTTTTGGACTTAATTGAATTAAGTAGTGATTGAATAAGCTAAATTTGATAGTATATAGATCAAGAAAAGTAGAATACAGACTTAGATCGAGGAAAGAACAAGATATCGGATTAGTTGATCATGTTGTCGTTTTCACATTCGAGGTAAGTTCTTATGTAATAAGCATTGTTATAATAAATGGTTTGATATTGCATAAATTGTGTATACGAGACAACAGTCATGTTTGACGACGATTCGGCTATTTATGGCCCTTAATGTGCGATTCGAGATAGTTTCGGCTATGTATGGCACTTAGTGTGCGAGATTAAAATAGCTTCGGCCATGTATTGGCACTCAGTGTGCGAGATATCAAGTATTCAAAAGTATTCCAAATAGGTATGAGCTCGTTACGAATTTTTACAAGTATGTACATGGAAAGTATGAGCTTCAAATAGAAGAAGTTATGAATTTGCTTATAAGCATATGATTAAGCTTATAGAAGGTTTGTTTGTTATCATGAATTGCATGTTAAATAGTTCAAATTGTTGATTTGTTGAGTTTATTTCATACGAGCTTACTAAGCTATAAAGCTTACTTTGTTTATTTTTCTCATGTTTTATAGTGATTTCAAAGCTAGCTCATATTCGGGGATCGTCGAAGACTCCGTCACACTATCCAACCATCACTTTGGTACTTTTGAGCTCATGGTTTGGCCATATGGCATGTATAGGATTATGGTCATTTTGATATGTATTTTGGTATTGTGTTTTTCCATTAGAGATGGCTTGTGAATGGTCATGTTTTGGTCTGTATATATAGCAATGAAACTTGGCTTAACTTGGTTAGTTTGGTCATATATATATATATATATATAGTGTGTGCATATGGTTTATATTATGTGATTGAGGTTGGTTTTGCAATGTTATTGATAGTTGATATTATAAATGTCAAATGGTTGATAATTGAGAAGCTATGTGCTTGCAGATTGATGTAGGATGATGCATGTTTGGTAAATGTTTAATTAGTTTATTTGAATAAGTGAAGTTGGTATGATTTGAATGAAGAAAACATGAGATTTTAAGTAAGTTAGTTGTTGGTATTGAGATGGTATGAATGATGTTTGATTGAGGTTGTTTAAATGCTTTTAAGTGTTATGTTTTGGTGCCATTGAATTTGGCATAGGTGTGCATAAGATTGGGTGGCAAATTGGCTTGGTAAATAGCCTATTTTTGTCCACACGGGCAGAGACACAGTCGTGTGTCTCAGCCGTGTGTGACTCACGATTATGCTACATGGTCATGTGCTCCCTGGTTTTGAAATTGAAATGAAGTCAAGATGTTTCACACGGTCTCACACGAGCTGCAGGATCTACCGTGTGGTATAAGTCAGTATACCCCCTAATTTGCACTCAGCCTAGCACACGGGCGTGTGACTTGGCCGTGTTGTATAAGTCAGTATAACCTATAAGTTTGGAACGACCTAGCACATGGCTTGGCATACGAGCTAGACACACGGGCGTGTGGTTGACCGTGTGACCCAAGTCAGTAAACTCACTTGTTTGGACACGGGATAGGACACGGGCTGGGACACACACATGTGCTCCCATTTCAAATGTCCACATGGGCGTGTCTTGAGGCCGTGTGGGACACACGGCCGGGCCACACAGGTGTGTGTCCATTGTTTTGAGAAAAATTGATAAGTGTTGAAAAGTTTCCCGAGCTATCAGTTTAGTCCTGAACCACTCCCAATGCATGTTTTGGGGGCCTTATAGGCTCGTTTAAGGGACATTATAATTGGTTATGATCGAATCGTATTTGAATTGATAAATTGTATATGAAATGTATGTTTAAAAGTGTTGTAAGCCTGATAATGCTATGTAACCCTATTCTGGCGGTGAATATGGGTGAAGGATGTTACAAGTCTGGTTTGATTCATCTAAATTTGGTCCTTCGAATAAAAAATTCACATGAATTAACAGTTGGTATCAAGATTTGACAATATTAACAAAATATTTGGGCAACAACCATAAAATATTGATTAATCAAATGAAAGATTTACACGGAATAATGATGTTACAAAATTACGAGTTCTACTTAATGAAACAAATGGAATTATAGACTTTGATGAAAATACGGATGCTATTGAAGTCAATTTTAGCAAGCGATAGAAAAATGATTGAACAGGAATGATTTGATTCGGGAAAGAAAATTAATCAATAGCAATAAGATGAATATATGGTGTAAAGAAGGGGAAAAAGAGAAAAAGCAAAGAAATAGGAAGGAGAAGGAGGATTTCTATCCGGAGTTGAAAATGATCAATTTGTTAATTCCTAGGACGACATAGGCAATTTCCCCAAATTTTTTGAAATTAAAAAGAAATGGAAGGGGATGAATGGGTCTTGAACTCGAGCCATTAGGGGGAATACTAACACTTAACCGTTAAGCCTTGCACTAATTTCTTGCTTAATTTGGACATTGAACTGTACATATATTTTGGGGTGTGATAACTGAATTGCTAAAAATAATAAAAAAAAAAGAGAAGGATGAGGCTCAAACCTAAGTTCTCTAGGGAGGGAAGCAAATACTTGACCATTAAGCCTAAAGCCTTTTTCTTATTTTATCATTTCAATTAACCCTCTATATTTTGGGGTGTGACAATATAAAAATATAACATCTAAATCATTTCAAACTTAAAAGGAAAGTAAAAGGGAGCAAATCATGATCATTATAAGATAATAATAACATTATAGTTTTCATCTTTCTACTACAATAATATTTGAAATTTAGTCTTTATATTTTAATTTGACATAATTTAGTATTCTACTTTTATAATGACATTTGTTAGTCCAAATAGTGAAATAGCTTGTTATTGCATCGGCCTTTTAAAAGGTGAGGTTCTTTTAAACCTTATTAACCATACACATATTGTATTAATTCCAAAAGTAAAGAATCCTCGTGATATGATGAATTTCTATCCCATAGGCCTTTGCAATGTAATTTATAAGATTGCTTCAAAGGCTTTAGTGAATTGGTTTCAAGAAGTTCTTTGGTTTTGCATTGATGAGGCACAAAGCGTGTTTGTGCGGAGATATCTCATTTCTGATAACATTGTGGTTGTGTAACATCCAAGATTTAGGGGTTATGAATTTTTTTCGCTTGAATGCGTGCAGTGATATGTTGTGTGCTGATTGTATGTGTTTTGAGGATTGCGGGAATTTTAGAATGTAGGAGAATGCTTTAGAAAAATATTAGATTTTTAGTCTTAAAGGGAGCTAAGAAAGATTGGCCTTAAGAAAAATTGGTATGAGGTTTTAATCACAACAAGTCAATTGGCAAAGTGGTGTTGGCGCATGGGTGAATGCATGAGGGAGAGGTTCAATCCTTGGTTAGCAATTGGAAGGATTTTTATTTTTTTGTTCTCTTCCTATTGTGTCGGTCAAGCTCTATTTTTGGTATGGATGGATTTTCTTTCATTTTTGGATAGTAGACTAAAGGAAAAAGGCAAGTTATTAGTTAAGGTATGGAATCAAGGTGTTATGGAAGGATAAGGGGACATGTAACATCCCAAAATTGGGCCTAGTAGGATTGGGCCCAATGGGCCTTAGGTGTAGTAGCGTTCAAAATTTTTGAGAACGGCATTAATGCAAGTTAGACTTATTAGGTAAGTGATTCTGGAAGGTTAGAGGGCTTCTATGAAGTCCCGGGATCGAACTTTGGCTTTGGGGAAATTTTGGTTTTAGGTGAAAAAAACCCTGGAAGTTGTCAGGTAGTCCTTAAGAATAAAATGTGGAGGAAAATGACACAAGCTGAGTGTGTGGTGTAGTGGCAAAGTGATGCGACATAAGAGACAAGGGGGTGACACCACAAGGAAGGAAGGAGGTCCAAGGTTCAAGTCTTGGCTTTTGCATTTTGGTTTTCTTTTTACTTGGACCTTAGAATTTGGCTATAGATTTATATTTAGTTGTGCATGGTTAAGACACAAGAGGAGCTTATGGCCAAGTGGTTAGCGGCGAGATTATGTTGCAAGGAGCCTGGTTCAATCTCATGACAAGCAATAGAGTATTTATTTTATCGATTGACTGCAAGAGTTTCAGTTGAATTTAAACTCTCTTGACGGAGGATCCCACATCGGAAAGATACAAAGAAGGAAGGTGAAGAGCCGCCTATATAAAGAGCATTTCGGAGGAGAGTTAACATACCTTGGTGGGCGTTTGGCGCGAGGAGTGGTCGCAGCTGATTTAACACTGCACTCCTATCGTGTGTAACTCTCTTTACTCTAGTCGCTTAGCGGCAAATGCCAAAGTGTCGATCATGGCAATAGTAACCGCCTGACGAGCGCATGCAAAGACGCACGGGGCTTCGACGATAGTTGAGGCCATCGAATATTCTTGTGGGTTGAGGTCGCTTGGGTCGCGAATGGGTCGAAGTGGGCCAATGGGCCCATAGGCCCAATTGAATAAATTGCATGATGATATAGTATATAGTGAACTAGATTAGGTGGAACTTATATACGTGGCTAGATGTATGTTAGGTGGGCCACACGGCAGGGCCCGAATAACAAATCGGTTTTAGGCCCAATAGTCCGATACTCGACCAAAAGCGGTGGTGAGTCGCTCGAAGCGACATTAGGCCTTCGAAAAGGCTATCAGAAAAGGAAATTACCAAAATACCCTAGTTTATGAAATTACCAAAATAAATTTCTTTACGAAATTACCAAAATACCCTCGGTTTATGAAATTACCAAAATAGCCCGGTTTACTAAATTACCAAAATACCTCGATTTACAAAATTACCAAAATACCCCGATTTGTAAAATTACCAAATACCTCAATTTGTTAAATTATCAAATACCTCTAATTTGTAAATTTATCGAAATACCACTGGTTGCAAAAGTGTCAAATACCCTCGAGTTATAAAATTACCGAAATACTTTCGGTTTGTAAAATTACCAAATATACCTAAGCGATAAAATAATCGTTGTACTCTCGTGGTAGTATTAGCGTTGTATGTGTTAATCGATGATGATTATGGTTGAGATGCGTTGCTTCATGGATTGGTAACGGTAGAATTATCGAACTACCCTCGTAGGGTGAAATTACAAAAATGCATCCGTAGGTAAAATTACGGTTATATAAAATTACTGCTATACCTTAGAGGTTGATTAGTTTAATTATGTCGAATTTGTTATTCTCGATTATAATGGTAATTGCTTCATACGTTATCTTTGATATATAATTTGCATACATGTCATACCGCATACACGTAATTATTATGACCGATGAACATGGCATGAAATGGGTATGATGAGAGGAGGGAAGGATGATTTAGATCGCCACCGTGGTTTTGACCACATGGGTTGGCCCCGCTTCCTTATTATTTGTGACTAGTCTTAGTGGTTTTGACCACCAAAGGGTTTTGACCACACGTATATTATTTGTGACTACTACCGCCAAAGTGGTTTTGACCACACATGGATTATTGTGACTCGTCCAAAGTGGTTTGGTACCACGTTGGTTGGCCCCACATGTTGATTACTGGATTGTCATTAGTGGTTTTGACCACACGTGGTAGACACAGGAGTTCTGTTGGTTAGGTTGGGTTTGCATGATTTGCATATTGACATATCAAATGTGTAAGGGTTTTGTTATTATCTGGATGGGGATTTACACATCGAGTCTCTTGACTCACCCCTTTCCCTTACATTTGCGTATTGAGGCATGATTGTGGATGTGGAGCCGGATGGACTCGAGGTGGCCATGCACTATGTTTTCGGTTTTATTTCAATTACTATTTTGGGTTAATTTACTTTTAAATTTTGTTTTGTTATGTAATAAGGCATTGGGGTATTTTATTTGGTTTCATTTTCAATTTGGTTACCGCTATTATTAAATGATCAATATGGGATTTTCCTAAAATGATAATAAACCGCTTCTTATTCAAATTTACTTAAACTCGATTTCTCAACAACTATAAAGAATACGAGCTTTTTAACGAATGCACGCTTTTAGACATTCCTTTCATGTGACATGCCAGATCCGATCGTAACGTTTAGGCTGGGTTTGGGGTGTTACAGGACATAAGGCTTGATGAATGGGTGATGTTTTGAAATTTTCATGGTCATTTTGACCATGAATGTGGACTCATAGGTGGCTAGGGGTTGGCGAATATTGTATGGGATTAGGGGAGGATAGTTGGCCAAATTCTTAGCATTCTGCATCTTTTCCTTTTCTCCAAAATCTTTCTCCTTAGCCAAATTTGTCACTGGCATTAGGTAAAAATTTTGTTTTGTTTTGGCTACCATCTTTGACCATATTGGTATCTCTTTTTCTTCTTTTCCTCTCAAGCTTTTCTTTCTTTTTGATACCGAAATATTACTACTTTTGAAGGCATTTTTCTTTCATTCTTTTTCTTACTTGACCTAATGTGCACCATTATCAAAAACTTTTTCTTTGTTCAATTTCTTCTATAACCGAAACCATTTAGCCTCATTGATCATTTCTTCTTTTCTTTTACTTTTCCTTTCTCTTCTTTTCTTTCTATTTTGTTAAAGCCGAATTTATAACCTTGCTATTCTCTTCTAAAGCCGAAAGTTTCACTTCATTGACACCATTGAAACCAATTGCTTCTAAGCACCAAAAACCTATCATCTTTCTCATTTGAATCTATTTCTCTACTTCATCTACCGAATTTTTTTGGAGGTTTTTGACCATTTGCGTTTTGGTCATTCTTTTTCGGTAAGGATCTCTTCTAGGCTAATCTATTTTCCTTTATTTAACTTTGACTGTCGAAAATCAAGATTCCAATTCTTCTAGTTTCTTTGGTCGAATCTTGAAAGAAAGTTTTGGGGTTCCTTTGAAGTCGACGCTAGGGGAGATCATTCGATTTGAATAATCCAAGGTAAGGAGATAATGATATTCGCCAAAGGGCATATCTTTTAGTGATAATCGATTTCATATAGTGTTATGTAGGTACCGTCGACGCTGTAGGCAAAAGTCAAAATCTTAAATATTCTATCGTTCTTCGTGATTACAAGGTGTGTAGCACTACACTAAATTTCTAATAGATCGATAATATTAATGATTTACACGTGTTAAGAAAAATATGTATGATAATGGTTATGGTTCCATTCAAGGGTACATGGTATTCGTATGTTTACCCCTAATACTTCGTTAATAATGCTATAAGCATGAATATGAAATGTGTATGATTCCATTATGATTTTGGGGGTATATGGCATGATATCGAGATAATATGTTTATTGTATGGGCATATGGGTGATATGGATAAAGAGGAAGTGTTCCGATGGTTTTTACCACATTATCTGATGATTTCGATCACAATATTATGTATCCGGTGACTTCGGTCACAATATTATGAATCCGATGACTCTGTCACAATTATCCGGTGGCCATGCCACAATTTATAAGGGCAATGTGTAGTTGACTGCAGTGACTACCTTCGATGGTGTGTAGTGGATGGAGGGTCGATTTAGTAATCCCCACGGTGTGATTGGTAGGTACGGGTGGTGTGTAGCGGATGGATATCTAGGTGGGCTCGGGATTGTATTTCATTTTATATGTACATGTGATTTAATCGGTTATTATCTGATTTGCTATATTATGGGCTTATGGCTAAATGTGATTTAAATGGGCTTTATTGCTATGATCGATTGGGTTTTAGTGTCTTGTTACACATTGAGTCTGTTGACTCACCCTCGTGGGATATCTTTTCAGTGATACTTAGCGTGATGGACCGGTCAACAAGACTACGTGGTGGCCATTGCTCAACTCAAGATTTTGGATTTTCTTTAATTAAACTTACTACGTTTTTTTTATTATTCGGGATTTATTTTGGGTTATGTTTTTGTAATAAGGCCGCTATAAACTGCTTTTATTTTTACTTTTAAATTTTTAATCACTACGATTAAATATTTACTAAATAATTAAATGATTTCAAAAATAACTTAAACTGCTTTGACACCTAAACACATATGGTTTTCACAATAATAATAAGTTTTAAATTTGGTTTTCTTTTAACTTATAATCTTTCTCATAAAGATAACGTTTTAAGAAGATACAAACTTATTTAACAATACGATTTTCAACACGATCACTAAGGCAATCTGTTTTATACGAAACCATCATATTTTCTTAATAAACAAAACGAGATTTAATTGAAGTTTTACTCGAGGAACATATCAAATCTGGTCAGAACTTGTGGGCTGGGTTTGGGGTGTTTCAACTTGGTATCAGAGCCCAGTTTTAAACTCTCGGCCTTGGGTTTTGAAGCCCACAACATTTTCAAAATTAGGCCCAAATGACTTTTTGAAAATTTTTTTTAGTTAAAATGGTTTTATAGAAGCATGGCACTCGAGTTCTCGACCCAGGTCCACCAGGTAAGTACTTTTGTTGATAAATTGATGTGAATGTATGATACTTTAATTGATAAGCCTAAGGAAACTATACTTTAGAGACATGGACCCTAGGTATATGTGTACTTCTACTAAAAACCAATTGAATAAATCTACATTGCATAAAAATTTCTTCAAACAAGAAGTGAAAAGACTCTAATGCATAAAACTTTTCGTAAAAATAGATAAGACGTGAAGTAGATATGAGTTCTAGGGGACGTGGTCGTCGTGGACGCGGTAGAGGCAGAATGGCTGTGTTAGAACCAGTTAGATCTGGTCAAGGTTTCGAAAATGAGGCACCGCCACCGGCTGTTAGGGTGGAATTTCAAGAGTAAACCGGAGGAGATGACGCAGTATTGCAGGCTATTCTACGAGTTCCAGAGCGAGTAGCGGGAGCTAGTATGGGAAATGGGGCTCAAAGTCATGAGTCGAGACTTAGATCAAATGGAGCTAAAATTTTAGGGAGTATCCTGGGGTAGCTCTAAATGTAGCAGATCTTGGTTAGAGGCAATGAGGGGATCATGGATGATTTGGACCGCATTGTTGAGGAAAAGTGAAAGGTCTTGTCACGCTTGAGATGAGGCCTACCAGTGGTGGCTCACCGTCAAGGAGAGTGTCCTCATGGATCGAGTGGATTGGGGTATTTTAAGGTTAAGTTTGAAGGAAATACGTTGGAGCTAGTTACATCGACTCTCAGAGAAAGGCGTTTCTGAATTTAGTGCAAGGAAATAAGTCAGTAGCTGAGTATGAAGTGGAGTTTTTGTGGCTTAGCTGGTATGCCAAAGGGATTGTGGCTACTGATTACGAACGGTGTGTTAGATTTGAGGATGGGTTGAGATGAATCATGCAGTGTTGATTGCTCCGACCGGAAAGAGATTTTGTAGTTTTAGTGGATAGGCACCTGATAGTCAAGAATGTTGCGGACCGAGAGATGTAATTGGGACAGAGGTCGAATAAGAATAAGAGGAGCTTTGGTCTTCGTGGTCATCCGAGAATTTTCAAAAGAAACCTAGAGTTGATGGGCATAAGGTTAGCAGTTGCTACGGAGGACAAGACTGCTTTGTGCTCGGTGGGAAAGATGCACCGGAGAATGTTGGAAAAGATCGGGGATGTTTTAAGTGCGAGTCCAAGGATCATATGATTAAGGATTGTCCGATGAATACAGATAAAACCGCCAAACAGTCGTGGTTTTAATCAGTCGGGAGAGGTGGACAGCAATGATGAGGGTCGTGGTCCTAATGGCGAGGTAATGGTTCGTAGAGGTCGCGAGACCCTAGCGAGGCGGGTAGTAGATCGAGGTGAGATAGCCGTGTTTGGTGTACGCGATTCGTCGAAGGGAAGATAGTGACGACCGATGTTATAACGGCACGCTCCTTATTTCGGGTTGCCTTTATTTCTTTGATAGATATAGGTCAACTCATTCATACATCGCTAGTGAAGTATCCGAACTCTACATGTGACTTCGAGATTGTACCTAGGAAGATGGTCGTATTTAGTCCTTTGGGATGATCGTAGTAGTAGATAAGCTCTTTAAGGAAGTGCCTTTAAGTTCAAGAGACGCAGCTTTAACTTAATGGAGTTTCCATTCGGGAATTTGACCGATCTTAGGCATGACCGGCTAGTGAAATATCGTGCGAATGTGGATTGTGCTGCTAAGCGGATGTCACTAAGAATTATTGATGACAAGGAAGTTGTGGTAATGGGCAAGAGACGGAACTATTTATCAAATGTGGTATCTGCTCTTAAGGCAAAAAAATTGGTAAGAAAGGGATGTGTAGCTTTTCTGATGTTGGTTAGTGCCTTGGAGGTTAAGGAAGCAACTGTTGAAGAGGTCAAAACTGTGAGTGAATTTATGGATTTCTTTCTAGAAGAACTTCCAGGATTGCCTCCAGATCGAGAGGTAGAATTTAGGATTGACTTGTTGTCTGGTACACCGCCAGTATCTATCGCTCCGTATAGAATGGCACCAAAGGAGTTGGTTGAGCTTAAGGCTCAGATTCAAGAGTTGCTTGATCGTGGGTTTATTCGACCTAGTGTGTCTCCATGGGGAGCACCGGTCTTGTTCGTGAAGAAGAAGGACGGGACGATGCGAATGTGTATAGATTACCGGCAGTTGAATAAGCTGACCATCAAGAACAAGTATCCTTTACCGAGGATAGACCTTTTTTTCGATCAGCTTAAGGGAGCTGCGGTATTCTCAAAGATAGATCTAAGGTTGGGGTATCATCAGCTTAAGGTGAAAGAAGCGGATATCCATAAGACAGCTTTCCGAACAAGGTTTGGGCATTATGAGTTCTTAGTAATGCCGTTCGGATTGACGAACGCCCCAGCTGCATTCATGGATATGATGAATCGGGCTTTTCAACCGTACTTGGATCAGTTCGTCGTTGTGTTTATAGACGACATCTTAGTATATTCCAAATCTGAGATAGAGCATGATGAGTATCTCCGGATAGTGTTGCAAGTGTTAAGAGAGAAGAAGCTTTATGTGAAATTCAAAGAAGTGTGAATTTTGGTTTGAAAGTTACGTTTTAGGCCATGTGGTGTCTGTAGAAGGATAAGGTGGATCCTCGAAGATTGAGGCGGTGTTAGATTGGAAACCACCTAAGTCTCAGAGTGAGGTTCGTAGTTTCTTAGGATTAGCAGGCTACTACAAAAGATTCGTCGAAGGATTTTCATTGATAGCGGCACCTTTAATAAAATTGTTAAGAAAGGAGGTACCTTTCGTATGGACAGATAAGCAGTAGGAAAGTTTCGAGAGGCTTAAGAGGGTTTTGACTGAAGCTCCGGTTTTGATTTAGCCTAAGACAGGGAAGGGTTTCGTGGTGTATTGTGATGCTTCTCACACAGATTAGGATGTGTTCGATGCAAGACGGAAAGTAGTTGCTTATGCTGCTCTAAGAATTAAGGCCACACGAGGTTAACTATCCGACGCATGACTTGGAGTTGGCGGTGTAGTCTTTGCTCTTAAAGTATGGAGGCATTATTTATATGGGAAAAGTCGGTGATATATACGGACCACAAGAGTCCGAAATATCTCATCACTCGTAAAAGTGAATTTGAGATAGCGAAGGTGGGTGGAGTTGTTGAAAGACTACGATCGTTTCTAGAATACCACCCAGGCAAGGCGAATGTGGTGGCAGACGCTTTTAAGTTAGAAAGTGGTGTCAAATCTAAGAGCGATGTTCGCACATTTTAGTCTTTATGACGACGGAAGCTTGCTGGCGGAATTACAAGTAAAGCCGACGGTTGAGTCAAGTGAAAGAAAGACAGGTAGACGATGTTTTGAGTGCTAAGCTACAAAGAAAGCAGAATGGGGAGCCGGAAGATTCTCGTGTTAATAATGATGGAGTATTGTGTTTCAAGGTTAAGGTCCAGACGTCAAGGATCGGGAGTTGAGGCAAAGGATTCTTCAGAGTCGCATGGTAGCCCTTATGCTATGCATCCCGGAGGAAGTAAGTTATACCGAGATTTACGAGATCGGGCTTGGTGGCCCGGTCTTAAGCGGAAGTTACTGTAATTCATAGGGAAGTGCTTAACGTGTCGACAAGTCAAGGTCGAACATCAAGTACCTTCTGGATTGCTTCACCGATAAAGATTCCGCGATGGAAGTGGGAGAGAATCACCATGGACTTTGTTAGTGGGCTTCCTCCTACGCCTACTAAGAAAGACTTCGTGATGGGTGATAGTGGATCGATTTATGAAATCAAGACATTTCATCCCAATACGGGTTGATTACTCTCTGCAAAAATTGGCGGTTGTATGTATTGAGATTGTGAGGTTGCATGGAGTGTTTGTCGATTATTTTGATAGGGATCCGAGGTTTACGCCCCGCTTTTGGAAAGCATTACATCGCTTTGGGCACCAGATTGACTTCAAGACGGCATTTCATCCACAATGGACACCGACCGAAAGTAATCCAAGTTTTAGAGGATATGTTAAGGGATGTGATAGATTTCAGAGGAAGCGGGAGGAGTTCTTACCTTTAGCGGAGTTTATGTACAACAATAGTTACCAAGCCAAGATTCGGATGGCACCGTATGAAGCACTATATGGACGGAAGTGTCGACTCCTACGTGTTGGATGTAATTAGGGAACGCCGTGTTTTGGGTCCATAGATTGTGGCTGAATCCGAAGAAAAGGTTAAGGTAATCTGGGCTCGGTTAAAGGAAGCATTTGATAGGCAAAAGTCGTACGCAGATCTTAAGCGGAAGGAGATAGAGTTTGCTATGGGAGATCAAGTGTTCCTAAAGGTTTTGCCTTGGAAGAAGGTGATGAGATTTGGTCGCAAAGGAAAGTTAAGCCCCAGGTTTATAGGACCTTATCGGTTTTGAAGCTGGTTGGACCAAGGGCATATCGGTTTGAGTTACCTTCTTGAGTTGAAGCAAATGCACGATGTGTTCCATGTTTCGATGTTACGTCGTTACCGATCGAATCTATCTCATGGCTCACCTGTCAAGGAAAGTGTCCTCATGGATCGAGTGGATTGGGGGTATTTTAAGGTTAAGTTTGAAGAGAAATACGTTGGATCTAGTTACATAGATTCTCAGAGAAAGGCGTTTCTGAATTTAGTGCAAGGAAATAAGTCGGTAGCTGAGTATGAAACGGAGTTTTTGCGGCTTAGCCGGTATGCCAGAGGGATTGTGGCTACTGATTACGAACGGTGTGTTAGATTTGAAGATGGGTTGCGAGATGAACTGCAAGTGTTGATTACTCCGCACCGGGAAAGGGATTTTGCAGTTTTAGTGGATAGGGCACGGATAGCTGAAGAATGTTAAGCGAACTGAGAGATAGAATCGGGACAGAGGTCAGAATAAGAATAAGAGGAGCTTTGGGTCTTGTGGTCATCCGGAATTTTCAAAAGAAACCTAGAGTTGATGGGCGCAAGGTCGCAGTTGCTACGGAGGAGACTGCGTGCTTGTGCTCGGTGGAAAGATGCACTCGGAGAATGTTGGAAAAGACCGGGATGTTTTAGGTGCGGGTCCAAGGATCATATGATTAAGGATTGTTCGATGAATCAGATAAGAACGCCCAGAGTCGTGGTTTTAATCAGCGGGAGGTGGACATGATCGATGAGGGTCGTGGTCCGAATGGCGAGGTAATGGTTCGTAGAGGTCGCGAACCCAGGGAGGTAGTGGTAGACGAGGCGAGATAGCCGGTTTGGTGTATCGCGGTTCATCGAGGAAGATAGTGACGACTTTTGATGTTATAACGACGTTCCTTATTTCGGGTTGCCCTTTATTGCTTTGATAGATATAGGGTCAACTCATTCATACATCGCTAGTGAAGTATCTGGAACTCTGCATGTGACTTCTGAGATTGTACCTAGAAAGATGGTGTACTTAGTCCTTTAGATGATCGTAGTAGTAGATAAGCTCTTTAAGGAAGTGCCTTTAGAAGTTCAAGAGACGTAGTTTCTGGCTAACTTAATGGAGTTGCCATTCGGGGAATTTGACCTGATCTTAGGCATGGACTGGCTAGTGAAATATCGTCCGAATGTGGATTATGCTGCTAAGCGAATGTCACTAAGAACTATTGATGACAAGGAAGTTGTGGTAATGGGCAAGAGATGGAACTATTTATCAAATGTGGTATCTGCTCTTAAGGCAAAAAAATTGGTAAGAAAGGGATGTGTAGCTTTTCTGATGTTGGTTTGTGCCTTGGAGGTTAAGGAAGCAACTGTTGAAGAGGTCAGAACTGTGAGTGAATTTATGGATGTCTTTCTAAAAGAACTTCCAGGATTGCCTCCAGACCGGGAGGTAGAATTTAGGATTGACTTGTTGCCGGCACGCCAAGATTCTATCGCCCGTATAGAATGGCACCAAAAGAGTTGGTTGAGCTTAAGGCTCGATTCAAGAGTTGCTTGATCATGGGTTTATCCGACCTAGTGTGTCTCCATGGGAGTACGGTCTTGTTCATGAAGAAGAAGGACGGACGATGCGAATGTGTATAGATTACGCAGCTTGAATAAGTCGACCATCAAGAACAAGTATCCTTTCCGAGGATAGACGATTTGTTCGATCACAAGGAGTCGGTATTCTCAAAGATAGATCTAAGGTCGGGTATCATCGACCTTAAGGTGAAAGAAGCGAATATCCATAAGACACTTTCCAACAAGGTATGGGCATTATGAGTTCTTAGTAATGCCGTTCGGATTGAAGAACGCCCCAGCTGTGTTCATGGATATGATGAATCAGGTTTTCCAACCCTACTTGGATCAATTCGTCGTTGTGTTTATAGATGACATCCTAGTATATTCCAAATCTGAGATAGAGCATGATGAGCATCTCCGGATAGTGTTACAAGTGTTAAGAGAGAAGAAGCTTTATGCCAAATTCAGCAAGTGTGAATTTTGGCTGAAAGAAGTTACATTTTTAGGCCATGTGGTGTCTGCAGAAGGAATAAGGGTGGATCCTCGAAAGATTGAGGCAGTGTTAGATTGGAAACCACCTAAGTCTGTAGCTGAGGTTCACAATTTCTTGGGATTAGCAGGCTACTACAGAAGATTCGTCGAAGGATTTTCATTGATAGCAGCACCTTTAACGAAATTGTTAAGAAAGGAGGTACCTTTCGTATGGACAGATAAGTAGCAAGAAAGTTTCGAGATGCTTAAGAGGGTTTTGACTGAAGCTCCGGTTTTGATTCAGCCTAAGGCAGGGAAGGATTTCGTGGTGTATTATGATGCTTCTCACACAGGATTAGGATGTGTTCTGATGCAAGATGGGAAAATAGTTGCTTATGCGTCTCGTCAATTAAGGCCACACGAGGTTAACTATCCGACGCATGACTTGGAGTTGGCAGCGGTAGTCTTTGCTCTTAAGGTATGGAGGCATTATTTATATGGGGAAAAGTCAGTGATATATACGGACCACAAGAGTCGCAAATATCTACGACTCGAAGGAGCTAAATTTGAGCAATGAAGGTGGGTGGAGTTGTTGAAAGACTACGACTGTTCTATAGAATACCACCCGGGCAAGGCGAATGTGGTGGCAGACGCTTTAAGTTAGAAAGTGGTGGCAGATCTAAGAGCGATGTTTGCACATCTTAGTCTTTATGACGACGGAAGCTTGCTGGCAGAATTACAAGTAAAGTCGACGTGGTTGAGTCAAGTGAAAGAAAGACAGTTGGTAGACGATGTTTTGAGTGCTAAGCTACGGTAGGTGCAAAATGGGGAGCTAGAAGATTATGGTGTTAACAGCGATGGAGTATTGTGTTTCAAGGGTAAGGTCTGTATGCTGAAGGATCAGGAGTTGAGGCAAAGGATTCTTCAGAGTCGATGGTAGCCCTTATGCTATGCATCCTAGAGGAAGTAAGTTATACCGAGATTTATGAGATCGGCTTTGGTGGCCGGTCTTAAGCGGAAGTTACGAATTAGAGGAAAGTGCTTAACGTGTCGACAAGTCAAGGTGAACATCAAGTACCTTCGGATTGCTTCAATGAAAAAGATTCCGTAGTAGAAGTGGGAGAGATTCACCATGGACTTTGTTAGTGGGCTTCCTCCACGCCTACTAAGAAGGACTTCGTATGGGTGATAGTGGATCGATTGATGAAATCGACATTTCATCCCAACACAAAGTTGATTACTCTTTGCGAAATTGGTGAAGTTGTATGTGGTGAGATTGTGAGGTTGCATGGAGTGTCGGTGTCGATTATTTGGATAGGGATCCGAGGTTTACGTCTCGTTTTGAAAGCATTACATCGGCTTTGGGCACCGATTGGACTTCGATGCGGCATTTCATCCACATCGGACGGCCGATCGAGCGAGTAATCCAAGTTTTAGAGGATATGTTAAGGGATGTGTGATAGATTTCGAGGAAGCGGAGGAGTTCTTACCTTTAGCGGAGTTTATGCAACAACATTACAAGCCGATTCGGATGGCACCGTATGAAGCACTATATGGACGAAGTGTCGCACTCCTATGTGTTGGGTGTAATTAGGGGAACGTCGGTTTTGGGTCCGAGATTGTGGTGAATCCAAAGAAAAGGTTAAGGTAATCCGGCTCGATTAAAAGAAGCATCCGATAGGTAAAAGTCGTACGCAGATCTTAAATGGAAGGAGATAGAGTTTGCTGTAGGGGATCAAGTGTTCCTAAAGGTTTCGCCTTGGAAGAAGGTGAAATATTAAATTTTTTAGTCTTAAAAGGGGAGCTAAGCAAGATTGGCCTTAAGAAAAATTGGTATGAGGTTTTAATCACAACAAGTCAATTGGCAAAGTGGTGTTGGCGCATGGGTGAATGCATGAGGGGAGAGGTTCAAATCCCTTGGTTAACAATTGGAAGGATTTTTATTTTTTTGTTCTCTTTCCTATTGTGTCAGTCAAGCTCTATTTTTGGTATGGATGGATTTTCTTTCATTTTTGGATAGTAGACTAAAGGAATAAGGCAAGTTATTAGTTAAGGTAT
Source organism: Gossypium rotundifolium (assembly GCA_025506655.1). Lineage (NCBI taxonomy): Eukaryota > Viridiplantae > Streptophyta > Magnoliopsida > Malvales > Malvaceae > Gossypium > Gossypium rotundifolium. Next base: position 86,676,244 of record CP106726.1, read on the forward strand.
GGAATCAAGGTGTTATGGAAGGATAAGGGACATAAGGCTTGATGAATGGGTGATGTTTTGGAAATTTTTCATGGTCATTTTGACAATGAATGTGGACTGACATAGGAGGCTAGGGGGTTGGCGAATATTGTATGGGATTAGGGGAGGATAGTTGGCCAAATTCTTAGCATTTTGTGCATCTTTTCCTTTTCTCCAAAATCTTTCTCCTTAGAATTTGTCATTGGCATTAGGTAAAATTTTGTTTTGTTTTGGCTACCATCTTTGACCATATTGGTATCTCTTTTCTTCTTTTCCTCTCAAGCTTTTCTTTCTTTTGGTCACCGAAATATTACTACTTTTGAAGGCATTTTTCTTTCATTCTTTTCTTACTTGACCGAATGTGCACCATTATCAAAAACTTTTTTTGTTCAATTTCTTCTATAGTAAACCATTTAGCCTCTTTGATCATTTCTTCTTTTCTTTTACTTTTCCTTTCTCTTCTTTTCTTTCTATTTTGTTAAAGCGAATCTATAGCCTTGCTATTCTCTTCTAAAGCCGAAAGTTTCACTTCATTGACACCATTGAAACCGATTGCTTCTAAGCACCAAAAACCTATCATCTTTCTCATTTGAATCTATTTCTCTACTTCATCTGCCGAATTTTTTTGGAGGTTTTTGACCATTTGCGTTTTGGTCATTCTTTTTCGATAAGGATCTCTTCTAGGCTAATCTCTTTTCCTTTATTTATCTTTGACTGTCGAAAATCAAGATTCTAATTCTCCTAGTTTCTTTGGCCGAATCTTGAAGGAAAGTTTCGGGGTTCCTTTGAAGCCGACGTTTAAGGGGAGATCATTCGGGATTTGAATAATCCAAGGTAAGGAGATAATGATATTCGGCCAAAGGGCATATCTTTTTAGTGATAATCGATTTCTTATATAGTGTTATGTAGGTACTTGTCGATGTTGTAGGCAAAAGTCGAAATCTTAAATATTTTATCGTTCTTCGTGATTACAAGGTGTGTAGCACTACACTAAATTTCTAATAGATCGATAATATTAATGATTTACATGTGTTAAGAAAAATATGTATGATAATGGTTGCGGGACCATTCGTGGTACATGGTATTCGGTGTGTTTACCTAATACTTCGTTAATGATGGAGTATTGTGTTTCAAGGGTAAGGTCTCATCTGTCAAGGATCGGGAGTTGAGGCAAAGGATTCTTCAGAGTCGCATGGTAGCCCTTATGCTATGCATCCTAGAGGAAGTAAGTTATCCGAGATTTATGAGATCGGTTTGGTGGCACGGTCTTAAGCGGAAGTTCTGAGAATTCATAGGAAAGTGCTTAACGTGTCGCAAGTCAAGGTCGAACATCAAGTACCTTCGGGATTGCTTCATAGATAAAGATTCCGTAGTAGAAGTGGGAGAGATTCACCATGGACTTTGTTAGTGGGCTTCCTCCTACGCCTACTAAGAAGGACTTCGGTATGGGTGATAGTGGATCGATTGATGAAATCGCATTTCATCCCAACACAAAGTTGATTACTCTTTGCGTAAATTGGCGAAGTTGTATGTGGTGAGATTGTGAGGTTGCATGGAGTGTCGGTGTCGATTATTTGGATAGGGATCCGAGGTTTACGTCTCGATTTTGAAAGCATTACATCGGGCTTTGGGCACCAGATTGGACTTCAAGATGCGGCATTTCATCCACGATGGACTGGCGGCCCGAAGCGAGTAATCAAGTTTTAGAGGATATGTTAAGGGATGTGTGATAGATTTCGAGGAAGCGGGAGGAGTTCTTACCTTTAGCGGAGTTTATGTACAACAATAGTTACCAAGCCGATTCGGATGGCACCGTATGAAGCACTATATGGACGAAAGTGTCGCACTCCTATGTGTTGGATGTAATTAGGGAACGTCGGGTTTGGGTCCATAGATTGTGGTGAATCCAAAGAAAAGGTTAAGGTAATCCGGCTCGATTAAAAGAAGCATCCGATAGGCAAAAGTCGTACGCAGATCTTAAATGGAAGGAGATAGAGTTTGCTATGGGAGATCAAGTGTTCCTAAAGGTTTTGCCTTGGAAGAAGGTGATGAGATTTGATGTCATAAAGGAAAGTTAAGCCCGTGTTTATAGGACCTTATCGGGTTTTGAAGCTGGTTGGACCAGTGGCATATCAGTTTGAGTTACCTTCGGAGTTGAAGCAAATGCACGATGTGTTCCATGTTTCGATGTTACGTCGTTACCGATCGAATCTATCTCATGTAGTGCCAATTGAGGAGGTGGAACTACGACCAGATTTTTCCTACGAGGAAGAACCAATTCAGATTCTAGAACGTGATGTGAAGGTGTTACGAGAAATCGGTTCCTCTCATCAAAGTGTTATGGCGTAACCATGGATCGGAAGAAGCTTAGTGGGGCCGGACGAAGCAATCGACGATAATACCCTCACTTATTCTAGTCGAGGTAATTTGAGGTGAAATTATTTTAAGGAGGGTAGAACCTAACATCAAGATTTAGGGGTTATGAATTTTTTCGCTTGAATAAATGCGATGATATGTTGTGTCTTGATTGTATGTGTTTTGAGGACTTGGAATTTTAGAATGTAGGAGAATGCTTTAGAAAATATTAAATTTTTAGTCTTAAAGGGAGCTAAGCAAGATTGGCCTTAAGAAAAATTGGTATGAGGTTTTAATCACAACAAGTCAATTGGCAAAGTGGTGTTGGCGCATGGGTGAATGCATGAGGGAGAGGTTCAAATCCCTTGGTTAACAATTGGAAGGATTTTTATTTTTTGTTCTCTTTCCTATTGTGTCACCAAGCTCTATTTTTGGTATGGATGGATTTTCTTTCATTTTTGGATAGTAGACTAAAGGAATAAGGCAAGTTATTAGTTAAGGTATGGAATCAAGGTGTTATGGAAGGATAAGGGACATAAGGCTTGATGAATGGGTGATGTTTTGGAAATTTTTCATGGTCATTTTGACAATGAATGTGGACTGACATAGGAGGCTAGGGGGTTGGCGAATATTGTATGGGATTAGGGGAGGATAGTTGGCCAAATTCTTAGCATTTTGTGCATCTTTTCCTTTTCTCCAAAATCTTTCTCCTTAGCCGAATTTGTCATTGGCATTAGGTAAAATTTTGTTTTGTTTTGGCTACCATCTTTGACCATATTGGTATCTCTTTTCTTCTTTTCCTCTCAAGCTTTTCTTTATTTTTGGTACGAAATATTACTACTTTTGAAGGCATTTTTCTTTCATTCTTTTCTTACTTGACCGAATGTGCACCATTATCAAAAACTTTTTTTTGTTCAATTTCTTCTATAGTAAAACCATTTAGCCTCTTTGATCATTTCTTCTTTTCTTTTACTTTTCCTTTCTCTTCTTTTCTTTCTATTTTGTTAAAGCCGAATCTATAACCTTGCTATTCTCTTCTAAAGCCGAAAGTTTCACTTCATTGACACCATTGAAACCGATTGCTTCTAAGCACCAAAAACCTATCATCTTTCTCATTTGAATCTATTTCTCTACTTCATCTGCCGAATTTTTTGGAGGTTTTTGACCATTTGCATTTTGGTCATTCTTTTTCGGTAAGGATCTCTTCTAGGCTAATCTCTTTTCTTTTATTTATCTTTGACTGTCAAAAATCAAGATTCTAATTCTCCTAGTTTCTTTGGCCGAATCTTGAAGGAAAGTTTTGGGGTTCCTTTGAAGCCGACGTTTAGGGGGAGATCATTCAGGATTTGAATAATCCAAGGTAAGGAGATAATGATATTCGGCCAAAGGGCATATCTTTTTAGTGATAATCGATTTCTCATATAGTGTTATGTAGGTACTGTCGACGTTGTAGGCAAAAGTCAGAAATCTTAAATATTCTATCGTTCTTCGTGATTACAAGGTGTGTAGCACTACACTAAATTTCTAATAGATCGATAATATTAATGATTTACATGTGTTAAGAAAAATATGTATGATAATGGTTGCGGGGACCATTCAGTGGTACATGGTATTCAGGTGTGTTTACCCCTAATACTTCGTTAATAATGCTATAAGCATGAATATGAAATGTGTATGATTCCATTATGATTTTCGGGGTATATGGCATGCTATCGAAATAATATGTTTATTGCATGGGCATATGGGTGATATGGATAAAGGGGAAGTGTTCCGGTGGTTTTTACCATATTATCCGGTGATTTCGATCACAATATTATGTATCCGGTGACTCGGTCATGAATTATCTCGTGGCCATGCCACAATTTATAAGTATGATGTGTAGTTGATTGCAGGTGACTACCTTCGATGGTGTGTAGCGGATGGAAGGTCGATTTAGTAATCCCACGGTGTGATTGGTAGGTACGGGTGGTGTGTAGCGGATGGATATCTAGGTGGGCTCGGGATTGCATTTCATTATATATGTACATGTGATTTAATCATTTTTATCGATTTGCTATATTATGGGCTTATGGCTAAATGTGTTTTAAATGGGCTTAATGGCTATAATTAATTGGGTTTTAGTGTCTTTATTACACATTAGAGTCTGTTGATTCACCCTTTATGGGATATCTTTTCAGGTGACGCTTAGCGTGATGGATCGGGTCAGGGAGGACTACGTGGTGGCCATTGCTCAACTCAGTATTTCGGATTTTCTTTTAATTAAACCCACTACGTTTATTTTTATTATTCTGGATTTATTTTGGGTTATGTTTTTGTAATAAGGCCGCTATAAACTATTTTTTTACATTTTAGATTTTTAATCATTACGATTAAATATTTACTAAATAATTAAATGATTTTGAAAAATAACTTAAACTGCTTTTGACACCTAAACACATATGATTTTCACAATAATAATAAGTTTTAAATTTGGTTTCTTTTAACTTATAATCTTTCTCATAAAGATAACAATTTAAGAAGATACAAACTTATTTAACAATATGATTTTCAACACGATCACTAAGCTAATCTGTTTTATACGAAACCATCATATTTTCTTAATAAACAAAACCAGATTTAGTTTAAGTTTTACTCGAGGAACATATCAAATCCGGTCAGAACTTGTGGGCCGGGTTTGGGGTGTTTCAGGTTGCTTATGAGATTTTCCATTCCATGAAAAAGAGAAGATTGGGAAAAGAAGGGTCGTTTGCTCTCAAGTTGGATATGAGCAAGGCATACGACTATGTTGAGTGGCATTTTATTGATATGATGTTATTGAAAATGGATTTCTTGTTCAATTAAGTGCAACGGGTTATGCGGTTCATCACGTTAGTTACTTACTCAGTTGTGGTTAATGTGAGGATGGGGGATAATTTTATGCCATCTTAGGGTCTTAGGCATTGGGATCCTTTGAGCCCATATCTTTTCTAGATTTGTGAAGAGGGCTTTTCGGCTTTGCTTAGATTGGTGGAAAGTAGTGGTGCGATAAGGGGAGCAAGGGTGGTGAGAGGTGCTCCATGGGTTACTCATTTATTGTTTGCGGACGACAGCCTTATTTTTGGGGATGACACGACAATGGAAGCATTGAATGCCTTGAAGGTGTTTCAATCATATGCCAAGTGTTCAGGTTAGCTGGTCAATTTTATAAAATCCAGTGTTTTCTTTAGTTCAAATGTTGACATGAGGAATAGGTTGGATGTGGAGAGAATTCTAGGGGTTCATCATGCTAGCAATTTAGAGAAATACTTACGTTTACCATGTATGGTAGGTCGAAACAAGAAGCGGGCCTTTGCTAACCTAAGGGATAAAATTCGAAGTCGGATATCTTCTTGGAGTACGAGGCTGTTATTTATGGGTGGCAAAGAGGTATTCATAAAATCCATTCTCCAAGCAACCCCAACATTCGCAATGGTGTGTTTCCTTTTGCCACAAACTTTCTGTAAAGAAATTGAAGGCGCCCTAGCTCAGTTTTGGTGGCAGAAGGCGGCTAACAAAAGAGACAACCATTGATGTAGTTAGTCATTTTTTAGCAAACTAAAGGATGATGGAGGGTTGGGGTTTAGGGATCTTACGAAGTTTAATGTAGCCCTACTAGCAAAGTAGGGGTAGAGAATCTTAATGCATCCTACGTCGTTGATGGCCCGTATCCTAAGGGCCAAATACTTTCCCAATACAAGGTTTCTTATTGCTTAGTTGGGCTCTAATCCATCACTCGTTTGGAATAGCATCTGGAGTGCTAGGAAACTAGTTGAGATGGGGCTTAAATAGAATGTGGGGATGGGCGATAGCATTAACATTTAGGAGGATTGTTGGGAGCCAAGGTCTTTTCCTAGAAGAGTTCAAACCCCCAGATCAGGTAACATTGATAGGGTGTCTAAGCTTATTTTTCCGAATGGAATAGGTTGGAACCAAGATTTGATTGACTCGCTTTTGTAGCTGATGATGCAATCCTTATCCAGGGTATTCCTTTACCGTCTGTTCATTAAGAGGATTGTCTCATTTGGGGTAGTGAATGCTTGGGTATATACTCTGTTCATAGCAGATATCGTTTATTACTTAAGCCGCCGACTCCCTTACCATTTAGGTATAAAGTTTTCAAGCAAATTTGGGCAACTAGATGTCCCCCAAAAATCAAAATAGTTTTGTGGAAATTTGTTCATGGTTTTGTAGCCACTAGATCATGCCTATACAATAGAAGTGTTGTAAATAATCCAATTTGTTCGAGGTGTAATGTTGATCACGAGACAGTGAACCATGTGCTAAGATTTTGTGCTAGTGCAAGAGATGTGTGGGTAATGTTGGGTTACCCATTGCATGTGGCTAGTGCTCAAAAGGATTTCCATGAGTGGCTTTCATATATACTGAATATGCATCATACAACAAAACATAATAAAATTTGTGTTACAATGTAGGCTATATAGTTTGCTCAGAATCGTTTGGCGTATGAGGGAACAAACTAGAGTGTGGGTGAGATTGTCAGCTCCATCCCCAACTATTGTGTGGAGTTGGTCTTTGTGATCCCTAGGACAGTGGTGTAGCCTCTAATATTCAAGCTCGGTAGTCTCTACCACCTACAAGGTTGGTCAAAATAAACGTGATGCTGGGTTTAGATTAAATCAAAAGAAGGCTGCACTAGGGGTAGTGATTCGAGATGAAAATGAGGAGATTATGGGGGCTTGTTGCAAAATTACTTACCCTATTCTTTCGGTCTTTGCAGCATAAGCAGTTGCAGTGATACATAGGCTTCGATTTGCTAAATATTTGGGTTTTCTATCAATAATAATCGAGGGAGATTCAAGATCTTTTATCAGGAATATTAACAACCATGAACAAGATTTCTCGGATATAAGTGCCCTTACCTGGTCCTCAAAGGAGATAGAGAAGGAGTTTCATGCTTGCGCCTTCCACTTCATGGGCCAATTTGGTAACAAAACAGTGCATGCAATGGCGCAAGAGGGTTCAAGTCGAGATGAGGATGGTTTCGGGTTGAAGAAACTCCGGCATTGGAAGAAGTGACGGCTGCAGAAGACCGTTGCCTTCATGACCCACCATAGAACTGTTGATTCTCTTCGAAAGATAGTGGGGATTTGCTATTTGAAAACCCCATTTCTTGTTTTAGTTGCTCTCTACTCAGTATTGTTAATGTTTTGTTTGAACAGCCGCAAGTCAGAATACCATTACCGAGGGTTTCCTTTTCGTGTTTTCCTTTTGATTGTTGGTTCATTTAATTGTCTTTTTACTTTGTTTAATTCATCAATAAAGAGGTTGGTTTTTGAGATAACAAAAAAAAAAACATCCTTAACCATTTTGAGTTAAATGATGATGTAAAATTCTCTTTAAATTTCTAACACACAAAATTCAGTAAAAAAGTAGAGATATTAAATCCTACATTTATACATAATAGAGAGACTATAACCATAATTTGACCTAAAACAATCTATGCCTAACACAATCATTTGCCATTTGATTTAATAAAAAAATTGATATATTCTTTTAAAAAGATTTGTTTAATTAATTGGTACAAATAATTATCTGTTTACCCAAAGTGAAGTGGGGAAAACAAAGTCTTTTTTGATATAATATCTGCTCCTGCTCCTAACTCCTCTCAACCCTTAAATCGAAGGTAAATATGCGCTTAAGCGTGTTTAAGCCCACATTGTCGAAACCATTTTTAAGATTGATTTAAAAACGGGGGATCGACTTTAAAAAATGAAAATGGGAGTCGCCACCAATCCCTTTTTACTTAGGTATGATTGGATCACCTTGAAAAATGTTTTATTTCAAAATACTGATTTTGGTCTACGAAAATGAGAAAAATGGGTTCGGGAGTCGATTACGTATGAGGAAGGGTTAGCACCCTCATAACGCCCAAAAATTGGTACCTAATCGATAAAACCATGTCCTAATGTTGAAACTTTGAAAAATTTTATAAAATGGTCCTTTTATTTGAAAAAAAAAACTAGATTTACCTATCTCAAAGAAATAAGACACTATACCCAGTAAGTTAGGATATAGCATCTCATGACTTTGAAACTAGGTACGCCCTTTTTAGAAAATTTCTACCTCGAGACACAAAACATCATATCCAGTAAGTTAGGACACAACGTTTTGAATTCCCAAGAATATGTTTTTGATTTGAAATTTGTAAGTTTCGGTTTTAGAAGATAAGGGATATCTAATACTTTAAGTTCTACGAGAAAAATCGAACCCAGTAAGTTAGGGCACAATTCTTCTCGAAATTCCTCAAATATCACATATCACCGTATTTTAAAAACTATTTGAATAAAATGGTTTAATTCAAAAGATATTTTTATAAAAACTATGGTTTGAGTAAGATATTATGACATATATATCTAACAAACAATTCTTCATAACCACAAATTATACTAACAATAAATAATAAAGAATAATATAACATAAATATATAATGAACTATGCTAAACAATAATAAACGATCTAAAGAATATAAATAAAATAAACATGTAATATAAAGTAAATAGTAATAATTGAAATTTTCACGAAATAACAAAATTAAATGAAAAAAGGAATAACATATTTAAACATCGAATAAAAAATGTGATAATTTTTAAAATGATTTAATATATGTATATATAAATAACAAAAATTAAAAGTAAAAAAAACTTATAATTAATATATATGATTTAATAATTTAATACATGTATAAATAACTATATATAATAAAAAATAATTAATAAATAGTATATAATAATTTTATATAAAAACATATATATAATATATATCAATCATAAAATTACATATATAGTAAATACAACATAAATTAAATATCTTATATAATATAATATTATACTTTATAAATAAGAAAAATTAAAAGTAATATACATAATACAACATAATACTATATAATATAAAAATTTTAAAATATATATAATATAATGAATAATATACTAATCATAAAAATTAAAATAGATTATATAATATAATAAACTTTATACAAACAACAATTAAAAAATAATATTTAATATAACATAATACTATATAATATACAAATTAAAATATATAATAAATAATATATAAATTATAAAATAATATATAAACTATTAAACCAAGCAAAATAATATATAATAATAATAAAAATAATACATATAAAATATATATATGTGAATTTCGTAATATTAATAAATTAATAAATGTAGGAAAATAATATAGAATATTTAATATGATAAATAATTAAACACAATGTAAAATAATAAAATAAAATAAAAGAATAAAAATAAAATAAAACAGAGAAGATAGGGGTTAAATAGCAATAAAATAAATAAAAACGAACTAAATCAAAACACATGTTAAAACAAGGGGACTAATATGGTAATTATACCTCCTTTCCAAAACGGCATCGTTCTAATTTTTATCTTTTAAAGAGCCCAAGGATTAAAATGAAATAGAATATAAGTTTTAGGGTAAGATTGTAAATACAAAAAAATGCTATTGGACATGATTGTAAATTTAAAAAATTTGGAAGGACCTATTTCGTAAATAGACCATTGACAAAAAAACACGCAGATCTTCTAGTCTATCGGGTCGGATTCGGGTCTAAAGCTTATACGGCGTCGTATCGATGCTTATTGGCCTAAGCATAAACGACGCTGTTTTACCGTTGCTATATAAGTTACAAAATTAATAAAAAAAATCATTTTATCAGTTTAGAAGAAAAAAAACTGAGTTTTATTTTGAAAACTCTCTGACTTTTGGCCTTCAGGCCAAGACTCTCGATGAGGGGGGCCATCACACTCCACGCACCACACGCGCGTACGCGCCGTTGCCCACGACGGCTCTCGGTATGAGATTTCGTCCTTTTCTTTTATTTCAATATTGTTTTATAAATAAACATGCACGAAACAGAGAAAATAAAAAAAATAAGAAAACAGAATGTGAATCACCTTCGTAAACAAAAAAAAAATTCTATGTATATTTGTAACTATTTGTGTATCACCGTTTGTGTCTTTTTTGCCTATTCTCTCTAGGTGTTCATATCTTTTTTTCCTCCCATGTTACAAGTTTTTGGAAGACTTTTGTAGCCTTCGAAATAACAGAATAAAAGGAAACAAAAACTTTAGCCACTTGTTTTGCCATTTTTGTTGCGTTTCTCCTTTTCTCTGCAAGTCCAGGGTGAGAATCTCGGCAGTGGGGCGACATGCGCGCTGATCGATTTCGGCACGAGAATAGGTTGGACGAGGTTGCAGGGCTAGGGCCGGATGAGGTTGAGGCGCGATTGGTAGCTGGGGTGTTGCGGTGCCTTGGGTTTCAGAAAACCCTAGGCTTACTGAAAAATGTTTAAGATTTTGGGCCCCTTTGGGCCGTGTAATTTGGGTCAGATCTGTTTTGAGGTATTGGGCTAGTCTGGGTCTGGGTGTATTCGAGATTTTGGGCTAGTCTGGGGGGGTAGTCTATTTAGGATCGGTTGGGTTTTAGTAATGAACTGGGCTCTGTAAAAAAAAAAAAAAAGACAATGGACATTTTTTGTTTTTTTGTTTTGGTTTTATTTTGGTTTATTTCATCCCGGGCAAATTGGGTCTATAACACACATCATTTTGATTATTGCAATAGCAACGATACCAACTGAGCCAGGATAAAATCTAATTTGGGTATTTTTCATAGAACACAGCTAAGAGAACAAACAAAAAGTGATTGTGAACCGGGTAAGGTGGTGGACAACGTAAAAGTTGGTGTGTCTTTGTATGGTGCATGGAAATTTCTATCTGTTTTTCACTGCCACCAAATCTAATCTTATTCCCTCTGCGGGAGTTTGTATTTGGGTGATGCTTTTGTTTCTTTTTTCCAGTTTGTGATTTCTATATTGATGAATGATGTTGGTGGTTGGGTTCGAGTTTAAGTAAATTAAGTGAATTTCGATCTTAAAAATATTAAAATTAAATTGTATCTATTTTTAATTTTAGATTTAGTTGTCAAAAGTAATAAGATATAATTATAAATGCTTATATAAAATATATTAAATTACATACCTATGAGTGAAAAAAATTATGTAAATAATTAAAAAATTATATTTGAAAATAAATGAGACTTTGGTTCAAATGGTAAAGTTAATATTATAGAGTTGTGGTGTGTTAGGTTAACTATTGTCATGTTTAGATTTTTAAATTTTATATAAAATATAAAAAGATAAAAAATACATTTTTTGGTAATCTCTCAATTGCCCGATTCACTCGTGACTCTAATTTAATTAGAAACATAAATATTAGTATAAATAAGTTAATTAAGTTTAGTACTTTTAAATTGTAAACATAAAACATGTAAAAGTACCATAGCAGTCTCTATACTATATTTCAAATAGCATTTCGATCCATCTATAGAAAAATGAGCAAATTGGTCCTTACATGTTAGATGAATGAGAAAAATAGTCCTTTCGTAAAAGTTTTCTGTCAAATGCTTATTTTGGTGTTATATATATATAGAGAGAGAGAGCATAATAATAGATTTAGTCCTTGATCTCTACATATTTATTCAATTTTGCCCCACTCATTTATTTGGAGCAAATTAATCTTCAACTTTTCATTACCAACGTGATAGTATTTTATCTTCTATGTCATGTCAAAAATAATGTAAAAAATATCAAAATAAAAATTTCAAATAAATCATAAATCAAATTTAGAATTCCAAAATTATGAAAAAACTCTTCAAAGTCAATATATATATATATATATATATATATCTTTGTTCAGTTTTGACATATATATTAAATAATTTATTATTTTTTGACAATAAAAGTATGAAAAATTTATTTTGATTAACTTGAAACTTATGGGTGTCGAGTTTAATATAAGGCTTTTGACTATGTTATTATATAAATATCTTTTAAATGTAATTTTATTTAAATATATTACTTTTAATAAAATTTTGAAGTCATGGTGTTTAACGATATAAATTAGATGTGATTTTAATAAAAATAAAGTTTGTTACTCACTTATTTTGGTATTCGATATAGCATATTGAATAAATTTATTAATCCTAGTAAAAATCAAATGAATTAGAAGTAAGAAACTAAAATAGATAAAAGAGTGCGGTGCTATACTTCACCTATATTTGCCTAGTTGAGCACGAAATCTATGAAGAATTTAAATGTCACAAACCTAATGTTCATAAATATCAAGATATCCTAAAAGAAAAAAAAAGTACTAAATTTTTTTTTTTTTGTATAATATATTGGTTAAAAGCCATTATATTTGATATCATAATGATATGATTGTTTAAAATTAACTTCATACCAAATGCGACCTTAGTTCATATTATGAAAGCTGCATAAAGAATCTGTAGGGATTAGATTACTTTAATAGAGAAAATAACAAAACTTGGAATGTTAAATCTCCCTCTGACATTATCCTCCTCGTGACTTTCGTTGGCCTTTGTCTCCACTCTCCTACACCTACTTCTTGCCCTTGCTTGGAACGTGCAAGGGCTAGTGTTGCGTAAATTACTTAACTACATCTGTTTTAATGACACATTATTACTTTTATTGATAAAATTACGATACATTTCATCCTCTTATTTGTTCCATTTGGTTGGATATAAAATTTAAGCGTTTGTTAGATGAAATGTAAAATTATTTATAAATACATTTTATTAATTTGTCATTGTTATGGTATTTATTTTTAAAATAAGTTTAATTCATTTAATATTTTTAGTCCCTATTCAATAAAATTATTATACAATATTTTATTTTTCTATTACAATTTATATATATTAATAAGTAATTATATAATTGTAAGTACCTAATTTTGTCCGGGGATTAAAAAAAACCAAAATAAAAATAATGTTCAGTCTTATTACAAAGCCCGAACAATACCAGAACCCAAACTTAAACCTAAACAAACTACCCAATATCCCATTACACCCGAGCCCAATAACAAACCAGCAGATGACTTAGACCCAAAACATGTCCTAAATGGACTACCCAAGCCAAACGCAGCCCAATAGGCCCAATACTAAATAGCATCATCGGCCTAGGGTTTCTGGAAAACCCTAACGCCGCAAGTAGAGCCCCAATCGCCGCAAGCTGGAACCCATCAGTCGTGCCACAGCCTCGCCAAACCGATCGTCGCGCCGCAATCCTCGTTCGACCATCGATCACGCCTCATGCCTCGTCAAGCCGCGAATCGCGCCACCATCACAAATTTCCACCACCATCGCGTTCTTGTTGCCTGCACAGAAAAGGGAAGAAAGGAAGCAAGGCACAGAAGCAAACATGGCAACAATATGTTTTCCTTTTTTATTTTTATTTTTCAAAGGCTATAAAAGCCGATTATTTTGTAAATCGAGAGGGGGACACATGCATGCAATAGAGAGAAAAAAGCATTCACAAAATACACAGACAGAAAGTATACTGAATAAAAAAAGAAAGATTTACTAGCAAAGGTTTTTTTTTGCTTTATTTTATTTTATTTATTTCTACCTTTGATCTATATTTTTTCTCTATAAATATTGATAAAAATAAAAGGAAAAGGAAGGGTTTACCTTCTAAAAGGCCGAAAAGCGAGGCTTCCGGACTCCGGTAGCCATTCACGGAGGCCCGTGGTGGGGTCCCAGAGGACTGATGATCGGAACCCAAATGAGGGCTCTGGAGAGAATTTATGATTTTTTTTAAAGGATAAGGCGCAAATGAATTTTTGCCTAAAAAATTGATATATATAGCAGATTGAAAATGACGTCGTTTTGAAGAGGGGATCAACGCGTTGACCCGACCCGACCCGAAGGATCCGCGCGTTTTCACTGAATGGTATAATTGCCATTTCAGTCCTTCCGCAATTTTTATTATTTTTAATTTTGTTCAAATCAACTTTTCATTTATTTTAAATTAACCCTAAAATTTGCATTTTGTCTCAATTTAACCCCTGGGCTGCTTTAAAGGCTAAAAATCGAACGATGTCGTTTTGAAAAAAGGATTAATTTCTGTTTTGATCCTTGTTATTTAACGCGCATTTTTTATTTAATTCTTTTAATATGTTTAATTGTTGTTTAACCCCTTTATATTTATTTAATCCTAAATTTCTTTTGTTTTTTTAATTTAAATTATTTTGTTATTTTATTAAATGTTTTATCATATTAAATATTTTTATTATTTGTATATTAATAGTATAAGTTTTATTATCTATATTTTTATATGTACTAATCTATTATATATTATTATTTATTTTATATGATTTAATATTTTTTAAGTATTATTAATATATTATCTTTTTATACATTATATAGTATTAGGTTATATCTTATATTCCTAAAATCCTTATTTTTAAATTATCTACATTATCTAACATATTTTATTTATATTATTTATATTATTTATGTAGTTTTATATATGTTTTTCTAAAATACTTTATACTATTTATTAATTATTTTTACTACAATCATTTATATATATATATATATTATTAAATTATATTTGTGTTATTTTATATAAAAGTATTATTATTTTTAATGTTTAATATGTTATTTTTTATTTCATGAAAATTTCAATTATTGCTAGTACATGTTTATTTATTTATTTGCTTTAGATTGTTTATTATTGTTTAGCATAGTTCATTATATTTGTGTTATATTTTATCATTCATTGTTAGTATGATTTGTAGATTATATTGTTGTTCATATTATTCTTTTATTGTTTATAATTTGTTATTTATTTCAATATATGTTGTAATATCCTATCCAAATCATAGCTTTTATAAAAACATCTTTTGAATCGACACATCTTATTTCAAATGATTTTCAAAATATTGTGATATGTGATATTTGGAGAATTTCGAGAAAAATTTTGCCCTAACTTATTGGGTTCGATTTTTCTCGCGAAACTTTAGGTATTACATATTTCCTTTTTTAAGAAATTTAAGATTTATCAATTTCAAAATAAAAAACCTATTCTTGGGAATTCAAGGTGTTGTGCCTTAACTTAATGGGTTCGACATTTTGCGTTTCGAGGTAGAAATTTCCTAAAATAAAGACGAGCTTAATTTCAAAGTCATGAGGTGCTATACCTTAACTTATTGGGTAAAGTATTTTATTTCTTTGAGATAGGTAAGTCTTGGTTTTCTTTCTAATAAAAGGATCATATTTTTTTAATTTTCTTTATTTTCAACATTCGGACATGAAGTTATCAATTCGGTACCAAATTTTGGGCGTTACAAGGGTGCTAACCCTTCCTCGTACGTAACCGACTCCCGAACCCGTTTTCTTGTATTTCTCGGGCCAAAATCAATGTTTTGAAATAAAACGTTTTATAAGGTGATCCAATCACACCTAAGTAAAAAGGGATTGGTGGCGACTCCCATTTTGTTTTTAAAGTCGATCCCCATTTTTCTAAACTCGATTTTTAAAATGGTTTCGATAGCTTGGCGACTCCACTAGGGACATAAGAGAGTCAGGTCGTAAAATTGATAATTTCATGTCCTTTTGTTCGAATTTAAAATTCTGATTTTAAAAAATATGATCCTTTTATTGCATGTGGTTTTAAATATATTGCTCTGCATTGCACTGCATGATCGTCGTGGTCACACCCTTAAGTGGGAGTGAGAAGCTACTCCTTTGTGAGGTTTTCACCTCCGTGCAGGATAGTGAATCACTTTCGGGATACATCGTACCTATGTCTTCGTGAGGTTTTCACCTCTGTGCAGCCATAGGGAAATATATTCCCCTGAACCGAACTCGGTCCATATGAGCCTATAATGGATGAGGATCAAGGAATCTGCTGGTTTGGGTACCTCAACTTTAAAGCTAACTGCATATAGTGAACCCTAAGGGCCTACCCTAGGTAGAACCATGTCAAACCCTAGTGGTCACCCTGATAGGTTCTATGTTATTTTTCTTGTGCTAACGGGTTTTCTTTTGTTTTGATTGCATTGCATTCACATCATAGAAAAGAGGTGTTGATTTCAAATTCGATTACTAAATAGAAAAGTTGGTCATAAGAAAATGGATTTTTTGATAAAGTGGATTATAATACGGTCGTCTGAATATAGTCCAAGTGAATACAATGAGAGAAGACTGATAGTCCGTGAAGGAATACAAGACCTTATCACCCAAGGATTCAAGTTGACAAGACTATTCGAAGATTACCACGGCTCGACATTCTTGAAGAAGTTAACAAGTGAATAGGAGTCGCAGTCCAGATCAAGCAAAAGGAGCTAGAGGGGCATCTATTAGAAGTTTGCAAGACTTGACTTTTGCGAAGAAGGGATTCATGTTTTCACTTAGACTATGAGGACAAGGCCGTGTATGCGATCCGTTTTGTGTAAAGAAATTTATTTTCTAGTAAAGTTTTTCTAATGTAACTGAATTCAGAGTCAACGCCTCTCTTTCTTTGCATTTGCATTACATCATATTTTACTTGTTTTATATCTTATTCTACTGTGCTAATTTGTTGTGTTTATTTTTGTGCATGTCATTTCATATTTTAAGAGGTATCGATTCATGGTCAGTTTCTAAGTTAGAAAGCTGGTTATAGAGAACGGGTTCCTTGATAAAATGGAAGACAATGCAATCGTATATAGTTAGAGCATAGGCAATTAGAGAAAGAGGGTATGGATTCATTTGAGCAAGAGATAAATGGGCAGCGCTAGAATCCCTACCACCTGTGCCTCTTGATGTTGTTCTGATCAAAGCAGAATCAGAGGCGAAGAAGATTGTATGACACCCTATGGCAAGGTATGGTGCCGGAACTAAAGGGCAAAAGGTAACTATACTCACTAATCACTTCAAAGAGAGTATGGGAGTACAAATGGGCACTTCTACCATTACATCGGTTTCTCTTTCATATGAAGATGGTCATCCAGTTGATGGCAAATGTGTTGGAAGAAAAGTGATAGAAAGGGTGCAAGAGACTTATGACAATGAATTGGCTGGAAAATGCTTTGCTTATAATGGGGAGAAAAGTTTATTTATTGATGGTGCTCTTCTAAATAACAAGCATGAGTTTACAGTTGTACTTGAGGATGTTACATCTAACAGAAATAATGGGAATACAAGACCTGATGTCCATGATGACTCAAATGGGCAAGACAGGAAAAAAATTAAACGGCCTTATCAGTCAAAGACCTTTAAAGTGGAGATCAGCTTTGCTGCAAAGACACCCATGCAAACAACTCAAAATGCTCGACACGGACAAGAATCTGAAAACTCTCAAGAAGCACTGAGGGTGCTAGATACCATTTTAAGATAGCATGCTACGAAACAAGGATGCCTACTTGTTTGCCAATCTTTCAAGATAATCAGAACAACTTCACAGACATTAGAGGAGGTGCCCTTTGCTATAGGAGTTTCCATTCAAGTTTCATAGCCACTCAATGAGGCCTTTCACTAAATATCGATGTATCAATTATCGTGATAATTCAACCTGGTCCAGTAGTTGATCAATTTCATAAAGAGCTCCTCTGGTTGGAAAAATGAGGCAGATGCCTCAAGAAAGGATGAATGTTTTGTCTAAGTTATGATGCCGAACAAATCTTGAGGTGTTAATATCAACTCTAATTTTACCCAAGTGGATGTACACATTCTGCCAGCATCAAGGTTAAGAAGGGGCAATGGTGGAAATTTATTTTTGAGGAATGGGCGTTGGAATTCTAATAACAAGAAATTGGTGGAGCCATCTAGGATTCAAAGATGGGCTGATGTGAACTTCTCAGCTCCTCTTTGTGGTCCAAACAACATTGCAAGGGATTTGATTCGTTGTGGAGAAATGAAAGGAATTCTTATTGACCCCCATTTGATAGGTTCAAAGAGATGACCCAGAATAGACGCTTTTCACCTGTGGATAGAGTTGAAAAATGTTTGAATAGATACAATCTAAACTTCCTAGAGCTCTGTAGTTCCTTCTTTGTTTGCTCCTAGATAGGAAAAATTTTGATCTTTATGGGCCATGGAAGCGGAAGAATCAACATTACATAGTGATGAACTTCTGATCGAACTTCTTGAAATAAGAGAGGAAAGCTTCATCATTCTTATGATCAAGTTAAGAGCCGAGATTACCTTATGAATGAAGCAATAGTTTAGATTCAAGAGGTAGTTGATCATCTACAGATTTTGGAATCACAAGCTGATACGTTGAGCATGAAGTATGAGCTACAGTCCGATCGTAGTCAAGAGCTAGCTCCATTGCTTGGGAAAATTAAAACTTTAGGACTTAGGGAGAAAGCTTATTTGTAGTCCATTTTATGTAAAAGAATTTGTTTTCTAATAAAGTTTTTTAAAATGAAGTTGATCAGAATCGATACTTATTTGCATTTATGCATTTGCATTGCATCATTTGCATTAGACTTTAATTAGGTAAAATTATCTCAGCTAACCTGGAAAATAGGGAACGAAGATTGGAAAGAATAGAGCAAATGCAAATATAGATGCAGGGGCAATTAACCAAAATTCAACAAGACATGCGGGAATTCCAAAAGAATAGAGCATTAATGACATATCCGAAGAGAGAATCGAGAACGAAGTTTCCAAGCCCTTACGTACTTAGGAATGTTTTGAATAAAGGGACTGAGGAAGAGATCTCTATATTTTTAGAGCTGGTCTATAGTAATGTGCAAAATATGCTTGTTGCCTTAAGCCTAGAGGCAATAAGAACCCTTTTGTGAAATAGGCTTGTGTCCTAAATTCTTATTTCAGTAAAATGCATCTTTTGAATACATATTCTTTTATTCTTTACATTTCATACTGTACATTCTTTTGTTTTTCTTTCATGACCATACCAATAACCATTCTTTGAATCATTTATTCTTTAGAATCTTCCTTCGAGCTTACAGTAGGTCTCCAGATATCAACGTCATGAGCAACATTGTTACTGACTCCCTTTTTGAATGAGATATGGGTCTAGGGGATCTCAGGATTTTGAAGATGACCTAGATTCTGACATATCTTCTGACTCGTTAAGAATGGTTTAACAAGATGAAAAACAGACCTTACTCTACAAGGGGTCATTAGATATTGCGAGCCTAGAAAGGGGTGAAGATCGAAGCCCAGCTCACCATAAAAAATGCGAGACATCATTGAGTTATTTTCAAAAAGACTCAAAGATGCTTTGCACGATCATATCAGGACATGCCTGGGATACTAAGATGCGGGCTAAACATGAGAATCAGGTACTGCCAATCTATATAGGAAGGGGTGGTATTAGTCATACCGAATATAAGGAGACAAGATTCATATGCCTACTCCAGTTCTTCACAAATTTTCCATATGTGGGGCAAGGATGGGGCCAATCTCGTCAGAAATTTTTAGCCAATATCGACTCATCAACATAGTCATCATTTACTTCACTAAGAGGGTGGAAGTAGCTTCATATGTCAATGTTACAAAGTCGAAGTCATCAATTTAAAAAAAAAAAGATGCTAGCAGAATGTCATAAAGGATCGCGTTTAAATAACTGTACAAAGTCAAAGTTTACAGTTTGTCTAAAGATCAGGCAGCATATCACAGTGCAACAAAAGTTGTTAAAAAAAAAGGGCTAAGGCTTGTATAGATTGGCATAAGAAGCTATCATTTACCCTCTGTCTTATTGAACATTGGCTAGGACCTTTGCCGAGGCAACATCTTACATATTGGAAGTGTTTTCATCAATTGAACCTAATAGAAGAAAAGGTTAAAAGCTATCCATCACAGTCAGATGATGCGAGTTTATGACAAAGAAGTTCATCCTAGAGAATTCCACAATGGGAACCTGATGTTGAAACATATTTTTTTCCTACAAAATGATTTCAGAGGAAAGCATATTCCGAACTGAGAAATACCTTATGTTGAAAAGGCCTATTCTGGAGGAGCATTGATATTGACCGAGATGAATGGAGATGACTTGCCTAATCCAGTGAATTCAGATTCAGTCAAGAAGAATTTTACCTGAAAAAGGAAAGGATCAAGGTGAAAACCTGCAAAGGGCGCCTTGAGTCCAAATTCAAAAAAAAAAAAAAAAAAAAAAATAAAAAAAGGAGAGGCCAAGGCGAAAACCCGCAAAGGGCGCTTTGAGACCAAAGGGGCTTTGAGCTGAAAACCCAAAAGGGCAGCTCAAATTTTGAATAAAAAGTGGGGCATACAATAGTCTTGCTACATTTGAATTAACAAAGAGGAAGTATGTTACGTCTTGGGGCATTGAAAAAGTACTCCTGATCCCCGAGCACATATTAAGCTTAAAATGGTCTTCAAGAAGTTGGAACAAAGAAGCTCAGGCTGTGATATCTGGGGCACCTAGTTTCTATCCTACCCATTTTTGGACTCCTTATCTTTGATTGCTTTATTATTTTCAAGATACACCCAAATCACTTTTCTTTTATTGCCTTGGTGATCTTTGATTAACTTATTTGTTTCGAGCTATGCTCCTGATTAATTTCTTTCTTGTCCATTGCTGTAATTTTTTTTTCAAGCATTTTATATTGAAATAACGATTTATGGACTAATAACATTTTCATAAAAGGAGTTTCACATATTACTCTGGAAGCTTCTACATAGCATGAGAATCTGAAACAGGACTATTGTTCAGAACTCACCAAGCCTAAAGGATTGAAAACATTGAAAAATAATTCTCTCTTTAGATTCTTATTGGATAAGACAATTTTGTTGGTGGTACCACATCGGCAAAAGACGAACAAGGTCAAACCGAGTGTAAAAGAGGATCATTGTCGGGATACTCTGCATCCATTCAGACACACATATCTAGTCAGTACACTCAGTGAATGGTGTAATAGATTGAAAGAGATACAAGTTCTGCACTTCTGAGTGGTAACAGAAAGATGGAAGAAATCGAATGTTATTCCCATGAAGTTGCAGTGGGAAGTATCAACTTTATGACTCAAGATCCAAGCAGGGCTGATTCAGAAATTACACTGGGGCAAGCTGGTTAAGTAGAATATGATTGATGAACAAAAATGAAGAATAAATGAGTAATAACACCAAGAGTAGGAATCATACTCATAACATTTTTGTATCATAGCAAATTTCATTAGGTGTATTCCTGTCATTGCATTCTAATCCTAATAATTTTCATGACATGTTGCATTCATGTCACTCATAACACATGAAACCGAGTCTACAGGATATGTCTTTCAGTAGACGGTGTAGCGATATTGGTGAAGTTTCAGATCTTATCTTCCTAAAGTCGCAGGAAGCAGATCAAAAACACTTTCAGTCTTATCTCCTTGAGGTTGCAGTGGAGCAAATCGAAAATTGTAGATCTTATCTTCCTAAATTTGTAGGAAGCAGATCAGAAGACGTTTTAGTCTTATCTCCCTAAAGTTGCAGTGGAGTAGACTGAAAAAAGAAGATTTTATCTCCCTGAGGTTGCAGTGGAGCAAATCAAAACTAAAGATCTTATCTTCCTAAAGTTGTAGGAAGCAGATCAAAAGACACTTTTAGTCTTATCTCCCTGGAGTTGTAGGGAGCAGACTGAAGAAAGAAGATCTTATCTTCCTAAAGTTGTAGGAAGCAGATCAGAAGATGTTTTAGTCTTATCTCCCTGAAGTTGTAGTGGAGTAGACTAAAAAAAGAAGATTTTATCTCCCTGAGGTTGCAGTAGAGCAAATCGAAAAATGAAGATCTTATCTTCCTAAAGTTGTAGGAAGCAGATCAAAGATGTTTTAGTCTTATCTCCCTGAAGTTGTAGTGGAGTAGACTAAAGATAGGAGATTTTATCTCCCTGAAGTTGCAGTGGAGCAAATCGACCGCAGAAGATCTTATCTTCCTAAAGTTGTAGGAAGCAGATCAAAGATGTTTTTGCCTTATCTCCCTAAAGTTTAAGTGGAGTAGACTAAAGATGTAAGATTTTATCTCCTAAAGTTGCGATGGAGCAAATCGATCAAAAGATCTTATCTTCCTAAAGTTGTAGGAAGCGGATCAAAGATGTTTTAGTCTTATCTCCACGAAGTTGCAATGGGTAGACTAAAGATGTAAGATTTTATCTCCACGAAGTTGCGATGGAGCAAATCGACCGCAGAAGATCTTATCTTCCTCAAGTTGTAGGAAGCAGATCAAAGATGTTTTAGTCTTATCTCCCTGAAGTTGCAGTGGAGCAAATTGACCCTAGAAGATCTTATCTTCCTAAAGTTGTAGGAAGCAGATCAAAGATGTTTTAGTCTTATCTCCCTAAAGTTGCAGTGGAGTAGACTAAAGACAGAAGATTTTATCTCCCTGAAGTTGCAGTGGAGCAAATCGACCGCATAAGATCTTATCCTCCTAAAGTTGTAGGAAGAAGATCAAAAGATAGTGGATACGGCCTTCATGAAGTTGAAGCTATCAAACTTACGGAAATCAAGATGAAGTTCCAATATTGGTGAAGTTGCAGCGAATTTGGAGTCATTTGAAGAAGAAGAGGATCAAAGAAGTTGAAGCTTGGCTAAAACTGGGCAAAATTGGTCCTTTTATAGTCTTTGCTCTATTCTCGTTACATGACAATGAGCAAAGAGGGGCAGCTGTAAGTACCTAATTTTGCCCGAGGATTAAAAAAACCAAAATAAAAATAATGTCTAGTCTTATTACAAAGCCCGAACAATACCAGAACCCAAACTTAAACCTAAACAAACTACCCAATAACAAACCAGCAGATGACTTAGACCCAAAACATGTCCTAAATGGACTACCCAAGCCAAACGCAGCCCAATAGGCCCAATACTAAACAGCATCAGTGGCCTAGGGTTTCTGGGAAACCCTAGCGCCGAAAGTCTGAACCCATCAGTCGTGCCACAACCTCACCAGACCGATCGTCGCGCCGCAATCCTCGTTCGACCATCGATCACGCCTCATGCCCTCGTCAAGCCACGAATCGCGCCACCATCACAGCCCCACCACTGCCGCGTTCTCGTCGCCTACACAGAAAAGGGAAGAAAGGAAGCAAGGCACAGAAGCAAACATGGCAACAATATGATTTCCTTTTTTATTTTTATTTTTCAAAGGCTATAAAAGCCGATTATTTTGTAAATCGATAGGGGGACACACGCATGCAACAGAGAGAAAAAAGCATTCACAAAATACATGATGAAAAGTATCTTGAATAAAAAAGAAAGATTTACCAAAGAAAGGTTTTTTTTTTCGCTTTATTTTATTTTATTTATTTCTGCCTTTGATCTATATTTTTTCTCTATAAATATTGATAAAAATAAAAGGAAAAGGAAGGGTTTACCTTCTAAAAGGCCAAAAAGCGAGGCTTCCGGACTCCGGTAGCCATTCACGGAGGCGCGTGGCGGTGGTCCCAGAGGACTGACGATCGGAACCCAAAGGAGGGCTCTGGAGAGAATTTGCGAATTTTTTTAAAGGACAAGGCGCAAATGAATTTTTGCCTAAAAAATTGATATATATATAGTAGATTGAAAACGACATCGTTTTGAAGAGGGATCCGAGGACCCGTTGACCCGACCAAGGATCCGCGATTTTCATTTGAATGGTGTAATTGCCATTTCAATCCTTCCGCAATTTTATTATTTTAATTTTGTTCAAATCAACTTTTCATTTATTTTAAATTAACCCTAAAATTTGCATTTTGTCTCAATTTAACCCACAGGTCGCTTTAAAGGCTAAAAATCGAATGATGTCGTTTTGAAAAAGGATTAATTTCGTTTGATCCTTGTTATTTAACGCGTTTTTTATTTAATTCTTTTAATCTATTTAATTCTTTTTTAACCCTTTATATTTATTTAATTCTAAATTTCTTTTGTTTTTTAATTTAAATTATTTTGTTATTTTATTAAATGTTTTATCATATTAAATATTTTTATTATTTGTATATTAATAGTATAAGTTTTATATATCTATATTTTTATATGTACTAATCTATTATATATTATTATTTATTTTATATGATTTAATATTTTTATGTATTATTAATATATTATCTTTTTATACATTATATAGTATTAGGTTATATCATATATTCCTAAAATCCTTATTTTTAAATTATCTATATTATCTAACATATTTTATTTATATTATTTATATTATTTATGTAGTTTTATATATGTTTTTCTAAAATACTTTATACTATTTATTAATTATTTTTACTATAATCATTTATATATATATATATATATATATATTAAATTATATTTGTGTTATTTTATATAAAAAGTATTATTATTTTTAATGTTTAATATGTTATTTTTTATTTCATGAAAATTTCAATTATTGCTATTACATGTTTATTTATTTATTTGCTTTAGATTGTTTATTATTGTTTAGTATAGTTCATTATATTTGGGTTATATTTTATCATTCATTGTTAGTATGATTTGTAGATTATATTATTATTCATATTATTATTTTATTATTTATAATTTGTTATTTATTTCAATATATGTTGTAATATCCTATCCCAACCATAGCTTTTATAAAAACATCTTTTGAATCGACACATCTTATTTCAAATGATTTTCAAAATATTGTGATATGTGATATTTGGGGAATTTGTCCAAGAAAAATTTTGCCCTAATAAATTATTGGGTTCGATTTTAAAATAAATCAAATACAATTAAAATATAAAATAAAAATATTTTGGCATGAAACTTTAGGTATTACATATTTTGTCCAAACCCTCCCACATTTGGTGGGCCTCATTTCCTCTTTTTATTTTTCTCATAAAACTTTAGGTATTACACATTTCCCTTTTTTATGAAATTTGAGATTTATCAATTTCAAAATAAAAAAAAACCTATTCTTGGGAGTTCAAGGTGTTGTGCCTTAACTTACTGGGTTCGACATTTTGCGTTTCAAGGTAGGAATTTCCTAAAATAAAGATGAGCTTAATTTCAAAGTCATGAGGTGCTATACCTTAACTTATTGGGTAAAGTATTTTATTTCTTTGAGATAGGTAAGTCTTGGTTTTCTTTCTAATAAAAGGATCATATTTTTTAATTTTCTTTATTTTCAACATTAGGACATGAAGTTATCAATTCGGTACCAAATTTTGGGCGTTACGAGGGTGCTAACCCTTCCTCGTATGTAACCGACTCCCGAACCCGTTTTCTTGTATTTCGCGGACTAAAATCAATGTTTTAAAATAAAACGTTTTATAAGGTGATCCAATCACACCTAAGTAAAAAGGGATTGGTGTCGACTCCCATTTTATTTTTAAAGTCGATCCTCATTTTTCTAAACTCGATTTTTAAAATGGTTTCGACAATAATGATTAAATAAATTCATAAATCACAATTATAATAATTTTAGTATAGTTATAATACTAAAAATAAGTCTTGAGGTAAATATAATAATTATAATATTTTAAAGAATGTATCTCTTGTTTCCTTTGTTAAAGGTAGAGATTTTTTAATAAATTAGACTTAAATTTTATTAGAAAAAAGATTAAACTATTTAAAATAATAAAAATAAAGGATAAATTAGCTCAAAACTTAAGATTGTGCTTGTTGTTTAAGATTTCTTAAGTAATAAATGGTAATGAGATTACGTCCTATATTAATACATTTTGATACTATTTTAAAATATAAGATTACGATTGAAATTTTAAGAATTCTAATAACATAATTTTATTGTAAAATATAACAATGCAGGCCAAAGGTAAAATTCCATCAACCAAACACGTCTCAAGTAATTTGGGTTATCCAACTTGAAGTGATTTATTATTCAATAATAAAATATTTTATTTCATTTCAGATTAAACACCCACACCCGCTGTAACATCAATAATAGAAATTGTTGTTGTGGATTGGGCTTAGATTGAAAATCCATTTAATTAAATTTATAAATCCAATTTTATTAAGGTGACAAAATAATTTTAAGGTTTAAAAAAAAATCACTTAACTTTAATCATAATAGTTCGTAACATAATAATTTAAAGTGAAGCGAATAAGAAAATCCACTAGGCCTTATGGCCTTATTACATCAAATAAAACCCAAAATAAAATTAAAGGTACTAAACATAAATAAAGTCCAAATTTAAGCGGAATCTTCAAATGAGACATGGCCACCTCAAGGTCTACCTACCCGGTCAAATCCTTTATTCATCACACGAAAATAATTCCCACAACGGGGTGAGTCAATAGACTCAATGTGCACACAGTACTAACATTCAACAAATCAGGCATACATGTTCATATCAATTTCATATTCAAATAAAAACGATGATGCAACCCAACCCAAGCCTAAGGGTCCATCCGCTACACACCACCGTACCTGCGAGTCACACCATGGGGACTACTAAGTCAACCCTCCATCCGCTACACACCATCGAAGGCAGTCGCTGCAGTCGACGTGCTCATCGCCCATATAATTTGTGTCATTAGACACCATATTCAAATAATGTAACCGAAGTTACCAAATTCAAATATTTGTGACCGTAGTCACCATATAACGTTGGTGAGACCGAAGTCAACACCTTCTAACATTGGTGAGACCGAAGTCAACACCTTCTTCCCTCGAGCATAAATCCCGAATGCCCCAAAATATATATCATGCATAACATACTTAATTTCATAATCATATACATATATTAACATATTTCATAATCCTATCGAAGTAGGAAAGCGTGCACGAGTACTTTTGTACCACATTAGGGTACTTAGCCATATTCATATTCTTACGTATAATCACATAATAAAATAATTGCCATATGAAATATCGAAAGTTAGTGTGCGTACACACCGATTTGTAATAGGTTCCTTGAGATCTCGAAAATCCCAATCTAACTTTAGATCATTAACCCTATATTCGACCATCATATAATACACATTAATAAACCTATTTGGCTTAAAACAAAACCAAATCCTAGTAGGATTTGTAAAAGACTCACCTTGCCGATTTGGTGTTTATTCAAATCCAAAAGTTTGGTTTTCCTTTACGATATTCGCCAACCCTAAATCTCAATATGGGTTAGTTTTGACTTTTAATAATTAAAGAACTTGATCAAGCCTTGGCCGAATACTCTTAGATGCTTACCCTATGGACTTTAAATCCCGAAAACTTCACCTTCCTCTTCCTTGGAATCGGCCAAATCCTAAATCTCAATATGGGTTAGTTTTTTGATTAATTCGATTTGAATATCTAAGATTTGGCCTTGGCCGAATGAACTCACTTACCTTGGATTCTTGATCCTTCTATTTGATGATGGTAGAAACCTAAGAGATCATGGTAGATTGACCATGAACAAGAATAGGGATTAGTGCCGAATTTTGGTAAAAAGAAAAGAATAGAAGTTGATTGACCACAGATCTTACCCTTTTGATGTTGTAGTTGATTGCCCTTTACTTAGAATCGAATAAAGATTCGGCTTTGACAGTAGAAACGGAGAAGAAAATAGAAAAAGAGAGGATGGTTTCTTTCTTAAAGAAAATTCGGCAGAGAGGGGGAGAGAGTTAGCAAAATTTCGGCAAGGCTAGAATGGATGAGAGAATAGTCTCAATTTTCCTCTTTTAACTGAAATTGCTAGACCAAGAGTCCATAACTTGGCCACTACTCCCCACAAGTGATAATTTTATCTCCATTAATTATCACCTAATTAAATTAAAAGTATTTAATCCATCCTTTAACTCATCATTTATCTTAGTAAAAGAAAATCCTTTATTTATCACTTATTTTATCATATATTTATGGAATTAAAACTCCTCTAATTCTAGATGTTGTGCAGTCAACCTCTTAGCCTTGGAAGCAAAATAAAACCTTTATTATTTGCTTTCCAAGTGACTCGAACTCAGCCATTTCCATAAACCTTAAGTGACACCTTGAGCCACTTTTCCAAGCTTGATTGTGTCAAATTTCACCAACTTTTTCTTTTAAGGCCCTCTTGCCCTTATTTCCTATTTTGGGCTTTAAAATTTGTCATTCGGCCTTATTTCTAAGTTTCCTAAAATTTTCGATCGGCTCTGTAACTTGCCATTTTCTTACATCTTGAGTTTCCAAAATGTTCGAGTTTCCAAAATGTTCGAGTTTCCAAAATGTTTAGGTTTCCAAAATGTTTAGGTTTCCATTTTCATGCATTTCGGGTTTCCAAAAATATCAAAAATTTATTCTTAGTGCTTAAACTTGTCATTTCATACAATCAAACTGAAAATGTATAGGCCCTATTCAGGATGTTACATCAATAATAAATTATATTTTATTATTGGGCGGCATAGTTGAAGTTAGAGTTGAAGGGATCCAAACGATAGGTACTTCTCTCTCGAACTTACCTTATTGACGCGCGTAATCATAAGAAATTGTGGAATCTAATGATATGGAAACAACAATAATTTGAACATATCCTGCTTGTGACTCTCAATAGTTTCGTTATTAAGAAGTATAAAGTGCCAAGTTTTTTTTATTGTTCTAATCTCGGAAAATAATTGAAAATAATTTCTAAAAATAGATTAATTTTTTTAAAAAAGTAATACTTTTACATTTAAATGGTTTTCTCTAAAATATTTTTTCATTTTTAACCATTTTTTCTAAAATTATTTTTGTTCAAACCAAACATAAATAAATTATATTTTGTTATCAAATCATTACCCTTTCACAATTAAAAATTTATCTTATAATAACTACATTATCTTATATAGACTTAATAATAACAGATGCCTATTGAAAACTTAATTTTGAAGTTACAATAGAATATTAGAGTCTGAAGAGATTAATGAAGTCGGTAGGCGTAACTAAAGGGTTGGCGAGGGCCTGGACCTCTAAAATGAAAACTTTTCATTTAGGTCCTTTAAAATTTTAAAATTTTAAATTA